>OZ004664.1:364565-881402 GCA_963924505.1 Agonopterix alstromeriana
CGTTACAGATGTTATTAAAATTCTACTTTTATGACTGTACTTAAGGATGGTATTACTGTAAAGCTAAACATTGCATTAAGTGTTACGTTTTCTTCATGGGATTAAATTTTGACAGGACTACAATATTTATTAAAAAGAATTAACATCCCTACAGGGGCAATTTTAATACGTAAATCCGACGAGATGCTCGATGATAAATATACGATGAAAATTATTATAAAATAGTGACACATCATCTGTTGTACATATTCTAATACAATGACACTATTTAGGACTTATTTTATCCAAGTGATTCATTCAAAAGTACTTAATATAAAATAGAATGTCACCTAAAGCCCAAAGTGGAGATCTATAGTTTCTGCCTACCCCTCTGGGAAAAAGGCGTGAGTTTATGTATGTATGTGTGTAGAATGTCACCTAGTTATTTCCCATAGAATATTAAAAACAAGAATCAAAGCAAATTATTTCCTATTAACAAGAAATCATAACAGTTATTGGTTTATTTGATTCAACGACAGTGGATATATGACACCGAAAATTTATTATTATCATAAATTATTTACGTTTTTCTCGTATCCAGATCCTGATACAACCTCTTTCACTATTTTTCAGTTTTGACAAATCAACCTGGAAACGTATAGACATTTCTACTATATAATATATCGATGACAGATATTGAGATTTTCGATATTCGTATCTACCATCGATTAACTGACATATCGATGGGTGCCGACCTAAGAGGAATGATCTCTCTTTAAGACTAGAGTGAGCCATATAAATTGTAAAGTGTCAACTTTTTTGACGTTTAGGTTTGAGTGTACCACACACTCAAGTAGTACGGACAAAAGAGGACCAAGTGACATATGGCCTTATGTTTACGGTCACTTTTCACACACACTAGCTCAAAAAAAAGTGGACAGCCGCATAAAGAAATATCTATAGTTCCATCTTCTTCTGCTATTAAAGGTACGTCATAAGACAAAAGAGACCAACTACAATCGTAAATTTATGCGGACTCTATGGAGATCCTTCCTCTTAGGTGCCGACCCATCGGTGTTCGATGATGAAACTATCTAAGTGTTGAATCCAGAAAGAGTTGACAGATATTTAATTCTGCCGCCCTTCCTTCTCCCCTCTGACCCCTCGCTCGTCCGTCGGTAACTCACGCCGGTCGGTGTGGTGGTCGTCGCGGCCTCGCGCCGCGGCGGCGGTCACAACACTATATATTTTTTTTCATTCATCCCGCGCCCATGTTTTGTTTTATAGAATGAATAAAGTTTCGAATGCCATTCACAGCCAGCGGCCACCTGTTATTTATTATGAATACAGTTATTTTAAATGGTTATGTGAAGAAAAATATACCTGCATTTTGGATTCATTACGCGAAATGTGCTTATGACAAGAAATTGTATTTTACTATACTTATTCGCCTTTAAATCAATTTAAATTTCATTCAAATTAAAGATTGAATAATACATACAATAGATTGAAACACAGCACTCGATTAGCGTGTTTGAGACCTGTCCGATTTAAAAAATTTCAATCTTTTTTTTTATTATAGTTGTTGCCCAAAGATGGATTGAGATGGATTGTTGCAGTGAAAATCAAATAAAATCTTTGTTCTTGCAATTGTTTATCAGTTAGGTTCATAAGAAATTCAATAATTTTTACGTTATAGAATGCGTGATTTTCAATAGAAATATTGAATTTGAGCAATGTCACTGGTCCGGCACTTCATACAACGTTTTGGATTTGACATGATGGCGTTCGTACATGCGCACTTGGTGCAAATTGTCTTTGACATAATATGTGTAGGGTTGACTTACCACGCATCATATGAAAATCATATACATTACTTTTTATTATTAGTAATGTTATTAAAAATATTATTTGAGCTAAAAATTACTGAAAATGGGATTTTAGCGTTATTTTTCAACGTTTTTTATGCACTGAAAAGACTCAATTTTATGTAGTCAAATACCACGGGTGCCTGCGCCTGATTGCATTCCCTTGCTCGGTTTCCCTGAAGTTTCCCAGGAAGTGTGAGGTGAGGTGGGGTTTCAGAAGTTAGAGGGGGGCAGGGAGTGGCCGTTCTGTATATAGAACTATATATACTATTAACTATTCTTTGGCAATGTCTCAAAGGCTAGTTACCTAAAGGTATAAGATTTGAACAGACTTCTGTAGAACGTCCGATCTCCACAGCGCCAGATGCCCAGACGAGGTTAAGTATTGTTATAATCTATTGGAACTGGTGAAATGGAAAATCTTTTTAAAGCTTTAGAAATAGGCTGTGAGTTCATAATAGCGATTATTCACTTCAGTGACATTGAAAACTCATCTTTTCAGCCTATACCTATTTGAAGTCGAGTCTACTTTAATTACCGTAGGACACCAATGAGGAATCTTCAGGGCGTTTGAACGCCATAATTTATCAGTCCGAACATTTTCATCGTGTTTATAAGAAAAGGCATACACTTTTATAGCACTGTTATAAAATTCTAGGGTCTTTATAAAAGCGCTATAAAATGTATGCCTGTAGAATCACCCCAATGAGTCACCTGTGACGAACCAAGTAATTTTAGTGGAATAATCCAGCATTTAAATCATTAAGAGGATAGTCCTCACAGCGCGCTCGTCTACACTAATAATAGGAGTTGCAAGAGCGGAACCTATGCTCCAGGTTGGAAGTGCAAAATGTCATAACGCCGGAGGCATGCTGACTGGTGCGCTTAGCACCGGGAACTGGCGCCCACAGACTCACCTCTCTACAACATTAGCCACTCAGTAGATGTTGCCGCCTTGTCGCTCCTTGTGAGCGGCCATTTTGGGGGTCCATAATAATAATAATAGTAAACCCGTAGGGCAGCTTGTGGCGAGCTGTTGGTGAGTGGCGACAAGACGGACCTGAGTGCTCCCGGGGGGAGTCCCTGATCCTCGTCTCCGACTTGCCTTTACTGGCCGGTCGAAGTGGACCCCAAGAGGATGAGGAGGGGTATCTACCCCACCTCTGTGCTTGCCTTAGATGGCCGGCCTTAGGCTGGAGTCGCAAAAGCTCTAATATATGCTCGAAGATTGGATGTATTGCGTAAGTGGCGAGTGCCGTTGGAGACTGAAATGATGGCCGTTTACGGGGGCCCATTTATTTTGAGTTGGCGAATCACCGTCTGCCATTTTTTCCGTGTTTATACATTGGTCAGGCAGGCGCCGTAGTCTCGTTCAAAACCTAGTTACCTGTTCCACTAGCACCCCACCCCAATAGCCCAGATTTTGTTTCTTTCCACTCCTCACACTAGTTCTACACTGACCAGGGGCTACTCTGCACTTCTATAGTGTATACCTGCAACTAGCAGGTTGTGACACCAACCACCACTTGTGTATTACCATTTAGATAAAATTGTCTGACGGGCCGTGTTGATTTCGGCCCCACGCACGCTTATCAAAGGACCGGGACACTTAATATGTCCGGATATAAGGAAAAGACATACAATAATAATAATAAAACGTATTCTAAGAAAATACACTTTGGGAACTTAGTATTATAGATTAATGCTACTTATGCTTAATTCAAATAAGGACGACAAGATTTTCCGATTCCTGTAAAGCTTTCTGGACAATTCTGATTACCAAATGTAATTTATAGATCAGAAAGATCGGTCCGACACATCTTGGACGTTACTAAAGCTATTTTAAGAATAAGTGAGAAGAAGTGTTTCAAATCTTTGTTTCTGTAATTCAAATTAACCTTAAAATTTCGTTGCTATTTGGAATAGAGTATAGTGGAAATTTATCCTAAGACTAAGCATACAGGTGGCCAAGCTAAGCTATCTAAGTATATAAATACAAAGACGCTTGTGTAAGTGGCCATCGATCGCTTACAATGTTTACATACTAAAAGTGTTAATTTTTATTTATAATTTTATTACAATTTATACCTGAAGTAAGCATACATTTTTATAGATATAAGGTAGGTCATGTTTTTGAATGTGGTAAAGCTTAAGAGTGTGAGAGTCCAGTCTGTATGGGTGGTATGGTATGTTTATGTGAGTGCGCGAGGTATTTGTGCGAATGTGGCAATTTTATTTTAGTATTAAAAAAAATCAGTGGCGCTGGACAAATAGTACAGCAAAAACCAGTCATCTATTCAAAGAATGACCAAATCGCTTACGCCCGATCCGGTAATTCTTTGAATGGACGAAGCTCCAGTCAACTAGTGACAATATCTAACTAGCAACCATACGTGAGAGTGGGCAAAACAAATTTGTTAAACACCTTGATCTCAAGGCTCTGTGGGACTTTGGCACATCCTCTAGCTTATAAAAGTAGCACCCATAGAAAAGGATAAAAAAATAGGGCGACGGATACGTGTGCGGGTGTGACACGCTGTCGCACCCGCACGGCCGCGCCTGTCACAACAAATGATACCGCCGACTGCTGTCAGTGCACAAACAAACAACATCTAGCTAGCTGGCTATGGCTGAACATTCAATCTGGAATTCTGTAAACAAGCGTCAGCTTGTTATTGAATTGGTAAAATAGTTCTGTTAAATTATTGGATTCGCGCTAATTATCAAATCGATATGTTGTTTTTAGTTAAGTTTTGATAACGGTTTGATATCATCTCAGCCGATGGACTTTCACTGCTGGACCTAAGAGGAAGGATCTCTCTTTAAGACTAGAGTGAGCCATACCAATTGTAAAGTGCCCACTTTTTTTGACGTTTAGGTTTGAGTATGTGGTGTCAAGTAGTATGGACAAAAAGCACCCAGTGACATATGGCCTTATGTTTACGGTCACTTTTCACACACTTAAAAAAAAAGTGGACAGCCGCATAAACAAATATCTACAGTTCCATCTCCTTCTACTATTAAAGGTACGTCATAAGACAAAAGAGACCAACTACAATCGTAAATTTATGCGGACTCTATGGAGATCCTTCCTCTTAGTGCTGGACCTAGTTCGCACCCAAGGATCACCACAACGATCGGTCCTGCGCTATCCTTATCCAACGGGCTTCCACCTCGTTCCACCTCCTTCGAACTTGTGAGAGACCTATCCATGCTGCGCTTTCCGGTCCGCAGGCCCACTTGAGCTATTAACGTAGTTTTATTACATCACTTATTTTGTCATCAATACAAAAGAAAATCTGAAAACTGTGAATTAATGAAAATCCATTTTTAAATGATTTCTTTGCATAAAAGTGTAGTTTGCAGTATCTTTACTTGGTCTTCACTGACTATTACGTAGTGGTAGTGGTGTGCAATTGAAGTAGATGTTACATTTTACGCAGTTTCAGGGAAGATGGACTTATACCAAGCGGTTACAGGTGATTGGTTTTTTTTAATACCCTCAAATCATAACAAATTGGGTGGTCGTCCTAAGTGTTATAAAAATTTTTAGGTAGGAGATCTATAGACACATAATATAATAATAATTGTACTATACTTCATTCTAAATAAGGACGACGAGATTTTCCGATTCCTATTTAGCTTTCTGGCCAATTCATTTTGCATGCATATGCTCACGACTATATTCCCCGAGGGGGTAGTCAGAGATATTCTGAAACCTCAGAACATCCACGTTTCACCAGTAGTACTGAAACTCTGTCCAGTGTGACGGGGGGTGAGCCCGTCGCCACATAAAAAAAACCAATTCTTATTACCAAATGTAATTAATTTATTGGACACATATACTATCCGACATATCATGGACGTTACTACAGCTGTTTTAAGAATAAGTGAGAGGAAGTGTTTCAAATCTCTGTTTCTGTAATGCAGAATAGCCTTAAAATTTCGTTCCTATTTTGAATGGAGTATAGGTGCGTACAAAATGGCCATTTCTTTTGTAGAACAGTGTGACAACTCTACCAAAATAGGTTTAAATTTTTCGAGCTCCCTAGAAGCTTTCATTGTGGCAACAGACAAATATCGTTATATCGGTTTATCGCATGCCCGGGATGAGCTATATTAGAAAACAGAAATAAATTAATAATACTTACTAGATTAAAGTGAAGTTGCATCTTACGAGCCGAGTCGCGAGGTGCAGTCAGTGCTTAAAGATATTAAATTTGCAGGCACTCAGCTTTATGGCTATCTTAATTAGATTTTTTCAACTATTTAACTTAGACTTTCAGCTTTTTATTTGATTAGCGTTTTCTTCATTATTAAATTAAAAGTTCTATAACTATATTGGAGACCCAGAGAAACACGCGGGGTAGTCCGCTCACCAGAAAGATGAGCCGACGCGACGGTATTAGGCGCAACGTGGGTATCAACTGGATGCTGAGGACGAGGGACAGAAGGTCATGGAAAGATATGGAGGAGGCCTATGTCTGTAGACGGACTGATCAAGGGCTATGATGGATGGGCATACAACTTTTATAATACCACTGTGAATGTATCTATTTTATGTATGTATACTCCATTCAAAATAGCAACGAAAATATAAGGCTATTTTTAATTACAAAAACAGAGATTTGAAACAATTACAATCACTTATTCTTAGAACAGCTTTAGTAACGTCCAAGATATGTCAGATAGTATATCTTTATGATAAATAAATTATATTTGCTTATCAGAATTTGCTTATCAGAATAGGAATCGGAAAATTTCGCCGTCCTTATTTAGAATGAAGTATATACACATTCGGTATTTCTGTCTTACAACTAAAAAGCTAAATAGGAATCGGAAAATTTCGTCGTCCTTATTTGGAATGAAGTATATACACATTCGGTATTTCTGTCTTACAACTAAGTTCCTTTTCATAAATCCCAGAAGTCCGACGGGTAGCCGGCATAGGACACCCGGCAGTAAAGTGTATGGGCCTGCCAGGAAAGTGTGTTCCGTTTTTCCAGTAATTTTCCTGGGGATCGCTAGTTAGCGCCACGGGATAGTGCTGTTCCAATCTATATTGAACATTCAATATGCCCTTAAAATCTAATGAGGGAAAAATCTAAAAAAAAAATATTTTATTTATTTATTTATTTACGAATCATTTGAATCGAACATTTTAATTATTTACGGTTTATTTGAAAAGTGCAGTTTGGTATGACAGGTAGTGATTAACTCTTTAATGCAGATTACTTTCAAATAAAAAGCCCCCTTTGCTTGACCGTCATCTATTGATGTTATCCAGACGTAAAGATCAAATGCATAAAAAGCCTTCCGAAACATAAAGGCACTTGAAATAAAAATCCAACTTGTTCGTTTCGGATTCGGATACTTGTTTAGATGGGTGACCGTAAAACGTTACAATTACCTAATCGACGCTCAGCCTGACCTTTATCAAATTTTCATTTCTGTGGATACACAGATTAAGAGGATAGGCGAGTACCGTTTTTTCCATACAAACGTATTTCCCTTTTTCTTCCCTGGATAATGACACTAGAGCAAAACATTTTTTTACCATACAATCTATCTTACCTCTGCTATTTCTCCATGTTTTGCTTTTTTGCATTAATTAATTACTGTATGAACTACCTTCGTAAATGATTAATTTTACCGCCCGTTTTCAGACATCCAGCAAACAAATTTAACGTATAAAAACAAAAAAAAACAAAACACACAGACATAGCCAAAGTCTTTCTCATATTATTCTTGAAAGAATTATTAAAATCGGTTTAGTTTTGGAGGAGGAAACAGGGGAATACAAAATGTAGATAAAATTGGTCCGAGCTGCAGTTGTCTCTTTCGCACTCTAGTCGGTGGGGTGTATGGGTGGGGCGGATCGGACTAATATGTATACAGTCGGAAAAGTGACCTATTCTCCAAATTAGCATTTCAGCCCGCCTATCCTCTTAACAGACAGACGATAAACAATGCACATGAACTTACAAATAATATACATATAGTATTTTCAGCCTTTTGGGATTTGGATACAAAACTCATGTCACAAACATGTCACAGGTGCAATAGAATATGCATCATATAAATGCGTTCGACAAACAGACATTTCTGATATTGTGTTAGTAGTAAAAACTCAGTGAATTCTATTTTGTGTATATGGGACGATTTATAACGGGCCATAGGTTCACTCTACCACACTTTTCAACCACAGTAAATATCTTGGACATTGTCACACAAATTACCTAGTCACATTTAAAGTACCAGATCTAGCCTGGACTTGTGTTATGATGACTAGACAACAATATAGAATACATATAAAGATACAAACATCCATGACTCGGGTACAAATATTAATTTTCATCATACAAATATTTGTCCCTTACGAGATTCGAACCTGCGACCCATGGCACAGCAGGCAGGTTCACTACCGACTGCTAACGGGCCGTCGAAAAAAACTGGTGTAAACCTGGATCAACAACGGCGACCGCTCATAACACTCGATTGAACCGAATGATCAATCGATTGAATTGAAATTTTCATGAACACACCACAAATTAGCGTTAACTAACTTTGATGGCTCAGCTACCCAAAATAGGTATTCGCCTTAATTTTTTCTGTTTATGATAATTATGTCCGCCGTCCAGGAGTGCAATTTTAGAAACTCATTCGTTGAACTCAGCAGTTGAAAACGTCAAAATTACTATGAAGATATGCATCTTTCTACTGCGGATGCACTCCTGAAGTATGATTTTTTAAAGTCAAAACAGCAGTAGAAAGATGCCAATCTCCATAGCAATATTGACATTTTCAACTGCTGAGTTCAAAGTATGAGTTTCAAAATTGCATTCCTGAACGGCTTTTAGTTTTCGTAAAATTACTGGGTCCGAATTAGCTATGGTTCTTTATTTGCACATGGGCATGCGTGGAAGAGATGCAAATGGAGAGAACAACTATCGCGGTATTGAATTAAAAAAAGTTTGGTGGGTTAAACACAGATGCACTCTCTCTTAAAAGTAAGTGGAACCACAGAGTACTCGTACTAGTGGAACCAATATTTTAGACCACCTGAAAACTTCAATATTTTCTAAAGTTGATGCACGAATCTTTTTTTATAGCAATCAACAGGGGTCCACGTAAACAAAGTTAAACATGAGTCAAGCGACGGGAGGTCTACAGTCAAAGCTATAAAAATGCGAGTCACGGAGAGTCAGAGATATAAATCGTGTAAATATTTTATGGAGCTACATAGCAAGGGGTGAGGGGGTGGATTCGGCCAAAAGTCTAGAATACAGTCTTGAATCTAGACCAGTGGTTCTTAACTTGGGGATAAATTCACCCAAAAGGGGTAACGTGTTAAATAGGGTTTGGTTCTATTTTAATACACCGATTTCCAAAAATTTGAGGTTATTGTTGACCTGCATTATGTTGTACTCTTTCTTTTACTTTACCCGAATTATGTATGATGGCTATTTATTAAAAAGACAACGATTTTGATGATGGTTTTATATGACTGTGATCTCGATATTTCATGTTGAAGTATTTAATACCTACACTGGCATAACAGAATAGTAGCTTTATTACCTTACCTACCGCATACCTTGTTTTATGTTTAACTAATATACCTATTTGAATGATTTTGACTAGAATGAATTGAGTGCGCCGCCACTGCGCGTCGGTAGCACGTCAAGGAGAGGTGGAGTTTTTATACAAGATTATTTGAATTCGATGAGTTGACCCCATTGTCTACCACTGACAAGAGTGATGCTCATAAAGTGAAAAAACATAGAATAAGCAATGATTTTTAATAAAAAAATTTCAGGACTGGGTTAACAAATGTTTAGCTGTAATTTTTGGGGTACCGGTACTGAATAGTTTGAGAACCGCTGACCTACACTGCAGATGTATAGCCCCAGTCAGAAGGTTTATGTCTCGAGGTCCACTTGCACCTGATTTATTGCCGTGTACATGCATGCTTATTGCTCTGTTTTAGTGCTAGTTTACGTTTTAACTTCATATGATATACTTTGAATAATTTTTTGTTTTTTAATACCACTGACAGAAATACCGTTACACTCTGTATAGTCACACCTTGTACACTTATTTGTCATATTTTCATACAAATGGGAAAAATTTACAAGAAGAGGGAAGGTTGAATGAATGAATGAAATATACTTTACTAGAGTTTAGCCGCAACTTTGTCCGCACAAATATATACCAGATTTTAAGTCAGATCATTAGCTACCAAAAAAAAACGTTTCATCAAAATCGGTTCAGTAGTTTTTGCGTGATGCTGTTACAAACATACAAACAAACAAACAGATAAACAGACAGAAAAAAATCTAAGAAAGGTTGATCTGAAGTCCAGGATACCTAAAAACCATACCGTAATCTATTCATGTAAATATCTTCAATGTTTTACATCAAACACAAAAATACATTGCACAACTGATTAAGTGCGAGCGAGACAGGAATACGCCATTGTCTACAATTTCCTCCATGTTTCATTCTTAGTGTTAGAGGGGGTGAGGTTAAAATTGGTGGGGGGCAGTGAGTGTCCTTACTGTATGTAGTACTATTATAGATACTCTTTGATATTTAGTTAGATAGTTATATTTACTTTGCTGAATAACCTTCATGAGTTATATCTCCGGCCTTAAGAGAAGTTTATTCCGAATGAGTAAATGCGCGCTGCATTAAAACGACGTCTGGTGATATTTTCAATACTAACCAATTAAACTCAATGAATTTTTGCAGAAACAATCTAGAAACAAATCTCTATGCTTGTATCTTGTCCAATTTTCGTTAAAATATACAGTTTCAATACTAGGATTAATTTAAGATTTGTATGGAAATCTTTGAGGCACTGTAACTTTAAAACTGTACATTTTAAGGAAAATCTGACACGATATAAGCATAGAGATTTGCTTCTAGACTGTTTCTGAAAAATTTCATTGAGTTTAATAGGTTAGTATTGAAAATATCACCATATTACGTTTGTATGGAGCGCGCTCCGAATTATATCCTCTTAATGGGATAAAACCAAAAGCAGGTCCACCAATATTAATAATAGATCAATCCCACAAGGCGATGTTAACGAACATAAATAATTCTGTTCTACAATATAGTTTGTGAGTAGACTGCTATCAGTCTATGTACAACTGACTTGTACAACTGCTAACTCCTGACTTCCTTCATTAACTTGCTATCCGTTGAGGTGAATTTAGTTATTCACTTCTCTATTAATACTTTGTTAAATTGGCTTGTACCTTGTGGATATTCCTGCCCCCCGATTGCGCTAAGTTAAAACATGAAATAAAATTGAATGAAATGCCTTAACTAAAGCCATAGCTTCAAACAAAGCTTTATTCAAATTCAAAAATTATAGAAAAAAAATACAATGTGCGTATCCACAACAGGCTTCGTCAAAGGTAATACATCACTCACATCCACAACAGGCTTCGTCAATGGTAATACATCACTCACATCCACAACAGGCTTCGTCAATGGTAATACATCACTCACATCCACAACAGGCTTCGTCAATGGTAATACATCACTCACATCCACAACAGGCTTCGTCAATGGTAATACATCACTCACATCCACAACAGGCTTCGTCAAAGGTAATACATCACTCACATCCACAACAGGCTTCGTCAATGGTAATACATCACTCACATCCACAACAGGCTTCGTCAATGGTAATACATCACTCACATCCACAACAGGCTTCGTCAATGGTAATACATCACTCACATCCACAACAGGCTTCGTCAATGGTAATACATCACTCACATCCACAATAGGCTTCGTCAATGGTAATACATCACTCACATCCACAACAGGCTTCGTCAATGGTAATACATCACTCACATCCACAACAGGCTTCGTCAATGGTAATACATCACTCACATCCACAACAGGCTTCGTCAATGGTAATACATCACTCACATCCACAACAGGCTTCGTCAAAGGAAATACACCACTCTGATGCACAACACGTTTCGTCAATACCACAACACGTTTCGTCAATAAATGAAATTAAATATTTTTATTTGCCAAAATACTTTGTTATAAAAGGTGTTACAAATTTGTTCAGTAGCTGTATTTAACCTGTTTGCAGGCGCGCTAATTTAGTTTGTTCTTCGATAAAACCTTATTAAGCTAATATAGTTATCCACGTATCTTCTACTTGTACTTATTGTCATAATTCAAATATTCTTCTACGCTATAAAAACACAATTCACACAGCCATTTCGTTAATTTGGTTTTGTAAAACCGACATCGAAGTTCTATTCTTATCCAATTTCAGTTCTAATCGCATTGCAATCCAATAACTATTCAACTATGCTGAATTCCGCATCGCGATAAACTCGTAAGTAACTGATAGCCCTTAACATCTGAGCGATCTGTGAAAACGGCTCTAACGGCTGTCAAGAGCAGTACCGCGATTAGCGCAATCCCAAATGTGTCAAAAGTTATGGTTCGCACACTAGTCCAATCACGGTTCAATCATCGTATATTTACCGCGATTGCAGCCCAGATCCTATTCTAAAAATAGTAGACCAATTTCAAGCTGCAAGTTTTCCATACACATATGTATAGGCTATGATACATTATACAAGTGGAAATGTAGATAAGATAAGATAAATATTCCTTAAGGACAATATATTGGATATTTTTTTTTCTTTATTTTAAGGATTTTTAAACAATTGGTTTGCCGTAACAAAACACCCTATAAGTATTCAAAGGGATGGTTTAGTTTAGTTGGTGCCCGAGCGGTAGGTTGAGATCGAGTTCAGTAAGTTTAGAATTTTCGAAAGAAATTATTTAATATTAAAAAAAAACCTGCGTTGAAACTATGATAATTCGATTCTGCTCTCGATTCCAAACAAACTACTTTCTAGTTTTGAATTAATTCATTAACACGTTGTATAATTATGTCAGTGTATACAAATACAAATATTTTCGTTCTTTCTTTTTTCTTTTAGTTTAAACCATCACACTATGAAATACTATGAAGACGAAGTCGAAAAAACATCTGATTTCCATACATTTGAGTTAAGTAGGCACTGCAGTTTTCACAGCTTCGCGTTTTGATTAATATTGGCTTCATGAAGAAAGTTGTTTAAATATTACTAGGATTTGCAGGGGTTTTACCCACCCTGCATAATCTAGTAAATCAAACAATAATCGAGATCAAACTATCAAGCGTGTTTAAACACGTTCCAAGAAGGGATTCCTCAGAACAACAGCGGATAGAAACATTGCAATTAGTTGCTGGCCGTCTGACTACTGCTAAGTCTCGACGCTCAACCGATAGACAGCCGAGTGCCCTGCCATGGATTAGTAACTAACTGTAGACGTTTCACTATAAAAGTTGTTGAAGTCTACTAAAAGTAACGACGAGCTCTCCGCCTAGCACAATGAAAAATTCGAGCGCGTTCGTGTCTGTCCCGCGGGGTACAGACTGTTTTTACCTGACAGCGCCAGAAGAAGGGTATTGTTTTTACAGACTAGTTTCAGTAAGACGATTTAAGTCTTAATTCTTGCCCTTATCTTATTACTTGGTGTATATGTATATTTGATTTTTTTTTTTGCCGCTGGCAACACTGCCAAGCGGTTGTCAAAATAATCATCGTAGTAATTTTATTAGAAATAATTAGTAAAAATATATTAAAATACGTCTAATTTATATTATATTAGTAATAATCAAGATATAAAACCATTACGTAAACAAAACTCGTACGGTGAAAGTGTTAATACAAAGTTAACAACAACAAGTACCCAAACGTCAACCGCCAACGGACTACGTTTGAATTCTTTGGACGATTTACTGGAAACCAGGGGAGTAATTGTGTTCAAAATTAATTAATTTATCACCTAACAGTAAAACAATTCACCCATACACGTCTCACAGCCGTGAGACACGTCCATCTTCACGTTTGGCGCCGTTACAATCTCACTTTGTTTGACAAACTGTGGAAGCAAAGTAGACGATAAAAACACTGGCCACAGTCATAATTAACACTTTCTAACAACTCCTAACATCTGTACATCCAAACTAGTAAGATTAAAGCCTATTCTAGTGTTTACTCTTATAGTAAACATAATTTCTTCAAACAGTCCCAACCCACGATTTAGCTGCCGTGTGTACACATTCCAGGTGTCATTGGAGTCACTGCTGCCTCAAAATGACGACCCGCAGCAAGGCCAAGACACTGGAATTGGAGTCCAAACTACGGGTAGCTCTCGAGGAGTTGAAATGTTCCAAGCACCTGAGCGATCAGCTGTTGCACTAATAAAATTATTAGTGGAAAAATGTTGACGAAGGATACATTGTACCTTCGAAAATCAATTGCTAGGCTACTAGCAAGACAAATAAGATCAATATATTATGTATCTAAGGAAATACATAGTTCGTCAACGACGGAGCTGATTAATGTGTCCCCGGCTACGCTAGATGGCGCCACATGTTCTTTAAGCTCAACCTCGAACATCATTGAGTCAAGTCGCGAATGCGCAGATATCGTGTCGGTGGCACATTGTTCAGACAGTACTTTGATTAGTGATATTGCTAACAATGTACTCGATTCTCCTGATTTAAACTAAGTAAGGTGACAAAAGAAAAGCCGTATACACTTAAATTAGTTCATCAGAATATTGAGGGCTTTTCTGGCAAAGAATTAGAAATCGAATTGTTTTTAGAGAAATTTCAATTAGATTTGTTTTGTGTTACTGAGCATTGGCTCAAAGAAAGTGAAATGTTATTTGGCTTCGAAAATTATCAAGTAGCCAGTGCTCTCAATCGAAAGTCGACAACTCGCGGAGGATCAGTCATATTTAGTAGAAATAATCTTAAAGTTAAGGAACGTAGAGATATTGTCCGACTTTCCGTTGAAAGTAACATAGAACTATCTTGTGTCGAGTTACAAAACCACATTATCATTTGTGTATACAGGCCACCCTATGATTCGAACTTCCATGTTTTTGAGTCAGTAATGGAGGATGCGTTGAAATTAGTATCGAAAAGTAATAAATCCATCATAGTCTGTGGGGACTTTAACGTTAATTTACTTGAAAAAGACACATACTGCCTTAGAATTACTAGTTTATTCAATTCATTTGACCTACAAAACTTATTTTTGGAACCAACTAGAATAACAGCTACCACCGCCACATGTATAGATAACATATTTTGTAACTGTGAGTTCGTTGATAAAGCGGTAATTAATTGCCTTAAATCTGATCACAGCGGACAAATAGTTTCTTTCCCAGCTTTAAAAACTAACGATAAAATTACGAAAAAGAGTAGGCCCGTCACTGTTGGAAGGATAGAGAGATATAAAGACACGTTAGAGAGTAAATTGCCGTTTCTTACCTTAAACCAGAGTGACCCTAATAATTTTTACAACGATTTTTTCAATGTACTTTGTGCAGAGTATGACAAAATTTTCAAAATCCGTAAAACCACATCAACCGAGAAATTCAAATTCAGCGAATGGGCTACGGTTGGAATCAGAAAGAGTAGGGACACTCTTTTTGAATTATACGATAAAAAGACCTATATCCATAGTGAAAAATTTAAGGACTACGTTAAGACCTATTCAAAAATATTTAGGAAAGTTTGCATCTTAGCGAAATCAATACATATCCGCAATAAAATTAAGAGGTCAGACAACAAGGTTAAGACTGTTTGGAATGTGATTAACCGAGAAACTGGGAATATAAAACCGAGAGAACAAGACATCTCAATTAAGACAGATTACGGTATAGTTAGCTCAGAGGCGGAAGTGGCTGAGGAGTTTGAAACTTTCTTTACCAACATCCCTGTAAAGACTACAGAATCTTTGAACTCCTCACCTGCTCTTGCCGAAGTTTTGCTAAAAAATAATGTAAACGAGTGTACTTCCCCATTCAGTTTTGACCATGTTGACCCTCATACAATAGTCAAGGTCTTTAAAGCATTAAACCAAAAAAATACTGAAGATTTGTGGGGTATGTCAGTCAAACTCTTCAGCTCTGTAATTAAAACGTTAGCACCTTATTTAGCATCTTTGTTTAATTGCTGCATTGATTCAGGAACTTTCCCTGACTTAATGAAACATAGTAAAGTAATACCACTTTTCAAAACGGGCAATAAAAGCGACCCTAGTAACTTTCGACCTGTGTCAGTTCTACCCGTTCTCAGCAAAGTTTTTGAAAAGATTATACTCAGTCAAATGCTCTCCCACTTTAACTTCAAGAGGCTGCTGCATGAGCAACAGTTTGGATTCACCAAGGGTCGCTCAACAACCGACGCCGGAGTTAAGCTGGTTCAGCATATCTTCAGCGCTTGGGAGGAGCACCAAAATGCAATCGGAGTCTTTTGTGACTTGTCCAAAGCATTTGACTGTGTTGATCATAAAACAATGTTGATCAAATTAAACCACTACGGTATTCAAGGCAGGGCATTGGATATGTTAGAATCTTACTTAGAAAAGAGAATTCAAAGGGTGTCTATCAATGGAACAAATTCTTCTGGCTCACAAGTAAAAATGGGCGTTCCACAGGGTTCTATATTGGGTCCATTTCTCTTTCTGGTTTATATAAACGATTTACCCTACATGGTACAGAACTTGTCGAACATAGTGTTATTTGCTGATGATACTTCTCTTATTTTCAAAACAAGTAGAAAGGCACAAGATGTTGATGATATAAATGACAATGTAAATGATACTCTTCGACAAGTTCTGAACTGGTTCAGTGTTAATAATCTTGCATTAAATGCAAAGAAAACTAAATGTATTAAATTCACTCTACCAAATGTTATTAATACTGAAAATCAAATAACTTTAGATAATGATATATTACAGTTCACAAATAATACTGTATTTTTAGGGATAAAGATTGACTCGAAGCTGCAATGGGGTCCACATATAGAAACCCTAGCAGGTAGGCTGAGCTCGGCAGCCTATGCAGTTCGAAAAATTAGACAGCTTACCGATATAGCTACTGCGAGACTGGTGTACTTCAGCTACTTCCATAGTATCATGTCTTATGGTATTTTGCTGTGGGGCCGTGCTACAGATGTTGAGTCTGTCTTTATCCTTCAAAAGCGGGCAATTCGAGCCATTTATAATCTGCGTTGTCGAGATTCACTACGAGATCTTTTCAAAGAGATCAATATTCTGACTTTCTACAGTCAATATATTTACGAAAATATTTTATACGTTCGCAAAAATTTGTCTCTCTTTCCCAAAAACAGTGACGTTCATAATTACAATACAAGAAATAAAAATAAATTAGTATTCCCACATTTTCGACTTAGTAAGGTCAACACATCTTTCATGGGGCACTGTATACGTTATTATAATAAGATACCAGAGAATATTCTTAACTTGACGGACAAAAAGTTTAAGTCCCATGTTAAACAAGTCCTCTGTAAAAAAGGTTACTATAAACTCGATGATTATTTGAATGACCAAAATGTCTGGTCTTGACAATGTTACACTATGTAATTTAATATTGAATTTATGTAATTGTACTTTGTATATTTTGTTTTGTTTAAAAGAAGTGTGTTGTAGAGTTTCTGGCCGCATCTTCTCTACAACGAAACACCTTCCGACGCGGTGGTAGATTCAAAAACATGACGTCAAAAAGTTATCTATGTGATATTATTTTGAATAAACAATTTTGAATTTGAATTTGAATTTATTCTTACTTTCTCTTAGCCCTTATTTCAGTGCTCATTCCACTCTAAGTAAAAGACAAAATTTGTATTGCCAGCATCAGAGTTTCATTTAATAAAAGAGCTTATCGTCGTCCTCAACACCGATGATTATTACCTTAGCTACTATGGATAATCTTAGAAGGATTACTATGGTTTTACTGATTACACGTAGCAAAATTATAACATTACTGAAACTTTACTTCATTCCAAATAAGTACGAAAAGATTTTCCGATTCCTATGTAGCTTTCTGACTAATTGTATTTTTCAGCTCAACTTACAGTTAAATATAAGAGAATACAAACTTCAAATCTGCAACATGCTTCGTCAAAAATAGTGACATATCCGTATCTGCAACACGCTTTGCCAAAAGTTAAACAATAAATATAAATAAACGGGATCCCAATCAGCAACACGCTTCGTCAAAACTCCTATACCATCTAAATCTGCTACATGCTTTGTCAACGTAAATGCTAACGCACACTCAAAAGCCCAGCCCCAGCTTTCTGACCAATTCTGATTAGCAAATATAATTTATTTATCAGAAAGATAATATCGATGGACGTTACTATAAAGCTGTTCTAAGAATAAGTGAGAAGTGTTTCAAATCTCTGTTTCTAATATTCAAAATAGACTTAAAATTTCGTTGTTATTTGGAATGGAGTATAGTCCATAATTATTGTATGATCTGGAGTCAATTTACAATAATCTGGATGCATATAATGTTTCTGGGAAGATTAATAATTTTACGGATTTGAAAAAAAAAAACCTGCTACAGTTAAAATAATATAGGTAGGGTTCAACCTAATTTGCTGACGGTTTTTAAAAGGGTGATAAAACTGAACATCTTTTCTATGGAACCAATTTTGAAATTGTAAAACAAAACAGCTAATCCCATGCATTTGGGTCGAGATATTAAGAGGATACAACGTGTTAATGAATAAGCGCAAAACCTCATACACCCCAATTGATTTACAACAAAATAATTAGATTAAAAAAAAAAAATATTATATTGATACTTAAAATTCAAAGTTATTCGCATTTTAAGTTTAGAGGAAAAAATGATTTGTTATCATTTCAGCAATGAATGAAAGCGCTAGCGTGCTCGTGGAAATATTTTAAGAATCTTGTTTTGGTAGTAAGAACTGCTACTAAGTGTGTAAATTTTAAATTTTCCAAAATTTTGAAAAAAATTACCTGTGTTGAAACCACAATAATTTTATTCTGCTCTCGATTCTAAACAAACTACTTTGTAAACGTTGTATACGAGTACAAATATCACATCGGTCAGTTTCTTAGCTCCGCGTCTCTGAAGGCAACTGTTTAGATCATTCTCTATTCTGGTAAAGTTGGCTAACTTCAGTCCTTGCAGATACAAAGCGTTCAGCGTGTATTTCTGTTTGTTACTGCCGACGCCGTTTTGTTAGTGTCGCTCGAGGCTATCTCATGATCTTAGTAACTGATGATATTTATAAACGGGTTTAAAGTTAACTTAAAAAAACCGTGGTGGTCCAGTGGCGAGTAGCCTTGCCTGCCATGCAGGAGGCGATGGTTCGATCCCCGCCCAGGCCGACTCGTACCAATGAATTTTTCAGAATTTATGTACGATTTGTAGCACCTCTGGCTTTTCGGTGAAGGAAAACATCGTGAAGCATGCATGTTTATGCTTCATTTCGAGGCATGTATTGTACCCACTGTATTGGGGAATATTGTCGTGAGCATATGCTATGCTTAAACATAAATATTTGGGGTTGCTTCATACCATCATAGTAATTTTACTCAATAAAACGAAATTTTTTTTTTATCGTACCATATTCAAGCCACTGCCTTGAGCTCGTTCCATTCACCGATCACTGTGGGTATAAGACTAACATTGAAATCGCGAAAAAAGATTTTTCATCCCCCCATCTCGGTAAGAGCATCTTTGCTCTTCGATATCTGAGTGCAAAAGCCATTTTTATCTGCTAGAGGAAAAAGCAAATTGAATTTAGAACATCGTGTGCACTAAGTTTGTGAATTCAAAACATTATTAAACCTATTTACTTCTCCCTCCATGGTGCCGAATTTATCATCCAACTTTTTTCCAACGCTTTCAGAATGTTGTTGGGGCGGCCACGCTTCTGCAGTGCATCAGTCATGTTTGCCGAGGCGCGTACAGACGGCTTTCACGCTATAATGCGTAAGAAAGTTGCATCACTGATGAGTAGAGTCCACGGCGGCTCCAACAGCATCCTGAAGGTGGTAGGGGGCAAGTTCGAGTGTCCCATCGCCAGTCATTGGTCTGCGCTTATGACTAGATATAATAAGTAGATAGGCAAATTGATTTATTTATTATTTATTTATTTTTCATCTTAAATTCTAAATTATTGTAATTTTTGTTTTTCTTTTGATTTGTTTATTTGAAATCTTGACATTCAATGTAATTTACTAACATAGGTTGTAAGAGGACACTATGTACTACTAATAAAAATTTTATGGAACTTGTTTTCCGAAATAAACGTATTGAATTGAATTGAATTTTTTTGCATTTAGCCATTTCCTCGCTGAGGTGGGATGAAAAGTTACGTGTTGCACTCGAGTGCAAAGATTTTTCACCTCGTGCTCTTTTGATTCCCTCGCTAACGCTCAGGATTCTAATTTTTGAATAGGTCATCAAAATTGAGCCCGCGGTTAAAAAGCAACAATGCACTCTTGTATAACAAATAACTATTGCTATTCCAAACGTTTGGCTAGAACAAAATTTTTTTAAAGGATTTCATTGTTGTCTCCATAGTGAAAGTTGATCAGTCGGATAGTCTTGAGAGAGGCCTATATTTAACAAAGAACGATGATGATGATAAATAAGGTAGGCAATTGTAACAAAGAGATAAACACAATATATTTGTAGCAAGAACTTATCAAAAGTGTCCGATACGTTATTTGACAGCAGAATATTTGCATCAAATTGAACTTAAATTCAATAAAGGCTACATTCGTCTGCACTCGCTTCCCGGCATAAAGTAAAGTTTTATCTGACAGCGACCTTAAAGGCTTACGAGCGATGCAGCCGTACTGCGCGGGTCGATGAGACAAATTCCTTTATTCAGTTCCTTCTATTGCTTATTGAGATATACACCAGGTACTTGAGGAAACTAGTAATATTTAAAATGTAGGAAGCTACAAGGTATTTATTTTGTATAACTGTTTTTCCTATATTAGTCTGATGAAATGTATCTACACTAATATTATAAAGAGGAAAGATTTGTACCTATTTTTGTATGTTTGTAATGAATAGGCTCAAAAAGTACTGGGCCGATTTAAAAAATTCTTTCACCAATAGAATGCTACATTCTTCCAATTTGACTTAGGTTACATTTCATTTTGAAAAAAATTAGGGATCCTTGGTAAAATTTGAACAATGTAACCGAAGGTGTAGAAAAATGAGTCTTAAAATTTATTTGTCTACCCCGTGCGAAGCCGGGACGGGCTGCTAGTTACAGATAAAATTACACATGTAATTTACGACGAAAATCGTGTATAAAAATCTTATTTTTACCTAAAAATATTGCTTCCTTCTTCTTCTTATCGGGTGGGCAGCAAGCCCTGGCGTCAGAGTTTTTTCAGATCGCCTTACGGCCTATGAAGAGCCGCGACCAACGGCTTAACGTGCCATCTGAAGCACGGAATCATATTCCTTTTCAGACAATGAGGTGATTCAGCCTGCAATGTCCCAGCCAACTGGGGAAAACGCACGAAGTGACATATCACAGGTGTCCCCCATGGGAATCGAACCCACGACCTCCGTGTCAAGAGCCCGATGCTCTTAACCATTAGACCACGGAGGTAGTTATATTGCTTCCCACAATAATGGTGTTGTATGAATGATGTAGACTATTAAGTGATTATCCGAGTATTAGTTACTATCTGAGTATTTTCAAGCAATCAGACCTTTAAAATCAACTGTTGAACGCAAGGAGAAAGCAAGGAATCAAGATATAAATATATTATCTACATCAGATACACAGCGCTGACGGTTTTTAAATGGGTGATATTAGATCATCACCTTTAATAACTTCCTCTATGGCGCGGTTTATACAGAAGAGACGTGCGGTGGTGTCATATAGTCAAAGTAACGCAATTATAAACCTTATTGTACGTAGAATAGCGTCGTTTGGAGAATTACGCCCGCGCCTCCAGGCGACGTCACCTGGAGGCGCGGGCGCGATTCTCCGTTACGACAAAAACGACGCTATGCTACGTACTATAAGGTTTATATTATGTTACTTAGATTATCCGCCACCGCCATATGTCTCTTTTGTATAAACCGTGGCTAAGGGTCCAACGTCGAAATCGCGAATAAAACATTTCCTGTTCCATACAAAACTGTAATTCTACTCGACCCAAATGTATGGGAGAGCAGATTTTTTGTTCGCGACTTCGTTGTTGATCCCGTAGAAAAAGGTGTTCAGGTTGATGGTCTAATCATCCCAATTGTTAGAAGAATCCTGTACGCCCATAATCTCTCCTGGATAATCCTGCTTTAGACTACCCATTCGGTATGTCAAGTTTTTTTTTGAGAGCTGAATTGAAAACCATTTCGAAATAATTGTCTCAATAAGAATATTTTCTATGTCCGAGATATTAAAATGAAGGATTACAGATATTTTTATTAAAATAACGGCGTTTTTCGGTCCATACAGTGAAGCCACTGGAAAATCTGTGAACTCCTTGGTAAACTTAAAATATCTGGCCATTAAGAAAAAAAAATACATTCTCAATCTCAGAATTTGAGATTTGATGGATTTGTTATTGCCGTTTCTGTTTCCAGCATAGAGTTAGAAAAAGAAGGCATTTTTTTTTAATAAAGCAGTAAGTAGTTTTTCTCCATAGAGTTCGAATTATTTTCTCTCCATTTTTGCATTTAGACATTACAGATCAAAGTAATTTAAAAATTAAATTTACATTGATAAATTCGATGATTCGTAATAAAAAATAAATTAGTTTCTTAAAATTATGTCTTCTATCCGTAAAAAATATAAAATGAAGACCAAAAAAAAAACTTGACATCGAATTGTATTTGTATAGTTATATCAAGGCTCACTTTTAGCCTATATTGAAGATTTGAGGATGGAATGACGTGTCAAGTGGTTAGCCCGTCTTTTAGTCTTCCTGTACGATACCCACGAGATAAATATGTGTGGTATATTCCAAGCTACAACCATATATCAACTCAAAACGACGATCCCGATTCACTCCGAATCAATTTCAACCGAAAATCCTTAGCACAGATATGACTATAAAAGGCGAACGCTGAAAATGGGCTGTATAAATATATTTCCTTCAGCTAATATGCATATAGTATCCAGTATTTGAATATTTGTCGAGTATTTGCACAGTGCCGGAGATAATTGAAACTCAAATAGGCGGCGCCGCGGCCTGGCCGTCTCCGGGGCACGTTCCAATTGGAAAGTAATCCTCCGTCAAACATTTGTACGTCTCAATCACACTGCTTCTACTGCGGTGATGAGGTTACAATTTGGTTGGGTTATATTGGTTTCGTTGGTTTACATTGATGATGATTTGAAGAAAATAGGAGGGTTCGTTTTTAGGGTTACGTAGTCGGACAAGGAACTGTTATTAGATCGTCCAGTGTGTTACAGCATCATTTACTTTACTACTACAATAAATTTTGAATATGCGTGCCAAATTTCAAATATCTACTTACAAATAATACTTTCAACTATTATTGATTATAAACATGTTAAAGCCATGTTGTGCTATTTTGAATCAAATTAAAGATTGAAAAATTTGTCTCGGGCGGGACTTGAACCCGCACTCTTCCAAACCGGGGAAGTGCGTTATCCAATTTCACTACCGAGCCCACTAGCCAGAGAACAACATTTTCAATCTATTGCGTCTTAAGGAAATCTTTAATTTGATTCAAATAATACTTGGTTCCGAATACCAAAGTAGAGTGAAGAACTCGTAAGTTTTTGCAAGTTCGGGAGTATTTTCGAGGTTCTTATTACACGCTATAGATGTCATTACAAGTATCAGATTATTTCTTGAGTGAAATCAGGACACGGTTTGTAAGATTTTCTTTTCAGAAACGTACTAATAAAAAAATACCAAAATGTCATTCTCGTGGTCTTCACTCTAAGGCGACGATATAGATGCTTGAAATATATAATTGTAAACAGGTAGTTAGAAGATAACATGTTTGATGGACATTGGATATAATACCTACAATACGTATATTGACGACGTATACTGTTTGTATATATTTTGGTGTAAAATTAAGTATTTTTGATTTGATTTGATTTGTATCTTGGTACATAGCGTACCATTAAGGGAATATAATTCGAAGCGTACTCCATACAAGAGAAGTCTGGTGATATTTTTAATACTAACTAATTAAAGTCAATGAAAGTTTTCTGAAACAATCTAGATACTAATTTCTATGCTTGTATGAAGTCCGATTTTCGTTAAAATGTATAGTCTTAAAGTTTCAGTGCCTCAAAGATTTCTATACAAATATTAAATTAATCTTAGCATTAAAACTGTATATTTTAACGAAAATCTGACTTCATACGAGCATAGAGATTAGTTTCTAGATTCTTTCTGAAAAATTACATTGACTTTAATTGGTTAGTATAGAAAATATCTCCAGACTTCGTTTGTATGCAGCGCGAATTTATGCCTTCGGAATAAACTTCTCTTAAATGTACCAACTAGTGTACTCGTCCTTGCAAACATTACCATATTATTTTCTGACTGTACTTGCCGATTGCGGTGAAATAACGATGAAAATTATTTATTTGCTTGAATAGGTAATTTAAGTACATAGGATATTCAGATGAATGTTACTCTATGCTTTTCTCAAAACTCTATCAAAATGGGCACAGTAGTTCTTATGTGATGCGTGCATCTCCCCTAATTAACCCCTAATTTCACAAAAATGTTTAATGTCATGTTTACAGTATACGCAATGTATACAGTTTTATTATAATGAGGAAATTTCTGATAGAGCTAGTATTAGCATAGCAATAACTCGATAAATGAAATCGATTTCAAGAGAAACTAGCAATGTAAAGCATCCAATATGATGTTACCGTGCGATAGGGCAGTTGTCCTCGTACGGGGATCGTTTGAGCGCGGTTATGAAAGGAAACAGGGGGCGGCCCGCTTTATATCATTATACGACGATGCAAATATTTGCAAACAACTAAAAGAGAATTAAAATTTAATCATAATTGGTCAATTTTGCTGAAAATTTTGTGTTTTTTTAGCTTGAAGTTGTCTTTTTGTAGATGTGCATTAGAGAGTTGGTGAAGTTAGTTACCTACTGTTATGAAACAAGAGGAGTAATCTATACATATGTACAATAAAATTGTAAACTTAGCGATGATGTACATTTAAGATATTTGCAAAAAAAATTATAGAGAGTGTTCAGGATACGTAATGGAATACATAATATGACCGTGTTTAGAATTGTTGTCTGTTTGTATGTCTGTATGTTTGTCTGTTTGCTTGTGCTCGCATCACTTAAAATTACTAAACCGATTGTTATGGAGTTTTCACAAAAGCATTGGGCTTAGTTTAGATTATCATATAGGCTTGTGAGGACTTGCCACAGATGTCAACACCTACAAATTATAGCAACGAAGCTAACAGATGGCGCTACGGTCGCACTCGCAAATGTGTACGTAAGACAACTTGCGACGTCAAATTGGTAACCCGTTAGCCGCTACATATAAGGTTCACAATCGTATACAAGACATGAATCGCTTAAGAGAAATAATCACAGAGATTCGATATATATACAGGGTCCAACTAAGATCTGTTGGACCACTGCCGGTCCCCAGGCTTCACACCTAGCCTGGCGGAAGATCTTCCCTTTTCACCGGAGGAACCTTCCACAGGCTTTATATTATCGCAGTCGGTTTATTCAATCAAAAGTTATAAGTATTTAAAGTCAGTGGACATTGCATACGAAGTCGCAGGCTATCACGCATAAACGACTGAACGGATTTGGATGAAATTTGGTACACAGATTAAATATGTTCCCGATTAACATATTTTAGATAGATTACAATTTACATGCCGTTGGGTTAGAGTCCATTGTGGTAAATAGAACATCAAATTAAAACACAATATAGAATCTAGCTATACATTTCTCCACACAAGTTGCTTGATAGGTACTTACAAGTACTAATTTAAAATCAGAACATATAGTCCTGTCTTACATTTTACATAGGAAGTACACCTATAGAATCAGGACTGAGTATGGAAAAGTTTCTTCTTAACTCAACAAATTAACAATTATTAGAAATCTTTAGATTCTCAAAACATAAACACACACCACTACACAGTTCATTGTTTATGTTGACATTACCCTCACAGCATCTGGACTGAGGAGTTAGAACCCGGAGCTTGGTCTTTGCGTAGTTTCTCTTAATATTATTTCAGTGGTCTGCGACTCTCTAAGGGTCTGCGCGTACGAAGTCACGGGCACAGCTAGTTATAAATAATAATGTTCTCAAATATAATTATATCAACGACATCACCTCAAATGCGGTTATCGTCTTAAGAGAAGTTTATTCCGAATGCGTAAATGCGCGCTGCATACAAACGAAGTCTTGTGATATTTTCAATACTAACCAATTAAACTTAATGAAATTTTGCAGAAACAATCTAGGAAAAAATCTCTATGCTTGTATCGTGTCCGATTTTCGTTAAAATATACAGTTTCAATGCTAGGACAAATTTAAGATTTGTATGGAAATCTTTGAGGTACTGTAACTTTAAAACTGTACATTTTAAGGAAAATCTGATACGATACAAACATAGAGATTTGTTTCTAGATTGTTTCTGCAAAATTTCATTGAGTTTAATTCGTTAGTATTGAAAATATCCCCAGACTTCGTTTGTATGGAGCGTGCCAACAGTAATATACCCTTAAGCATGGATAAGTTATATGCCAAGATTGACAGTGGAAGCTAAGAAAGCGTCGAAAAAAATCGCAACCAGTACTAGGCTCTAAACCCTATCCATATACATTCACACAGACATAATTTGTGTGACGCCTCACGCACACCAACCTAAGAAACATGGCCCGTTTTGTTTTATACGGTAGAAGTGTTAAGCTCATTCTAGACATATACTTTTTCTAAGGTCGTAAGTTTACAAATGAAACAATCAAGACTTCAGAAAATTCGAACTCGCCAGAATATATTTCCTATTACAAACTTAAGGTGGTTGCAGAGTTGTCAATTCCATACACATACATACAATATAATTATGAAGATATGAAGCTTTGAACTTATCCATAGAAAATTTCAAAGCTTTATATCTTGGTAATTATATTATATATTGCAAATGTTATTTAATACGTGGCATCTAGATTTTCTAAACTTTTTTTTTCCATTTATAAAATATTACTTTTAATTGTACCTGCTTCGCGTATTACGCGTCGAACTTTTGTATGAAATTAACTACTTTGCAACCACCTTAAGATTAAAAACCTAGCATTATAAACCCTTTAGGGTAGGTGTTTGGGTGTAGGTTTTTACCTTTTTGATTTGCTTTAAAATCAGAAGCGCTATCTTCAAACATCATTATAACGCGTCTCTAAAAGATCAATGAATAAATAAAATAACAAATAGCTCGCTACGGGCAATATTTCCAAATATTTACACGAACGGTAACTCGAAGGGACGCCCGTGAAACATTAAAAGCGAAGCATCACGTTTAATAGAGAGATGGACGTCAATTTGAGACCCACTTCAGCCGTTACGGCCCATTCGCCGTAAACGGTGCGGGCCTGGGCCGAGTGACGAGAGAGTAGTGGGACGAGTTAAATATGGGCCTTTACAGAACTACTCAGGGAGTATCCAGGTCTTAGGTCACTGATAAAACTAGAAGCACATCTTTTGAAAATTCTATTTCATAAACATGATAATTACAATTTGAGATAGATTACTAAGAAAGTTAGGACACATACTATTTAACGCCATAAGTAGCTAAAAATGTACCCTGAATTGAGGTGAGATAAATAATGCAAACAAAAATAAATAAAAATTTTAGTTGGCTGACTTGCCATTGTAAATTACTATTTATGAAATTGCTAAGGGCCTATTTGAAATATTAAGAGGATATAATTCGGAGCGCGCTCAATACAAACGTACTATGGTGATATTTTCAATACCAACCAACTAAACTCAATGTCATTTTTCAGAATCAATCTAAAAACAAATTTCTATGCTTGTATAGAGTCAGATTTTCGATAAAATGTAAAGTTTTAAAGTTACAGTGCCTCAAAGATTTCTATACAAATCTTAAATTAATCTTAGCATTTGAACTGTATATTTTAACGAAAATCTAACTCCATACAAGCATAGATATTAGTTTCAAGATTGTTTCAGCAAAATTTCATTGAGTTTAATTGGTTAGTATTGAAAATATCACCATAGTACGTTTGTATGGAGCGCGCTCCGAATTATATCCCCTTAAGGATTATAAACATTTTACAGCCATGTTGCTATTTCAAATCAAATTAAAGATGGAATAAAGTCTCGGACGTGACTTGAACCCGCAATCTTCTAAACCGGGGAATTGCTTTTTCTAATGCTATCGATAGTATTTTTGCTCATAAATGATAAACTAATGATATTATCGATACTATCAATACTATCGAATTTCAGAAAACAATACTATGGACAGTATTACCTTTTTCAGATGAATAAATATCGATAGTTCGGCAACAATAAACCAAACTGACGTTTGGCGAAGTCCGTTTACGGTGGCATTCTCATTCCAAGCCAAGATCCACATCAGTCCACTGGATGTTCTTTAAATAAGTTCATAGTAATTAATAAATTAAACGCTTACCGTTTATCGCCGACACCAAAAATTATGTGAGACAAAAAATAAAAACAATACGTAGAACAGAGAGTGATCAGAAGTGACAGGCTCTAGCGCTGGTCTCGTAAACACTGGATCTCATCTCAAATAACGTGACACGTCTTATCGCGCGGATCTTGCCATTTATGTAGTTCTCCAATAATTTCTAGACTGTACACGCTGTTGGAAAAAAGCAATAAACTGGATGATTATTTAAATGATGAATAATAATATGAAATGAAATAAAAACAAAATTTTCTATTTTACTACTAAAAAAAAATAGGCCAAGTGCGTGTCAAAGTCAATATAGTCAAAGTCAATATAGTCAAAGTCAATATAATTTATTCAATATAGGAGCTTACAGCACACTTATCAAACGTCAAATCTTTTTTAAAGCTACCACCGCGTCGGAACGTGTTGTCGCTGTAGAGAAGATGCGGCCAGAAACTCTACAACATAACACGACTTAATAACTATTACAATATAAATTCTTAAGCTAAAGTTATGTATACAATAATACATAGTCTATTTAATAAAATAATTGATACTATACAGTAAAGTAAATAAACTATAAGCTAGTGACCTGACGTGTCGGGCCACGCGCAGGGTAGGGTTCCGTAGTTGCCCGTCAAAATATACGGACTTGGAAGGGTTTTGTTTTATACTACCGTTTAATGGCTAATAAAGTCTAAAAAAAGCAAAAGTCAAGACTTTGTCGGTGTGATTAATATGTATGTATACCCATGTCAAATTACAGCTTTCTAGTACCAAGCGTCTTTGAGCTAAGCCGCGGACAGACGGACGGACATGATAAAATTATAAGGGTTCCTTGTTGACTACGAAACCCTAAAAAGAACACCACACCAGAATATCACATGGATAGCTTTCTGACGTCATTTTTGACTCTACCACCACGTCGGAAGGTGTTCCGTTTTAAAGATGCGGCCAGAAACTTTACAACACAATTCTTTAAAAATATATCAAAAGTACAATTACAAATAAAATATTGAATTACATAGTGTAGCATTGTCAAGATCAGACTTTTTGGCCATTCATATAATCATCGAGTTTATAGTAACCTTTTTAACAGAGGACTTGTTTAACATGGGACTTAAACTTTTTGTCTGGCAAGTTTAAAATATCCTCTGTTATCTTAAGAGGATATAATTCGGAGCGCGCTCCATACAAACGTACTATGGTGATATTTTCAATACTAACCAATTAAAGTCAATGAAATTTTGCTAAAACAATCTTGAAACAAATATCTATGCTTGTATGGAGTTAGATTTTCGTTAAAATGTACAGTTTCAATGCTAGGATTAATTTAAGATTTGTATGGAAATCTTTGAGGCACTGTAACTTTAAAAATATACATTTTAACGAAAATTTGACTCTATACAAGCTTAGAAATTTGTTTTAAGATTGATTCTGAAAAATTTCAATGAGTTTAATTGGTTAGTATAGAAAATGTCACCATAGTACGTTTGTATGGAGCGCGCTCCGAATTATATCCCCTTAATGATAATAGCGTTTACAGCGTATAGAGGTTATTATGTCGGAGGTATTGAGGTTTTCGTCGAAACTCAAAACAGTAAAACTGGAGCTTAACCAGCAAAACCTAGACTCTTCAGTACACTGAGAAGAATTTAAACTATCCACGTAATTAGCGGGCCCTGTGGAGCGCTGGGTGATGAACGAGCTGCGACCGGGGCCATATTCCCGACACGTCCGCGCCGCGGCCCCCCAGCCCCTCAAGGCCCCGGGGCCCCCGGGCCTCCGCTTTAATAAAACAGTGTAAACCTCTTCACCGCGGGTTTAGCTAATGTATGCTAACTTTAGACTTACAGGCACGGGCTGATGCCTTAATGATCCTGTTGGAATGCTGGATTGAATGTGTTATGATTTCATAGCGTACGGTTTATTTTCGTGTAATAGTTTGTCTACAACGTGTTTATGAATAAACGCAAAACTAGAAAATAGTTTGTGTAGAATCGAGGGCAGAATCGAACTATCATAGTTCCAACATTGGTTACATTTTTTCAAAAAATTATATAGTTTTTATATACAACGTGTTAATGAATAAGCGCAAAACCTCATACTCCCCAACTAATTTATAACCAAATAATTCGATTGAAACAATAATTTCGTTATTTTGATACTTAAAATTTAAAGTTATTCGCATTTTAAGTTTTCAGGCAACAAGGATTTGTTATCATTTCAGCAATGAATGAAAGCGCTAACATGCTCATGGATACATTTTAAGAATCTTGTTTTGGTACTAAGTAGGGTGAGTGTGCCCGTGCGGTGGATTGATAATTTTACAGACATTTTTTTGTACATTTTAAATTTTACAGACAAATTAATTAATATTTTGCACGGCAGGCAAGTTTACTCGCCACTGGACCAACACGGCTGTCACAAACATTCAGTTATTCATATAACACATTTAAATGTAATAGTTTTAAGCAAAAGTTTCAAAATAAATATTTACTTACATACTTACTTATTTAAGTTTAGAACCTGTATACATAAATATAATTCAGTTTATTTTTAAATTTGTCTCTGACATACATTTAATTACGCGAATGATTGAGATGAGTGATTGTGAGTGTGTTCACAATCTCAAAATTGCACGCACACTCTCACGAAACACAGGTATATCAAGGAAACGTAAAAAGGTTAAAAAAGAAATCGAGTCGCACCAAATTCCCAGCAACAAAGTGTAGTTATACTTCACTCCCTCACAACTTTTACTAAGAAGAGACTGTTGACTATGGTTGCAGTAGAATCCTACACAAACAAAGAACAATGTTGCATACAGACAGACATCGTCGAACACTCGATGAAACTGTGATCCCATCGGGACTAGGATGCAATTGATTGCTGCAGGCTCTAGCCCCCAGGTCCCAATTCGTATAAAAAGTATGACTGTCATTGTACTTAATTTAGTAATATTATTAAAATGAATCGAAATATTGCTGTATTTATGGCTTATTAATATCACATAATCTCTGCGGTGGCACGCCAATGTCTGTTAGTTCAAATTAAATGAGTTACTTTTAACCACTTTTAGTTGCGGTTAAATCAGTTATTTAGTCAAAGTCAAAAGTCAAATATAATATTGTTAGCTGTCAACAGCTCGCACGTATTACGCCGCATTATAAAGCGGCGCAACACAAGCGCACGTCTCTTCTACTCCCGGACTTCGTAGTGTTAGGAAGTGTAGCGACTAATACGTTCGAGTGCCAAACAATTAGTTTATGCAAATATTTGAATTTCTTTCGATAATTATTAAATATCTTTGAAGTTATTAGTAATTTCCTTTTAGAACAATTAGCTCCGATTCTGTTACTAATAATATAATTTATTCAATATAGGAGCTTGCAGCACACTTATCAAACGTCAAATCTTTTTTAAAGCTACCACCGCGTAGGAACGTGATGTCGCTGTAGAGAAGGTGCGGCCAGAAACTCTACAACATAATATGACTTAATAACTATTACAATATAAATTCTTAAGCTAAAGTTATGTATACAATTAAACATAGTCTATTCAATAAAATAATTGATACTACCTATATACAGTAAAGTAAATAAACTAGCTAGTGACCCCAGACCCAAGCATTTTGATCATTTAAATTTCTCATAATTTATATTTCTACACAATTTAAAAAACATTTACACTACACATTTTGAAAATTCAAAGCCTTTTTTAAAGTCCAACTCTTGTAACTTCTAAAATTGTCACGAGTCGTGGTCTAATCAACAACATTCTATTACACCTGTAAATACATTAGATCTGTTGAACTTTAAGTGGAAAAAGATGATAAAAATTTATTTGTATAAATTTTAAAAAATCTTAAACTTTTTACGTCGTGGTCTGACATGGCTGTATATGCTCGATCACTGGGAATAAATCGTGTAAAGAAAAAAAATTAAGTCACATAGTCTTGATCGACAATCCCTAGTAAGTATCCCGTCAGTTTTAGGGTTCCGTAGTCAACAAGGAACCCTTATAGTTTTGCCATGCACGTCCCTCTGTCCGCGGCTTAGCTCAGAGACGCTTTGTACTAGAAAGCTATAATTTGACATGGTTATAGATATTAATTAAATTTTAATAGGTTTAATGGTTATAGATAAAAATTTTGTTAGAGTCATGTGTCAGCCCCCCCTCTGCCAGCTAAACGGTTGTTTCAAGATACGAGAAAAAATTCACGGCAGTAGTGTATATAACGAAGTTAAAAGGAAAACTATCACCGCTAAGTAGGCTTTACAAGTTAATGAGTAATCGACCAATTTGCAAAATGTACTTTTTAGACTTTATTAGCCGTTAAACCGTAGTATAAAACAAAAAGCCTCCTTTCGTATATTGAGACAGGCAACTACGGAACCCTACCGTGCGCGTCTGTCTAGTCTAGATTCAACTAAATTGAACAACTCAACGGATAGAATGTTTATTACTTTAGATTCTAGAATAATAAACATACCATCTCCGTTTAGTTGTTCAAGAAATGATCAAAAAACATAAAAACGCTCAATCGCGCCCTCTCTCACCGACCACATGCAACCTTATCGCACGAACGTTTTTACAACTGTCCTCGGCAATTTATCTGACTTCCCGTCCCGTCGTGCCGGTGCCGGTTACCGGGTGAACCGGGGAACACTCTCCGGTTTACCCCTTCACCGGGTAATTAACACCAGACGCCGCCCATGGTTGCTAACTTTGTGTATAATACACACGTACTTGATGATACGATCGCTTTGGACTTAGGATTAATTCATTCAAATTGACATTTGGAATATGCTGTTTTATAATTTTGTGCGCTGTGGTGTTGGATAACTCTCAGTGGAATACCTATATAATCTTGGGCATATTCATTCAATAATTATTCTATTAAATTATTGACCTAATAAATGTATTATTTATACACACATTATGAATGATTCTTTTTTTTCCGTAAAACGCCATACTCTTCTTTGAAGCCAAAATATAGGTACAACGTATTAATGAATAAACGCAAAACTAGAAAGTAGTTGGTTTAGAATCGAGAGCAGAATCGAATTATCGTGTTTTCAACATCGATATTTTTTTCCAAAATATTAAATAATTAGTTTGTAAAATTTTAAATTTCCTGAACTTGGTCTCAACCCACCGCACGGGCACACTCACCCTACTTACTACCAAAACATGATTCTTAAAATGTATCCATGTGCACGCTAGCGCTTTCATTCATTGCTGAAATGATAACAAATCATTTTCACATTAAATTTTAAGTATCAAAATAATGAAATTATTGTTTTAATCTAATTATTTTGTTGTAAATCAGTTGGGGTGTATGAGGTTTTGCGCTTATTCATTAACACGTTGTATATTATTATAGTAAATTACTAATGATATGTGCGTATTTCGCGTATATTTTGCGTGCTCGTCATTTTGCATTTATGACACTATTCAATTAATTCATTCGGGGAACGATGGTATATTTTTGAAAAGTTATTAGCCTTTTGTTTTGCGTTTCTGGCCTTATGCGTCGAACCAACCATAACCGCACTAAAGTTCTAAGTCCAAAGTATACGTGGTCCGGAACAAAAGCGCGATACCTGCCGGTAATATTACAGCTAATTGCTGTTATTTCATATCCCCTAACATGACGACCTGAACCCTCTCGATCTACCCTCTGAAACCTCTTCACATCACGGCCACCAACAAATTATATTTGAAAAATAAATTAACCCACGACCCCTAATGGAAGAAATGCCCATAAAATATGTTGAATCATGACTTTAATTAAATGAAGCTATGCTATTTCTGTAGAGCAATGAGATTTAATTATTAATATTAATTACTTACAATGATAAACTTACAACCATAGTCCCTTTTGGGATGGTCAAAAATTATGATTTACTTAAAATTTAGTTATGAACCCCACTGTTGGGAAAATGCGTTTTACGAATAAGGGTGAGAGATAGTGGCTATACAAAACGACGCATGCGTGGTGCGGATCGGTGGAGGCAAGTTAGTGGTCAACTTGCTGTTAGTGATTTTTCAAGCTGAACTTAACGGAGAGTGTAACCACAGATACGCCGTGGCTGTCCAGTGGCGAGTAACCTTGCCTGCCGTGCAGGAGGCGATGGTTCGATCCCCGTCCAGACCGACTCGTACCAATGAGGTTTTCGGAATTTGTGTACGATTTGTAACACCACTTGCTTTTCGGTGAAGGAAAAACACCGTGAGGAAACCTGCATGCTTCAATTTCGAGGCATGTATTGTACCCACAGTCCATTATGTGGCGACGGGCTCAACCCCCGTCACACTGGACTGAGTTTCGGTAATACTGGTGAAACGTGGATATTCTGAGCATATGCATGTAACCACAGAGTACTAAAATTTGTGTAACTAACAACTTTATTCTTTGTACATAGTATAGGTTTCAGTATTAATATATGAAAATAGTAACAAATCACCCTAGTAATATATAAAGGGGTGTGTTAGACCATCAAACTGAAAATTTTTTACTATGGAGACAAAGTAAAAAAAATTCAGCTGTCTCAAACATTTGAGTCGATTCGGTACTGCAGTTTGGAATGTTAGAGTAGATTTTTTCTCGATGTTTGCTCCATAGTGAAAGTTGTTCAGTTTGATGGCATCCCTGTTAAATATTACTAGTGTTTCGTTATACCCTGTATACAATGAAACCGCAAAACATAGTGAATCAATCTCGCAATCACAAAACAACTGGGGATCGTTCATTTCGCCTCATCCGCCGCTTCGTCTACTAACTTATATTGGAAAACTTGACGAGATCCATACAAATTCTAACGCACGATAATTGTTTACCAACTGCTTTTGTTCTTTAAGTTTTATTTGTTTTTATTTACGGTCTAATTTTAAATGAAGCTTGAAATGTGATCGCGTTTTTAGGTAGATTTTTTTGGAAAAATATTAGCATTTTTAATATAGAGTATTTCTTAATATTTGATGGTTTTTTGAAGGGATGATCAAACCATCAAACTGAAAAACTTTCTCTATGGATCAACATCGAAATCGCGAATAAAAGTCTTCTGTCCCATACAAAATTGCAAACCTACTCCAACTAAATGTATGGAACAGAAGATTTTTTTTTCGCGTTTTAGATATATGTCAAATATACAAAGTTGTTCAGTTTTATGGTCGTTTAGTAGTGGTAGTCCCGTGAAAAAACCTGTCAGTATTATTAAGAGGATATAATTCGGAGCGCGCTTCATACAAACGTACTATGGTGATATTTTCAATACTAACCAATTAAACTCAATGACATTTTTCAGAATCAATCTAAAAATAAATTTCTATGCTTGTATAGAGTCAAATTTTCGTTAAAATTTATAGTGTTAAAGTTTACAGTGCCTCAAAGATTTCCATACAAATCTTAAATTAATTCAAGCATTGAAACTATATTTTAATGAAAATCTGACTCCATACAAGCATAGATATTTGTTTCAAGATTGTTTCAGCAAAATTTCATTGATTTTATTTGGTTAGTATTGAAAATATCACCATAGTACGTTTGTATGGAGCGCGCTCCGAATTATATCCCCTTAAGCAAGAACCTGTATAATTTATACTACGAGTACTACGCCGTAGTAGCTATACTACGTTTTAATCTAACTACGGCGTAGTCTTACAAAAACAAACGATAGCAATGTCATAAATTAAAGATGGAAGACTCTACTGTGACTCTCCGCAGCTTGAAATTATGCATCCCCCATTGATAAAACGTCCACTAAACATTATTATTCACATTTCATTTAAATATTTCGCATAAGCATACGCCCACGACTCCCCGAAGGGATAGTCAGAGATATTCTGAAACATCAGAACAGAACATCCACGTTTCACTAGTACCGAAACTCTGTCCATGTGATGGGGAGTGAGCCCGTCGCCACTTGTAATGGACCGTGGGTACAATACATGCCTCGAAATTGAAGCATCCAGGTTTTTTTCACGATGTTTTCCTTCACCGAAAAGCTAGTGGTGATAAAAATCGTACATAAATTCCGAAAAACTCATTGGTACAAATCTTTTGTTGTTTACAAATATCTGTGGTGATATAATTAGCCTTATTATATCACATTTGATACTTTCAATCAAACATACATGTTAAGTACATATTTCATCAATTAGAAAAACCAATTGATACATTGCATGTCGTTTTGTGTGAATTCAAATCCGGACTCCCAGTGACGAGTAACCTTGCCTACCGTGCAGGTTGGTTTGTTCCCTGTCCAGGCCGACTCGTACTAATGAGTTTTTCGGAATTTATGTACGATATGTAACTCCACTGGCATTTCGATGAAGGAAAACATCTTGAGGATCCTGCATGCTTCAATTTCTAGGCATGTATTGTTGTATTGTGACCACTATACGTGGCAACGGGCTCACTCTCCGTCACGCTGGACACAGTTTCTGTACTACTGGTAAAACGTGGATGTTCTGAGGTTTCAGAATATCTCTGAATACCCCCTCGGGGAATTTAGTAGTGAGCAAATGCATGAATTCATGCATGCAAACTCTCATGACTAAGTGTTCATACCGCTCCGTACCGTACTACTAACACTTTATCGATATTGTAGGTACGAGTATGCAGTCATCAAGATTATTTTGATAATAATATTAACAAATTACAGTAATTATTCAAATTAAAAACCATATACCACAAAAAACATCGAATCCACAACGCAGGCTAAGGCAGGCTTTAACAACATACCTACAATATCGACACAACGGGATCTTAAACTAATTTTCTCAAACTACGCAAAGATATCATGGGACATCTCACAACAGAACGGCGCCCAACAAATAGCCACAGATATTCAAATGTGACACAATAATATGAATATCATTACACTACGATAAGCATTACAATAAACAGGACCTTAAACACAGTTCATAAAGCAAGCAGTAGAAACATACAGTCGATGATCTCCTTGTATTCGTCAACATCGTTATTATTCTATATAGGGTTTTACATAAAGGTGCGGTCTTAATAAAAGCGATGCAGGGTGGCAGCGCACTGATGCTTGATTTCGAGCCCCTAAAACGATACTTTGTATTATCGTAATGTAAATAAAGGGTGAAATTCGGTACAACTGAAGCTGCGCTCCACGCGACACGTTCTTTAAGCATATGTACCTTTCTAGTGTTTCGATCCGCAATTTTGTATGGGAGGTACAAACAATTTTCTCGTTTTTATAGTTTCGCCATGTCTGTCTGTCCGCGGTTTAGCTCACAGACGCTTAGTACTATTTATTAAGCCGACAAAGTCGTAACAAACAGTCGTGAAAAAATTCATGGCAGTAGTGTATATAACGAAGTTAAAAGGAAAACTATCACCGCTAAGTAGGCTTTACAAGTTAACTAGTAATAGTCGACCAACTTGTAAAATGTACTTTTTAGGTTTATTAGCCGTTAAACCGTAGTATAAAACAAAAAGCCCCCTTCAAAGTCCGTATATTGGCCCAACATGCAAATGGCCAGTTTTTATTTAAACCATGTTCCATAGGAAAAGTTGTTTAGTTTCAATGTCTGAATACATCCTTAAAATTGTTTAAGTAATTAGAAACTAGTGGTGTGTACTACATACTAGAACTAACACGACAAACAAACGTCGTGCGCCACATGAGAGCACGACGAGCGTAGGCGGGTGATATAGAAAGCGATGTACTAAGAAAGAGTGGCGATATCCTCACAAAGAATAGGTGAGCATTGTGACGTGCAGCGTTATTTCTGAAAATAGTACATAAAGCTTCGGCTAAACCTGAGCGACCAAAGCAACTGCGAAGCGGGAGCGTCTGCCGCGCGGCGGACGTTGCCTGCTTTTTGGTAATTTGGGGTCGGTTGTTTTTCCTAGATTTTTGGTATTTTCGTTTTTTTTGTAGATTTTTGTTATTTTTGGTTCTTTTGGTTTGGTTTTAGCTTGGTTTTGGTTTTTGGTAGGTATCAAAAATAACAAAAACTTTCAAAAACAACCAAAATCTACAAAAACTCAAAACCTACCAAAAACCAAACAAAAACAAACTAACTAGGTATTTACTAAAAGTACAAAAAACTACCAAATACTACCAAACAGTTCCAAAATACTCTAGATGTTAAATTTAGTTAGTCTCCGATATTAAATACGAAAATGAAATAACCACAACAATAGTTAAAGACGTGCTGCTTCAATGACTATGCAACAACAAATGAAGTTCGCGGTTCGCACCGCAGTCGCGCAAGTTTGGAGTCCTAGTTTCGATCCGTAGACGCTCCCGCTTCGCGTCACAGACGCCCAGGTTTGGCCGAAGCTTAAAAGTTCAGTGGCGTACGGCCGCCTGCGGCGCTGTGAGCCTTCTAGCTGACCGGCTGCAATCTCGGTGTGAATTGAGCCTTCTTAGGCTCAGGCTTTGTGAATACAAAGAAAGGAAATGCAGAAGATACAAAATAAGATGGCTATTTGAGACATTCTACTGCATCACTACAGTCCTACAGCACAGCAGCGGGGTGGGACGCGAGGGGCACAATACCGCGACCGCATCCGTACTGAATTTTATTAGGGTTTGACAGAAGCGAGAAAGGATGTTTTTGCAATATCGTTGAATGAGCTCCTTCATTCCTTTGATAGGGTTTTGAACATCCGCCTTTTTACCTAAACGGGTTATCATAAATCAACATTTTTATTTTTTTGCCGGCATCGGCTGGTCTATTTATTCGGTTGTTTGTCTTGAAGGCAGATCCATCATCGGTTTTGTGGTGTTTTTTATTGACGAAGGTCAAGATAATCTTCATAACGACATACTTACATGAAATAAAGACCTTAAATCCACTCGGAGTGATTAGAATCAAGGCCACAACTACCAACTATATAGGGTCCTTCTTAAAATACTGACACTTTTTAAGATGATGATCATACCATCAAACTGAACAACTTTCTATAAGGGACTAATATCGATATCGCAAAAAAATACTACTGTTCCATACAAAACTGCAAACCTACTTTTATTGCGATTTCTATGTTGGTCCTATAGAGAAAGTTGTTCAGTTAGATGGTCTGATCATCCCCTTAAAAAACTGTCAGCATATTAAGAAGGACCCTGTATATTTAAAGTTGCTGGCACAAGAAATCCTTTTTCCCTAAAGGTTTTGTATTAAAAATCACTCATACCGCATGTATCCGAACCGAATTTGTTGGAGTTGTATATCCCTTAGTCTTAAATAAAATCCACGTATAGTAATAATTCTGAGCTAAATTTTAAGCGTACAGTATGCAGCCATTAGCAAGTGCTGATAGGTGGTTACTTTTTACAACACTGTCATAAAACTATATAGATGATGCACTACTGTTACATCTAATAACAAAACTCTCCCGACAACAAACAATAATATTTTAATCTTATTAACTCGCAAGCCGTAAAAGTTTTCAAAGTTCAGCATGGGAGGCTAAATACCTAAATCGGTCTCGTACTTATTACTATACGCCTGAGAAGTTTCCAGTCTGTGTTAGACAAACTCTTAATAAACTTGATGGAAGGCAATAAACAAGTTAGATTGTTATTTTGACTGTGGTTTCAGGGAAGGTTCTTAGTAGTATGTTTTCATATAACAGCCAATTAGTGTAATTGATTTGATACTTTCTCGAGTCATTTTACAGAGTATTTTGATTTGATGACTGATTCATCATCTCAGGCGAGCGTTCACTGCTCGACATAGGCCTCCCCCAAGGATTGCCGTTACGATCGGTCCTGCCCTGCCCTCATCCAACGGGTTCCCGCCGCCATCACCAGGTCGTCGATCCACGGTGGAGGGCCTTCCCACGCTGCGCTTTACGCTGTGATTGTCTGAGTCTAGACGATCATTTCATACATATTGAACCAAGGGCCGCCCACGCTCCCGCTGCCTGTCGTCACGCGCGCCATCTATCCGTCTCCATTTGTACCGCACGAAACAATACTTCTTGCAGCGTGCTCTGTTTCGCTCTTTTGCCTGAGCTGACGTCATTTTGTTAGTGCGAGCCCGTTGTATGAAGTATACGGAGTGTGCCGTAACGCTAGCCATCCACCGGAGATGTGCAAGCTGGCGTGCGAGAAAATAATCCACCAATAACGCGCTAGCTCGATCACGTCATAAGTAAGTGAAGCGCTACCATCGGTGAATTTTCCTCGCACACAGCCTCTCTGCAAATTGCAAATTTCAAATTGATAGCCAGTTCCTGCATTTTTTAGCCGATTTCAACAAGATTTAGATGATTAAATTTGTAAACGGAGATACCACCGGGATTATTCCATTTGGAGTCAGTGGTTTGGCAATGATAATTTACTGCACATTTTGTTAAGAAAAACTGCGACAACTTTATTTGCAATAAGCAAACAGTACTAGTACAGTATTGATATATTCATAAACACAAAACTGCAAGCTCGCGCGCGTCATTGGCTCCGGGATCTAACGTGAGTCGACGCCGTGCCGGTCGTTTAGTTCGCTCCGCTCCGGTCTCACATTCATGACTTTAGAGTTCCGATAGCGATGGATAAATATGTTGGCCTCACTTGTTTTTAAAGTTTCCAATCCAGAAATAGTAATAAAACCGGTCAAGTGCGAGTCGGGCTACTCGCGCACCGAGGATTCCGTACCACACCACCACACAACTTAACTAAAAATTCTATCATCCACACAACACCAGCTAGCACCAACATAACAAATAATAAAAACCGGCCAAGTGTGAGTCGGTCTCGGATTAAAGGCCCAGGACATAAAAAATTTGAACTTGATGTGATTTGGTATAATCACACCAAGTTTGACGCTTGTATGTATTACCGTTTTTTGATAGAGCGAGAAGAAAAAACGTTGTTAAAAACTAGTTTCTTGTATGAAGACCCCCCTTGAATATTAACTTTTTGTAAATTATTATTATTTGTTAACAAATCCGCCGTAATAACACATATTCGGTGAAAATTTCAACTGTTTAGCTATTATGATTCAAAAGTTACAGCCCTAAATAGGTAGGACAGACGGACGGACGGACGGACAACGTAGGCTTAGTATTAGGGTCCCGTTTTCACCCTTTGGGTATGGAACCCGAAAAAGTAACCACTAAGGCGGCCTTCCATGGACTGCGGCTGATGCGGCATCGCTTCCGAGCCCCGCGACAGCCGCGAGCGGCTTTTCACGTCAAGTCACGACCCACGGAAGTCCAAGACCCAAGAGATTTCTGTTTTTTTCAACTCGCATTTGCAGGCGCGTTAGATTTATAGTCCACTTTATCTTACTATATTAAGAGACAAGAGTCCTTTGCTCAATATGTGCTTACTTTTGGTTATCTATATATGTATTACAAATTAGCAATCACGAGCAATGCGCATTCACATCAGAATTATAAGGCGTATGGTACTCTGCAGTTCAGGGGGTTTCATAGTGCATCGAATTAGGTGCGCGCATCGGTGTGTGATCTCTATAAGCACGAGAGTATAGAAGCTTCTAAAAAGTTTCGTAGAAAAAAAGGGTGCACTAGACGGTAGGTGACTGAGAATGAAGATTGGTGCTCAGATCTGAGTGTACTCTGCCGACTCTGCTATTATATAGATATTCCGCCAGTCGACAAATCAGCGACTTCTTCATCGGACGTCAAAACGCGCGCTCTCTACGAACAATATTTTATTGTACTATCAAATAATGCATAGTGACGTCATCAACATTTTATATCTTTTATAGTTTATTCTGTCCTAAAAATTCTATTCAAGCTAAAAATTTATTGGAACAGACTTCACATTTGAACTTTACGATATAACGAAAATCGAAAGTCCGAGAGTCCCACTGGGCTTTGCGTTAGTATATTGCTTTCATTAATGTATTGGAAAACAACTACATAACTAATAGTTATATTTTAAATGATCACCGCTGTTTGACCTCGTCCGATCGATCATCGGTTTAAATTAAACAATGTTGCAATAAGCTAAGCAAATAAAACGTGAAATGTGGCGTGCATCTGTTCGATGCATAAATTCTGTCCCACTTTCTGTCGTGTCGTAAAGGTAGGAGATATCTACCACTGTTTGTTTAACTATCCGCATGTGGAATGACCGGCTTGAGCCAAAAAGATAGAATATACAAAATGTTACAAAAGTAAAACTCAACATTTAAAACTTTTGAGGAGATTGTTTAGACCCAGAACAACTTTTACTCTGGGACCAATATCGAAATCGGTAAAAAAAAAAAATCTGCTACCCCATACGTTTTTTTTTTCGCGTTTTTGATATTGATCCCATAGTGAAAGTTATTAAGTTTGATGGTCTAAACCACCCCCTTAAGTGTTTATTTGTATTTTTGTAACACTCTGTATAAAATCGTTTTCACTACCTATTTTGTTTTCTTACTTGTTGGTAACTAAGCAAAGATGAGACCGAATGTGGTACACATATACCCATAAGATGCTTATTCACTTCAGGTGTGAATGTGGATTTGCTCCTCAGACTATGGCCCATCTTTTATCCTGTCCTTCCTGACCGGATATCAGCACAAGAATGGAGCTTATGGACGCATATAATACCTATACAACGTGTTAATGAATAAGCGCAAAACCTCATACACCCCAACTGATTTATAACAAAATAATGAGATTGAAACAATAATTTCATTATTTTGATAGTTAAAATTTAAAGTTATTCGTATTTTAAGTTTTCAGGGAAAAACGATTTGTCATCATTTCAGCAATGAATGAAAGAGCTAGCGTGCTCGTGGATACATTTTAAGAATCATGTTTTGGTAGTAAGTATGGTGAATGTGCCCGTGCGGTGGATTGAGATCGAGTTCAGTCAATTTTAAATTTCACAAACAAATTAATAAATATTTTGAAAAAAATTACCTATATTGAAAACATGATAATTCGATTCTGCTCTCGATTCTAAACAAACTACTTTCTAGTTTTGTGTTAATTCATTAACACGTTGTATATACCAGGAGGGAATCATATATAGGTATTCGTTATTAATTACATGCGAATAAAACTAGCAAAAGTCTGCAGAAGAGTTTTAAAACTCATAGTGGTCATAAGTTAATACCTATGTGTACCTAACTCATAACCTTTGGTTATTTATACCCAAATAAGCCGGTAGTGCTTGTGGCAAAATACTGGCATGGAATAATATACAATGACATTGCCATCGAGTCGATTGCAAATACTTGCCTTGAGGATACCGAGGTCGTACTGTATTCCAGGGACTCGGTCCCTGATGACCTGTACCGTAGTTCGGTGTCGAATTACAATATTTCTCAAATATTAAAAAATCCAAATTCTGAAACGAAATAACAAGTCCAGTAGTCTGCGATTAGCGACTTTATCATTCGGCACCTATTATTCGGTAAATTTGATCCTCTCTAGAATTATTAATGTCTTTTTTTTAATTTGTAATGTTAAAGTCGCTAGTCGCAGAATTCTAGACTATGACTGGACTTGTTTTTCTCTTTGCAATTTTTATCTAAAGTTAATTTATTACGCAGTAGAGTTTTTTGATATCTTAAATTTACTTTTTATTTTCATTTTTTGATTGTCATGTCTTTAGTGGCACTCAAAATATTAAGATAAATCCATTGACGCCAGAATAATCAAAATCGGCCCACTCCTTTGGTCTCTAGAGTGCCACAAAGGAGCTAACATACATACATAAGCTGATAAACATATTATCCTCCTTTGCGTCGCGCAGTCGGGTAAAAATAGCATTTTATTAAAAATCGTGCTTACCAGAATGAGTCAGATTGAACAGACGATGACAAAAATGGCATAAATTACGCAACAAATTGTAGCGGGACGTAAATAAATCGTAGATGCGACACCGCGAGCCGAGCTCAATACGTCAAAGATAACGGTGCGAGTCGCGGCCAGCGGCCTGTAGGGCTGTCACATGCTCCGATTTATTGAGGACTCGGATTTTAAAAACTTTTGGGTTTCGAAATATTTCTAGTCTAACACAGTCTAGTCACATCGTCATTGAAACTCATGGTCCGGCAAAACAATCTTTATCTTCATTAGCAATAAATCATATAACATTGCATAGCACAGGGTCATTCTTGTCAATGGATATCACCAGTGTTCACCAATGTATACTACACTACAAGAAAAACCATTTTAGATTTGTAGGATTCACGTTACAGGATGAAGATTAATTTGCATTAGATCTATCTCGTTGAACATAAATCCAGTGCGGATTCATCATCATCACCATTATTTTCATCATCATAAGCACAGGAATACTCTCATGGTGTGCGTGTACTCCACCACGCGTGTACACTGCGGATTCGTGGAGTTTAGATACGCATCAGAATGTCATCTTCAGTGGCAAGCAAATTAGTGGTCAACATGTTCATGCCCCGTAAACTTGTCAAGTTCCATAAAGACCTTTTCATTTTACGAGTTATTATGATATTATCGTATTATCCAATAACAAAGGCATATTGTAATATCTCCAGAAGTATGAATACATTTGAAATATGAACAACCCAGTCATTCGTCCACTATCTTCGGTTGCCATCGTGGAAGTCCTTAAAGTGGACTAGCTCCCAGGTTGGCTACTGCAGACTCAACTTAGATTTATGAATCCTAGCCTAACGTAATATGATTGCAGCAAATCAATGCAATCGACGGGACTATTGCTGGAATATAATTTCTGCCTTCACAAAAGAGGACTTAAATAGAGCTCGCCAAATACCTGACAATAAACTATAGGAATATGGTCTTAGAATTATGAACGTGAAAGGAATAAAAAGTCATAGACGTAGCTTAACTTCAAAAATAATTTCAATTACTAAAACTCACTAAAACTTAACGTTTCCTCCGTAATCTTTTGCACATTTTCAAGTAGAGGCCACATATGATACCCTTGGTTCCGGTATCCACTGTTTATTAAAGTACCTTAAAGCAAGACCTAAACATATGTAATACAATACGCTACAAACTCGTCATCCAGTCTAGTCAACCCCACAGCCAATTCCAATCAATGAAGATACAACAACCCTATATAACTTCGCATCGGATCACACAGCGGACGGCGGCCAGCGGGCAGTACCAACAATGGATATTTGCATTTATAAATGATTCATGCGACGCGCGTGTTGCCCGAGAAAACATCCCCGATGATCGCCGCCCGAATTCTGACGAGTGCCAACCCTGGCGGCTGGCAGGGTGATAGGCGCGGCGTTGTTGGTGACACTTGACGAGTTATTCGTTACTAACACGTGAAAGGTTTTTTGTCATATTTTGTGTTGGGCAACAAAATGTTTCAACAGGCTTTAGTTATTGTGACGATTTTATACGAATGTAAATCGATGAGATCCATTTGTACCACCTTTTGTTCACTTGCAATCTAATCGAATTTAAACTATATTAATATTAACGATATTTACAAGAAAAAGATTACGATGTGGTTTTTAGGTGTCCCTGACTCCAGCACGTCTAGTATGACTTGTCAACACGCGCGCAACGCGCCTTTGCTCCATAGAAAATGACTTCGAGTGACTAGAGAGCGAAGCCGCGCTTGCCGGAGACTTGTAGTATGGAATAAATCACAGTCGCGCGCAAGAAAAGAAATCATACATCATACTAGACGTCCTGCTAACAATTTATTTTGTCTTTCTGTTTGTTTGTTTGTTCGAGTATCACATGAAAACTACTGAACCAATTCCAATGAAACTTTTTTTTAAAGCTTTTATTTTAAGCTTCTTGCTCGGCTCCCCTAAAGTTACCCTCGAAGTGCGGGGTGAGGTATAGGGTAGGTATGTGAAGTTAGTGAGGGTAAAGAAAGACCATTCTGTATGTGGTACATATTAGTATGTATTCTGTGGCACACCATGTAGCGTGGTCCTTAGCTCGTCGACTATATAAGCTCAGTTTCTCTCGAAACTTCTCTGCGTTATCAAAACCACAGTCGCTTCAGTATATCACACTGACGTTACCACACAAAGTCTAAAACAAACACGAAATCCTCGGCCACAAATAGATATGTACGGAAAACTAAATATTTGGGTTCAGATAACATTTAGGGCGCACTACTGAACGGAAGGATCAAGTTTTTGTTCCATTTGTTAACGGGCTTCGTTTTGATTCAATAGTTTTGTTAGAATAATTCAAAATTTAGTTACGTCATAAATTATTTTAAAAAACAAATGTTTAAAAAGTTATGTAATATTCGGTTGAATGCACATAACTTTTGTGTTATATTTAACCCTCTGCCTCTGTATTAGATCAGGGCCTATAGACAAGGTAACATTTCTATTAGCGTAAACGCTAGTAGAAATGACAGAATGTATGGATTTGACATTGGCGATCGAAACATTTTGACGTTTGCTTTCTCTACCATACGTCAAGTCCATACATTTTTTATGTTTTCTCCTGTCGTTAACGCTAATCGAAAGTACTTTGTCTAGGGGCCCAGGTCCTGATTCTGAAATTCCTTCACGCATCGTCACCATCTCTGATACCTTCACTGCATGGCTGCCGGTCATGGCATCTGCATCCGATCCCCATTCAGATCATTATTGGTTTCATTCATCACATTCAGTAGGGCAGAGACGATAGTGCATTTGTGTTTAGCGCACACTCTTATGCATATAAAAAAGTCCTCTGTTGTTCAGTTATAGTCGAAATTGTGTATTACACAACGTGTTAATGAATAATCGCAAAACCTTATACACTCCAGCTGATTTATTGCAAAAATAATTAGATTGATACAATAATTTCATTATTTTGATATTTAAAATTTAAAGTTATTCGCATTTTAAGTTTTGAGGCAAAAAGGATTTGTTATCATTTCAGCAATCAATGAAAGCGCAAACGTGCTCATGGATACATTTTAAGAATCTTGTTTTGGTAGTAAGTAGGGTGAGAGTGCCCGAGTGGTGGGTTGAGACAGAGTTCAGCAAATTTTAAATTTTTCATACAAATTATTTCATATTTAAAAAAAAATTACCTATGTCGAAACCATGATATTTCGATTCTGCTCTCGAATGTAAACAATCTACTTTCTAGTTTTTTGTTAATTCATAAAAACATTGTATAGAAAATGAAGCTTATTCTACTCCTTTCGCCGGAAAGAGCTTTGGCGCAAAATTCAAATTAAGTTTGCCACTCCACCTTATAAGTTAATCAAATTCCCGTATTACCATAATATCATGAGTAAACAAAAGCCACTGCAATGAGCAGTCTTCACAAATAAACGCATAGGAATAATGTTTGCATGCCAAATTTAATTTGGAATACTTTCTCCGGCGTTTAGACGCTAACAGTAGGTGCGTAATGAATAAAACATGTCGCACTCATATGTCTCTCTCTGCCTTTCTGACAGGGCTCCTAGACCTACGGGTTTATAGGCGGAGCGGTGAGCGAAGCGATTTCTGTGTATATGTGTATGTTGTGCGGAATTACCATTTACAATCTTTATATCTCACGGTTGCAATATATAATTTGTATTTGAATTTTCGCAAATCCTCATTAGAAATTATTGAGGACTTTGTACAGATCATCAGATATTGTCAGCTGCTAAACTGGCTAAAGGCTAAGACAGGAGATGTGTTTAAAATTGGTAATAAATAGAGTATATGCTCACGACTATATTCCCCGAGGGGGTAGTCAGAGATATTCTGAAACATCAGAACATCCAAGTTATATTACCGAAATTCTGTCCTGTGTGACAGGGAGTGAGCCCATCGCCAATTGTAATGGACAGTGGGTACAATACATGCCTCAAAATTGAAGCATGCAGGTTTCCTCACGATGTTTCCCTTCACCGTAATGCCAGTAGTGATACAAATCGTACATGAATTCCGAAAAAACTCATTAGTATGAGTCTACCTGGACGGTGATCGGACCATCGCCTCCTGCACGGCAGGCAAGGTTACTCGCCCTTGGACCATCACGGCTTTTTACGGTAATAAATATCTTCATTAAATTCGCATTTCTCCTGGCCACATCTTAACGGGGCAATATAAAGCTTTGACGATATTCTTTTCAGAATTTCAAGTGGTTCTAAAGTCTCTCAAAGTTACGAGTCCCAACACAATGGCAATGCATTGTCGGTGTGTGGGTGCATATCGCACGGCACGGCACACATAGAGAGGATAGACAAATAAGTAAATTTGCTGGGGCAAACAGAGTTCACTGTTTATTTGATCATAAGTTTATCAATTTATGATGAGCTCCACGGTTTATGATGTTTATTTTGAATGTTATTCACCCACAATTTGATGTGACGTAGTGATGTGGAATTGGGGGGTTTTGAAAGTCGTTTAGTAATTTTGTGAGGATTGTTTTGATTGTAAACTATGTACGTAGGCACTTTAATTATAATAGCATCCCTGGAGGTTCGACATCGTGTCTGTTACGTAAAAGCGATTTTTTTTCCATCTCGGCTCCGATTGTACACCTACTCATTTTGGAGAACATTGCTAGAACATTAATTCAGGTGGAGTTTTCTTGAACTAAATTTAAAACAATAAATAATACAAACTTGTGGAAAGGATGAGTGATAGTAGACTGACGTATGAAATATATAAAGCGAGAGTGAATGGAACAGCCGAAAGGGGTCGCCCTAGGCGTAAGTATGCAGACCATATTGACAGCTTACTTAAGAAGGGATCAGATCAAATGTATTCGAAACCGACGAGCGTGTATGAAGCGACTTATGACTATGGAAGAGGCAAAAGAGGTATGTCAGGATCGTAGCTGATGGCGATCATTGTCTCTGCCTACCCCAATGGGACACAGGCGTGAGAATATGTATGTATGTATACAAACTTGTTAATATTGTTCTCTTTTTTCTCCTTATATGTAGTTTGATGTATAACAAAGAGAGTATTTCAGTGAGACATATAAATCAAATTTTAAATGTGTTTTAAACCAGAAGCCACTGCCAAAATTTAAGTTTTTAAAGGATCTGTAAATCAGAGGAAATACATACGCGTCAAACATTGATAATTTGTATTGTTTGTTTTTGTTGGTACTTTTATTCAGGAAAATTTGTCGTATGACTTGACAAAGTCGGATTAAAAAAACATCAGTAGCAAAATGCAATCGCGACATACATAATATTATGAAGCCCCCGCCATGCACTGCAAGTAATTCCACCATTCATCTAATTCTTCGCTAGCACTCCCCGATCCAACTGAAAGAGGTCTTTAAGACGGAGCGGCGGAGGGGTAAGGGGCGGAGGGAGTTGATTCAAACGAGGGGTAATTGAATCCGCCCGCTGAAGAGCCAATCCCCCTTCTGAGATGACGTCTCGGGCGTTTGCATACGAGATGCAACGCTAAACTGCCTTTGAGTCATATTTTCTATGTTTATTCCGTAAATAATAGTCAGAAATTGAGTCTGCATTTTTAGTAGTTTAGGAATTATGATGATGTGCCGCTATGAGAAAGACGAACCAAATGGAAGACGAAATCCTCAAAATCGATCTACTATACTCTCCTACATCTTTTAGATAACATAATAAATGTCGTGTATGTCAATAACACACTTTATTTAATTTTCTAAATACGTGTTAATGAATAAGCGCAAAACCTCATACACCCCAACTGATTTAAAACAAATTAATAAGATTTAAAAAATAATTTCTATATTTTGATAGTTAAATTTAAAGTTATTCGCATTTAAAGTTTTGAGGCAAAAATTATTTGTTATTATTTCAGCAATGAATGAAAGCGATAACGAGCTCATGGATACATTTTAAGAATCTTGTTTTAGTAGTAAGTAGGGTGATTGTGCCCTTGCGGTGGATTGAGATCGAGTTCAGTAAATTTTGAAATTTACAAACAAATTATGGAATATTTTGAAAAAAAAAAAACATGATTATTCGATTTTGCTCTCGATTCTAAACAAACTACCTTCTAGTTTTGCGTTAATTCATTAACACGGTGTATACAAGTGTAACAAAATACCCTAGTAATATTTACGAAAAAACAAACTAATCAAATTCTCTGTCTCATAAATTTAAGTCGAGTACTGCAGTATTATATGAAACAGCATATTTTTTATTTTTTCTTGAAGTTGGCTCCATAGTGAAAGTTAAAGTTTGATAGTTTAAGGGTATATTACGAAAGGGTATAAACGAAGTCTGGTGATATTTTCAATACTATTAGTAGTTAGTATTGAAAATATCACCAGACTTCGTTTATTACAAGTTTAATTTTACTGATTTTAATAAACCAATTTTAATTGGTTACTTAAAATCAGTAAAATTAAAATTTCAGAAACGATCTAGAAAGTAATATCTATGCTTGTATCTTGTTAGATTTTCGTTAAAATGTATAGTTTTAAAGTTACAGTGCGTCAAAGATTTCCATACAAATCTTTAATTAGTCCTAGCATTGAAACTGTATATATTAATGAAAATCAAACAAGATACAAGCTTAGAGATTTGTTTCTAGATTGTTTCTGCAAAATTGCATTGACTTTAATTGGTTAATACTAGCATTGAAACTGTATGTATTAATGAAAATCAAACAAGATACAAGCTTAGAGATTTGTTTCTAGATTGTTTCAGCAAAATTGCATTGACTTTAATTGGTTAATACTAGCATTGAAACTGTATGTATTAATGAAAATCAAACAAGATACAAGCTTAGAGATTTGTTTCTAGATTGTTTCAGCAAAATTGCATTGACTTTAATTGGTTAATACTAGCATTGAAACTGTATATATTAATGAAAATCAAACAAGATACAAGCTTAGAGATTTGTTTCTAGATTGTTTCAGCAAAATTGCATTGACTTTAATTGGTTAATACTAGCATTGAAACTGTATATATTAATGAAAATCAAACAAGATACAAGCTTAGAGATTTGTTTCTAGATTGTTTCTGCAAAATTGCATTGACTTTAATTGGTTAATACTAGCATTGAAACTGTATGTATTAATGAAAATCAAACAAGATACAAGCTTAGAGATTTGTTTCTAGATTGTTTCTGCAAAATTGCATTGACTTTAATTGGTTAATACAAGCATTGAAACTGTATATATTAATGAAAATCGAACAAGATACAAGCTTAGAGATTTGTTTCTAGATTGTTTCTGCAAAATTGCATTGACTTTAATTGGTTAATACTAGCATTGAAACTGTATGTATTAATGAAAATCAAACAAGATACAAGCTTAGAGATTTGTTTCTAGATTGTTTCTGCAAAATTCAGTTAGCAGTTAGCACCCATGCGGATAGCACGCGTATCGGTATTAACAAGAAAATCATACGTTCGCAACCTTTTTTCTGTTACCAATCTTTTTTAACGTCCGCGCTATGATGAATTGTGACGAGTGCGGCAGCGAATTCAATGACGGTGCGCAATGCGGGATGTGTAAAAGGCAGTTGGATTTCAACTGTGCTGGCATCTCCGAGGCTGGTTATCGTAAACTTGGGACCGACCGAAGGGCGGTATGGAAGTGCCCTCGTTGTCGTAACATACCACCTATTCCACCTATCAGTGCCGACTCTTCAGCACTTGACTCCATTTTACGTGAGCTACGTGAGATGAAACTGCAGCTCAACAGTCTACCCGTCCTAGTTGATGATGTCAAAAGCATCCGAAGTGACTTAGTGGACCTGAAGAAATCTTGTGAGTTCAACAGCGCTACGTTGGACGAACATGGTGCTAGAATATCAAAGGTCGAGACGGGGATGAACGAGATGCGGAATATCCAGGACTCTTTTTGCGCAATGTCTAACGAGCTAAACATTGTTAAAAAGGAGCTTGATGCAAGAGATCAGCGGTCAAGACTCAATAACATTGAGATAAAAGGCATACCTGTGCATAAAACAGAGAACCTATTTAACATTATCGAAAACCTGACTAAGTTTGTGGGTTATGCGTTTCCGGACTCGCAAATTAACTATATAGCCCGAGTACCGACTTTCAACTCCGACAACAAGTCTATAATAGTCAGCTTTATAAATAGGTACGTAAAGGATAATTTCGTGACCGCAGCTCGTATGAAGAAGACGTTAACGACAAGCGATCTTGGATTCGTGGGAAACTCGCAAAGGATTTATATCAACGACCACCTGACGCCTGATAATAAGAAACTCCTAACTAAGGCTAAATCCACAGCAAAGGAAAAAAACTATAGCTATGTGTGGGTGAAACACAGTAAAATTCACGTTCGGAAAAACGATACTAGTCATGTTTTAATTATTTCGAACGAGAACGATTTAAACAGGATATTCTAAACTATTATTCATTCTACACAAATATTATCATATTTCTAATATCCTGTTTAATCACTCTCGTATTAACTATTGTGAAATATTGTTTTTTTATCACTGTTACTGCATTTATTTGTTTACACTACGTTAAACTGTTTCTGACCCCTGCACTACCTATTGAACTGTCGTCGACGCCTCGCTCGCTACTGCATTCCTTTCCTATTCATAAAGTTTTTTCTGCATTTGAAGCGCAAGCTGTGTTCTGCTTATCTGTCTTTTTTACGCACTCCGTTAATGAATCATATTGCTCATCTATTCGCACCAGTACAGCTTATTTTTATCAAGTGTTACGCTTGCACGATTTTAAATTAAATGTGATACATTCTTGTGATGCATTTACCGTTAATTTTTACTGTTCTATGATACTAATTTCTTGTCATTACTACGATAAATATGCTAATATATTCCTTAAATACAAAAATGACTTCTACAAATAACAGTAAATACCTAGATATTTATTATCAGAATGCACGGGGCTTACGAACCAAAACTGCTATCTTTAAACGGAATGTTCAATCCCATAATTATGATGTGATTATTATTACAGAAACTTGGCTACTGGATGGAATAAATAATCCGGAACTTGTTGACGATCGGTATGTTGTTTGGAGGCGGGACCGCAATTATGCAGCGACAGGACAAACTCGCGGAGGAGGTGTCCTCATTGCTACTCGCAGAGAGTTGTCAGTCACTCCTCAATCTTCTTTTCACTCTCTAGCCGAAGACCTCTGGCTCACTTTGTCAATGAAACAGCGCGGCTCTAAATTGTCAATTAACCTACATATATGTGTGCTTTATTTATGTGATGAGAACCTCGGTTTTAATTTCTCCCAACAGTTATTAAATTTTTTAACAAACCTTGATAGCATAATAATGCTTAATCCATATGATAAGTATCTCGTGGTGGGTGATTTTAACATGAGTGACATAGTTTGGACTCCAAATGTATATGACGGCACCTTCGATCCGTCTCATTACCGATCGGAAAATGAAATTCTACTCATCGATGAATTAAATGCCCTTAATCTTAAACAGTATAACGGTATTAGGAATCATTATGGAAAAACGTTGGACCTGGTACTGTCGAACGACACTTTTGTTGTGACAGACTGCAGCGATGACCCTCTCTCATTGCCCATTGATCGTTTCCATGGCGCGCTCTCACTACATGCCCACTTTGTTGAGTGTGATGCTTTAGACTGCGTGCCTTTTACTAGATACCTATTTGATAAGGGGGATTATGTTTCTATTAACGAGGAAATTTCTGGAATAGATTGGTTGAAGGAGCTAACATCTAGGACCTTTGAGAGTGCAGTCGACTATTTCTATGAAATGTTCTCCATTTTAAGGGATAAGTATGTACCGTCTAAGTTAATAAAGACTGATCCCTACCCTAAATGGTACACTCGGGCTTTAAAGAAAGTTATTAAAGAAAAGTTCAAATATCTACGGAAATATAAAAAATATGGTAACTTGTCCGATGAACAGTCATACAAAATATTGCGTGATCGAGCTAAAGCTCTGGAAGTTTCTTGTCACAATAACTACATAGCCTTGGTTGAAAGCTCAATCGAAAGGAACCCTAAATATTTTTGGTCATATTACAAATCTAAATCTAAATCTAATGTAATACCCAGTAGCTTAAAGTATAACAATTCTATCGCAAATGACGGCGAAGCAATATGTAATGCATTCTCGACTTATTTTTGTTCCACCTTCTCTAATGCTTCAAACTCTCATCACAGTTCCAACGTTGACTCTCTTAGTCAGTCGCATAGCGTCTCTGATATTTCTTCTATTTTGACTAATGTTGATACAATAGCAAATCTACTCCATAAACTCGATCCATCCAAATCCGCTGGCCCCGATCACATGCCCGCTCGTTTCCTTATAAACTGTGCCAAAACTATTTCGTTACCCATATCTATTTTATTTAAAAGATCAATTGCTGAGGGGTATGTTCCCTGCATCTGGAAACGTGCCTTCATAACACCTGTACACAAAAAGGGTGCCAAAACGGATATTACAAATTACCGTCCCATTTCCAAATTATGTATTGTGTCCAAAGTCTTTGAGAAGGTGGTTTTCAACCAACTATATCCAGCTTTAAAACAATCATTCAGCCCATTCCAACATGGCTTCTTAAAGGGTCGCTCTACCGTTTCTAATCTCATATCACTAAACTCTTACTTGACGGAAGCCATGGACAATGGCCATCAAGTGGATGTTGTCTATACGGATTATAGTAAAGCTTTTGACCGTATTCCGCACAAACTACTTTTATTTAAGCTTCACAAGGTTGGCATTTGTGGTGACCTCTTTAGATGGTTCTCATCATACATTGATAACCGCACGCAGGCGGTAGTAGTTAATAATTATATGTCTAGTTGGGTTCCGATACCTAGCGGGGTGCCACAGGGCTCTTTGCTCGGACCTTTGCTATTTACACTTTTTGTAAACGACATTGACTCTTGTTTCCAGACATCTCATTTATTGTGTTTTGCTGATGATATGAAAATATACACTTCGATTTCATCTGTCTCAGATGCTGAGAAGCTTCAAGCTGATCTTGTACGACTTGAGAGTTACTGTGCTATAAACCAGTTAGATCTTAATCCTTTGAAGTGTAGCACTGTAACTTTCACACGTAAATATAATGTGGTTCTTTTCGATTACACTCTTAAAGGTCTGATCCTACCTAGGAATACGACGATGCGTGATCTTGGGGTGGTTCATGATTCTAAGTTACTTTTTGATGACCATATCAACACAATAGTATCGAAGGCCTATAAAGCCTTAGGGTTTGTAAAACGTTGTTCAAAAGAATTTACTAAAGTCAAGACGTTCAAAATTCTTTATTGTACATATGTGCGTAGTAACCTGGAATACGCCTCACAAATATGGAACCCTATGTATGCGACCTATATTAACCGTATAGAAAGTATTCAGAGAAAGTTTATTCGCTATTTGTGCTTTCGTATTGGAGTCCATTATGACTCGACTGACTATCTATACCAATGTAACAGGCATCACTTACTTCCTCTTGAAAACCGTCGTGTAATAGCAGACCTGGTATTTCTCTTGAAAATTGCATCAGGCGCTATTGATTGTCCCAGTCTTCTTTCCCAACTGTTCTACAGAGTGCCCTCGAAGGTATTGAGGTCCAACGCTCTTATCTACCTTCCTTCCGCATCCACTAATTACAGGATGAATACGTTTATCTGGCGTGCGAGCAATAGTTTCAATAATCTGAGTGAGGAATATGATTTAGACCTGTTCAACACTAGCATTATGTCAGCGAGGCGTCAACTAGCGCAAAGTTTTTTCACAGCAGGATAGAACTAAACACTTTTAAAATAGGTATTAGGTATACCTAATCTTTATTTTCTTTTTGTTTTATATACCTATATCATGTGTTTTTGTTTTCATAGTGATCTAATTGTAATCAGCTTAGCTATCTGTAGGTACTATTAATGTACCCAAACAATTATCTCTATTCGAGCTAAGTATGTATGTACTGGAAGTTCTTGTAGTTTGTATTATTTCAATCTATTAACTATCTATGTTATAATAACCGATACGCATGTATGGTGCTGTACTGGATAATTCTTTCTTTTTAGTTTGATGTATATTAGCGAGGACCTTTAATTGGCCTTCTGTTACTTATATAATACTGTTTAATGTATTGCATTGTGCTGTTGGTCTTCCAAAAATAATAAAATAAAAATAAAAAAAAAAAAATAAATAAATAAAAATTGCATTGACTTTAATTGGTTAATACTAGCATTGAAACTGTATGTATTAATGAAAATCAAACAAGATACAAGCTTAGAGATTTGTTTCTAGATTGTTTCTGCAAAATTGCATTGACTTTAATTGGTTAATACAAGCATTGAAACTGTATATATTAATGAAAATCGAACAAGATACAAGCTTAGAGATTTGTTTCTAGATTGTTTCTGCAAAATTGCATTGACTTTAATTGGTTAGTATTGAAAATATGACCAGACTTAGTTTGTCTGCAGCGCGCATTGACGCATTCGGAATGAACTTATCTTAATCTAAAACATATTATATGGTGTTTTGTTACAACCTACACACCCACATCCTTCGCACATCAGCAACAAGCTTCGTAAACTAAACCATTCTGTGTACGTGTGTGTAGGGGTGTCTACACATACGTACTTTGACTAATTATTATAAGGACTTGCCTTGCGGTAGCATTTCCCCTCTGCCACGGTATAAGCACAATTGATCTTGTGCATTTACATTCAATTTTACACCTTATCACTAAACGAGACAGCCTATAATTGCGAAATAATAACTTCGAACTTAGAACGTTTGGGGTTCACACGAGACTACTTTTCATGATTTTTAACATTCAAAATTAGAATCTAAAGTTATGGGGAATAAAATCCAAAGTTACGGATTTCATGTTACCTCGCCCCCCGCAAAAAGTGGCAGAAATGTTTGTTAGTAGAATTACAAGCGTAACCAGTCCACATAATAAATAGTCAAAGCATACGTACAATTGTTTTAAACGAAGGATGAGGGTTTGTGCGTGTGTGTCTATGCTCATTAAAAATATCAGCAAAATAATTAACCATGGTGATAAAGAACATTGGACAGAGTTTCACTGTGTGTTGTTGATATTCGGAATCAGTTTTTCGAAATTTATGTACGATTTGTAACACCACTGGCTTTTCGGTGAAGGAAAACATCGTGAGGAAACCTGCATGTTTCAATTTCGAGACATGTATTGTACCTACTGTCCATTACAAGTGGCGACGGGCTCACCCCCGTCACACTGGACAGTTTCGGTACTACTAGTGAAACGTGGATGTTCTGAGGTTTCAGAATATCTCTGACTACCCCCTCGGGGAATATAGTCGTGAGCATATGCTATGCTATGATGATATGCTATGGTAATAAAGAATACATGAGCTTCAAGCCAGTTACTGCGGTAGCACAAGATCGGGAGAAGTGTCACTCATTTTTGGAGGTCAAAAGCGACTTCGGGTCACTGCGCCGCCGCCGGCGGAGTCGGTCAGTTAGTTGATTGATGGACGAAACGTAATAGACTCTTTAGAGATAGTTTCCGGCTATTATTTTCATTTTTTTTGTACAACACACAATTATTTAAAAGCTATGGATACAATATATGCGATTTCAAGCTTGGAATAACATGTACATAGTTCTTATATCACTGCAATAAAAGTCAAATTCATACGAATTTCAATAGACTGCGCGTACGAAGTCGCGGCTGCAACTATAAGTAGTATATTATAAAGAATATAACAAATAAATCCTATAATAAAAGTCAGAAGAATACACAGCCAATTACCTATTTGGCCTTGTTTCTTTAGAAAATAATTGTGTTTCCCTACAAATAACTTTAGTAGGTACTTAGGTATACAAGGAATACTATATATATCTAGCTATATCGATACACATAATAAAAATTTTAATGTATTCAGACCATATTTAGAATTTTCCTCTGTTTTTCTGTTTCTCTGTTTGTGCACGCATCACTTAAAAACTACTAGACTGATTTAAATAAGGTCTTCACAAAAGCATAGAACTTAGTTTGGGATAGCATTTAAGCTTTATTTCATTCCAATCGGTTCATTCAATCAAAAGTTATGATAATTTCAAACGCGTACGAAATCGCGGGCGCCTCCGTTGGCACTTTTAATATTTTATTTATGATTCAAGTCGCACAAGTGTCACTGCTGCCTTTATGGAAAATACCATTCATCCACTTCCAACTCTAAGCCCCGAGCCACAAATCTATCGAAATGTGAACTCTATCCCCCTATACATAAAACATGTACTGTGACTGACAGCTAAAAGATATCGCTCCAATACGTTCGGCGTTCCTTGCATTTGTTCGTCGCAGTCAAAGCGAAATAAATTGCATTCGAGGCTCCTTCCTGCACGCATTGTAAATAGCCTCCGCAAATAACGTAGTTACTATCTCAGATGAAACTAAATAAAGGAAGATGCGGTTTTAACGCACATTAAATTTTCATGCAAAAAAAGTACTTAAGCTTATTCAGGTAAACTAATAATATCGCGATCTTTTTCATTGTATACACAAAAATATCGGATTTTTGTAAAAAATTCAGCAATGATACCTTATATCGTTTCTATTGGTTGACTAACTTAACTAAAGCAATCAATCAAATATACTACAATTGAAACTAGCATTATACCGATACGCGCGTTAGTGTTTGCCGGATGCACGACTGGATTGTTTTTACACGACTATGCGCAAAACGTTTACATCCCTCGTGCGTAGGATAAGCGCCTGCGCCAACAGACTTTGACCATGTTGAACCATGCGCCGCTGCTCTACAGGCTGTTAGGGTAAACAGTGCAAATTTCCTATAGCTTTCATAGGGAAAGTTGTTCAGTATCATGGGTACAATCATCCCTTAAAGTAATGCAACTGTTTACCCTAACACCCTGTATCTGGTATACATATCTGGTTAATGCGGTTTTTATATCATTTTCATAATTATCAGCCTATTCAATTCAATACTTTATGACATTCATGTTTAATGAGGTCTTACATAACATACATACAGACAGGGTCTTTCTTAATATGCTGACACTTTTTAAGGAGATGGTCAAACCATCAAACTGAACAACTTTTTCTATGGGAACAACATCGAAATCGCAAAAAAAAAATCTGCTGTCCCATACATATGGCTCAAGTCGGTTTGCAGCTTTGTATGGAACAGTTGTTATTTTTTTCGCGATTTCGATGTTGGTGCCATTTACAAAGATGTTCACTTAAAAAAGTATAATTTCTATAGTAGTATAAATTCAGCATAATTATTAAGAAAGACCCTATGAGTATAGTATACGTTGTGCCTATTTGCGTTGTAGGCCTATTTATATTAAAAAACAAAAACAAAATATTATGAAAGAGATGTGTTTGATATGACGGCGCCTTGTAGCGCCATCTATTTAAAACTGTTACTTTGATTTAGCCTAAAAGCGCCATCTAGTTTCATTATTAAGAATTGTCATTTTTGTTTAATGTTAATGGGTATTTTTTGAGGACGAGAGTGGCAACACTCTAGTGAAACGTCATTGTGACTGGGCAGCCAGCTTGCGGTTGTCACTTTTCGAACGGAAGCCTGGCGGAACGGTCACAGCGACGGATCACTTACGTCCTGTGATTGTAATCGAGTTCGAGTTCGCTGAGAAGAGACTATATTTTTGTTAAAAAGCTTCAGATTCTGAAATATAACATTATTTCTGTGAAATAAGTGCCTTTATTACCGTAATACCACGCCCGTGTTCTAAACCAAGGTTATACCAAGGTTTCCTAAAATGGACCATCCTGATGACGAGCCTTTAGATATAATTAGTATTTGTTTTGCCAATACACGCGCAGAAAATTTATTGCAGCATCTTCCTTTTTTGTTCTTTCTAAGGCTCCGAATGACTGCTTCGCAAACTGCCTTTGTATCCCTGGGCTGCTTTATGCTGACTTCAGTTATTAAACTAAAGTATTCGAGTCCTTTCAATAGGATTATTTTGCTGTTGGTGATATTGGAATATTACGGTTGACTGCATAAGCATATGCTCACGACTATATTCCCCGATGGGGTAGTCAGAGATATTCTAAAACCTCAGAACATCCACGTTTCACCAGTAGTACCGAAACTCTGTCCAGTGTGACGGGGGGTGAGCCCGGTTGACTGTACTGTACTATATAGGGTCCTTCTTAATTTGCTGATACTTTTTTAAGGGAATGATCAGACCATCAAACTGAACAACTTTCTCTATGGGACCAATGTCGAAATCGCGAAAAAAAAAATCTGCTGTTCCATACTAAACTGAAATCTTAAGCGACCCAATTGTATGGGACAGCTGAGTTTTTTCGCGATTTCGACATTGGTCCCATACAGAAAGTTGATCAGTTTGATGGTCTGATCATCCTCTTAAAAACTGTCAGCATATTAAAAAAGACCCTGTATGGTTCAAGTAAGTTTGGTATCGTATCACTAAGCTATTTGGTAACGTATATGCGAGCTGCCTCCGTGGTCTAATGGTTAAGAGCATTGGGCTCTTGATACGGAGGTCGTCGGTTCGATTTCCACGGGGGACACCTAGTTAACCTGCTAACCTAACCATAAATATTTGCACTCAGCTTCCAAACATCCTGTATAATTTGTGGCGTTTGCTACGACGACGATACTTTGGAACAGTTCAACGAAAATGTACTGATACAACATCGAAGTACCTTACGTGGTTCTAATATTATAATCTAGCCGTGGTGGTCCAGTGGCGAGTAACCTTCCCTGCCGTGCAGGAGGTGATGGTTCGATCCCCGTCCAGGCCGAATCGTACCAATGAGTTTTTCGGAATTAATGTACGATTTGTAACACGACTGGCTTTCGGTGAAGGAAAACATTGTGAGGAAACCTGCATGCTTCAAATTCGAGGCATGTATTGTACCCACTGTCCATTATGTGGCGACGGGCTCACCCCCCGTCACACTGGGCAGAGTTTCGGTACTACTGGTGAAACGTGGACGTTCAGAATATCTCTGACTACCCCCTCGGGGAATATAGTCCTGAGCATATGCTATGCTATGCTATACAATAATCGCAGAATCGTTCCATTGACTCACCTGACATAACTAAGCGTCATTGCACCTCAGTGCACCCGAATGCACCTGACCCTCTATAGAAGTGCAGTTGAGCGAGTGCACGCTGCCGCTGGCATGGATCTGTCGCTTGTCTGTTGGCTTAGGTCTTCAACATTGCGTTTTTAACATTCATCATAATCATCATCTTTCTAATTACTCTTTCGCCGTAAAGTGGGATCTGATTTCCTTGTCTCTTTCCTCCACTTCATTCTGTCCTGCAGCCCTAGATTGATTTCTCTACTCGCTCGCGACGCACCTTCACTGCATAGATAATGCACCTCTTCGTATGTGTTAGAGGGTGTGGACATTGTCGATGAAGAGCTTGCAACTATCCATGTTCTTTTGAATAACATCGGACCATCGTAGCTTTGAGTCAGCCTAAGGTCTTCTTTTAACGTGGCCAAATTGCATTATTACATATATTACATATTTCATGTCAACATTGACATATTCAACCTCAGAAACAAAAAAAACGTTTTAAGGCCATGATAAAATTATCAAGTTTAACAACTTTCATTAGGGAACGTACATTGAAATATCGAAAAATCGGCTGTCCCATACAAAACCGCAATTCGATTGAACACAAATTAAACAGTAATGATATAGCAGATTATCTTTTAAGCCGGATCAGAAAATAGCGGCCAGGCCGGGTGTGAGAAAAATTTATATGAAAAAGACATGATACACTAGAAGATGTTATTAAAGCTAAGGTTTAAAAAGAACAAATATTTACCTTAACAAGTCATCAATACACAATCTTCCATTATTAGCTTTTCAAATAAAAAAATTCCAGACCAAAAATAAAATAATCTCGCATTTTCCCCCCTTTAAGAAAACATAAAGAAACTGAACTTTATCAATCTTTAACGTCCTCGACAACGCTGTGACAACAAATCAAATAAAGAAACCAGAAACTGTGTGCTCATACGGAATCCCAAGATAATACGTTCAACCGAAGAAAAAATATTATTCGATAATTCGGGGGAAACAGGGAAAAGAAGAAAAAAGTCGGGCACAATAAACAGAGTATATTCAAATGAGGAAAGATCCCGGAGGATACCGCGGGAACCGGCGGGCGCGAGAAAACAATGATAATATTACAAACTTATTTAGGATGGGGCCACGAAAGGCACGGGCTATGGAGCTTATAGGGGCGCTGAAGTCTCGCGAACGTTATGCTCGAAAAGCTTGTTCAAGTTATTTATTTGTTATTTATTTGTCTAGGACTAAAACTAATTAACACATTGGTGGACAGTGAACGAGACACAATAGAACTATAGGAGTGTAAGTAGGTACCTCTTGTAGGACGATGTCCGGGGTGTTGGCGGCGGTAGCAACGAAAACAATGCTTCTTACTTATCACACCTATTTATTATTGTTTATAAACACACGTTACAGTTTAGGTTGCACAGCGAACACGCTAGAGAAAGTAACAAGCACAATACGAAGCAGTTTATAATTATTACAAGGCACAGCGGTAAGCGAGAACAAGCATAGGAATTAGCATAAGCGTCATGCGCTTCGCGTCGGATATAGGTTACGACTGGGCCGCGTGGCGGTGAAGGACGCACTCGGGCGCAGCCTGCGTGCTACGTCACCGGGTCCTTTGTTCTGCGGCAAGCGCGGTGCAGTTCCAATGCGGCTGATCGTCGACACATAATTTGTGTCCGACACACGGTAAGTATGTAATTGCAATATTACTATGTTTATTTTACTTAATAGATTCTTACGTTATGTTTATGTATTTATATTATAGTTATATAATAATAAGTTTTGTATTATTTAGTATTTTATGTAGTTTATGATTATTTATATTTAAGGTACGCGGGGTACGCCACAGAACTTTTATTGTTATGACTGCTATAGCCAGTTACTGTCCACCAACGTGTCAAGTCGGTTAAAAATTAGTACACAAATCAGTTTTTTCATTGAAAAATAATACATATCTACACATTATAAACATGCAACTCTATAACCTGTGTGGTCAGAAACGTTGATACAACTACCAACCACCTTTTAGCGGTTCACTATAATCCTATTTAGTTTCTATATAAAATTACGTTTCAAGTGGTAATGGCAAGGCTTTCGTTTATTCCCCGTGAACCATTGAAATTTTATTTCTTCATAAAATATTAGTTCCAACGCTACATAAGAATAGAAACCCTATGTTTTAGTCACCTGATACATTCACCCACATTTAGTACTCTATACGGTTCGGTTGACCTACCGAGTACATCGCCGTCACTGGTGTGGTCTCCCATAGTCCGCAGTAATAAGCAGTAACCGCTATGATTGTATTTGACAGTTTAGAAAATAAAAAACCTATTAACTGAAAATATCGCAAACGGGGATAAAGAAAATTTTTGGTTGGTTATTGATTGGTTTGTCCCCGCCTGTAATACCTACCTAATAACAATCAAATAATATTTGCTCAAAAACAAAGTTGTTATAGCTGAATAGTGATTATAGAGCTTGTTTTTCTCTTTTCAGTTAATAGGCTTTTTATGCAGTCGGGTTTTTTGTTTATCTTGATAATTTAGTTTATTTCATACTTTTTAGTCTTGTGTCGAAACGTTAATATAAAAGTACTATAATATTTATATATTTGGAATCGTCTAATTAATAGCTTTCATTTGATACCCGTATTGTAATTTTTAACAAAAATAAATTGTTTATTCCCCCTCTCTTTTTAATTCGTAGACGCCATCTTGAAATCACCTCATACGTCAAAATCCATCAAACCGTTTGGGCAGCAGGCCGTGCCAAAGAAATAGACATACAAACATACATACATACATACATACATAAGCTCGAAAAACATAACCCTCCTTCTGGCGCAGTCGGGTAAAAATATATAAAAGTAAAGTATCTTTTCTCATGGTAGGACATTTCCCATTCACAGAACATTATAAGAGGGGTTAGAAGTGCAAAGTAGACGTGGAACGTGTCGGCGTGGTGCGAGCGAGAGGGCATGAGTAATTGTAGCAGCGTGAGTGGGATGACAAGTGGCGACAGCCGTCACCGACACAAAAACGCTACTTTGCATTTACAACCCCTCTTATAATTTTCTGTGGTCCCATTATAAGCCGGCTTACTGTATCATAGTCTCATTTCTAGATTAATTTGAATTAGAAGGTATTTTTCGGTCACTGATTTTGTTTGCTTAGTAACAGAGCAATTGAAGCACGCTTACAAAAATCAGGTGGAGCTAAAGATCATACTAGCAAACTCGCTGTCGAACACATTTTTGGGGTAGACAAAATGCTCAGCTGCTCATACACATTTTACTCTTACACTTCGTAGTCTTGGTTGCCATCCCACACATTACCTCTTTACACTCCAACACAACATCTCTAGGAGCAAGGGCAGGGCAATATCTTTTCTTTTTGTTTTAATTGTATAATTTTTTGTTTATTCCTTATATGTTTATTTTTTATGTTTTTTTAAGAAGTTATTGACAATAAAGCATTTTTTCATTTCATTCATTTCATTTTTGCTTGTCTATTCATTTTCTTCGCCTACTATTAGATCGAACACCAATGTAATGTTGACAGACAAAAAGTTTAAGTCCCATGTTAAACAACTCCTCTGTCAAAAAGGTTACTAAAATATAAACTCGATGATTATTTAAATGACCAAAATGTCTGGTCTTGACAATGTTACTCTATGTAATTTAATATTTGATTTATGTTATTGTACTTTGTATATTTTGATTTGTTTAAAAGAAGTTTGTTGTAGAGTTTCTGGCCGCATCTTCTCTACAACGGAACACCTTCCGACGCGGTGGTAGATTCAAAAACATGACGACAAAAAGTTATCTAAGATACCTTGGCCGCAATAACATTAGAAATAAAAACTGTCAAATACAATAGAAAAGCCAAGCAGGGAAAGGAATAAAATCTCATTCAACCTCTATTATATTTTTTAGTATTTTTGAAATAACTCGAGTAATAATGGATAGAAAAATCTGATAATTTTTATATAAGCTTTGAATTACATAATCTCCAAATGGTTTTTTTATTTTGGTACCTTTCTTAAAATGAAATGTTGTCAATTTTGACTTTGAATATCTTAGTTTCATGGCCACAGCCACAGGCCGAAGAAAATTCAGAAAAAATTGTGAACAAGAATAACCTTGAATATTTACGAGAAGTGTCTCCCAAAAGGGTTCAAACTAGAAGGTTCCGATGTGACGCCTTATGAAATTTTCCCCTCCGCCTCTAAACGAGCGGAAAACTCTGCAGAAGATATATCCCGGACACTGTTCTCTTCCTTTTGCTTCATAAATATTTTAAGGGTTACGTTTTGTATCGAGAAATTGGGTTTGCGTAATTTTTGGAGAAAGCTATAGGTACTGACTATGCGTCGGTACCTCAAAGGAATAACTATAGTATAGAGAGAGCTTCTAATTTCATTCGAGCTTAACTCTTTACTTATATGTTTTAGTTAGTGTGACAGAAAAGGACAGGTGTATTATTATCACTATATTGCTTATTGCAAGGTTAAAGAGGTTGGGTACCCTGCGTTGATTTAATACGTACCTAATTAATAGCCTTCAATGACAAATAAAATCGTTTTTCCTAAAAAAAAACAATCGTGCCCAAGAATATGAGTTGAAGAGTTTCGAACCCGTGGGTTACCTTCCTAGATCCAAAAATGTCCGACCCAAAAGTGTGCTTAAATGTTAATATATGGTTTTAGTAAGTATAAACATGCCATATTGCTCACAAATAACATTTTTGATTTCAGTTTCTGATTATAAGAGTTCAGAAAAAATTCACACAAATTTCAGAGAAGATTGTATTTGTAGTTGTTTGTGATTGTGTGAAGGTAGCTTATAGATTAGTCAAAGAGTATTATAAAGAATAACAGTAAAATTTCATTAAATTAAGTAACGTAGGAAACTTAATAAATCAACAGCACGCTAAAAAAATAAGTCAGCCATTTTTTTAGAAACTCTATCATCAAGTGAACAACTTGAATTTTAAAACACTTATTATATCAAAACAAGAAAAAATACCAACGAAAACGATGTCATTAATAAAATATAGGTAGCAAAGATAAATTGTGACACAGTGGTACAAAAATAATAATGTACAGAACAAAAAAGAAAATTTAACTGTAAGCGTATTCTGTCTCGAGTCTCAACAGTCTCGAGATAATCAACGCTGAAGATTACACACGTAAGTTGGAAAAAATAGCGCGATCACACGCCGTCCTCCTTGTTCTGCACATCACGTAGCACGCTGGGGCGAAAGAGAGCTCTTGAAGGACATAACCCAAAGGTAATATAATATTTTTTTAAGTCTTACAAACATTTACGAACGAATGAATTTTTTGATAAAATGAAATGTTACCATAACAACCAAAACCAATTATCTTTTTATGTGTGTGATTGTAGTAAAGTTAACTTTAAAGTTAAAATCAGGTGTCAGGTGACGATCGATTGTCATTGCTAGTACCTATTCATCCATAAACATGTGTGAGCTTATTGCTTAATTATCTTGTAATCATAGTTGTGATTAGAATATACAAGCCCTTTTTGTCTCTGTGAGTTTTGTACATACAAGGGATAAATAAAAAAAAATATTCAAGGATGATTGATTTCAGGATGTTTTATATTCCGCATTATTATAGGCATCAATAACCTAAAACGAGGTAGCAGTTATTGCTTTATAAAACATTTAATAAAAAATGAGAACCGAAAACAAAGTGAATAGTAAGTTACAAACACACCGAGTCTCGGAGATCGCATGTCTATGATTTAAAAATCCTGAAGACTTTTTTGTAAAATTTAACTATATTTATACGTGTGCGTTTCCAATCTGCATTGGGCCCGAATGGGTTATGGCCTACTCCCTCTCACAATTATTCATTAAAGGAGGCCTTAGCCCTACAGTGGGATCCTTATTTAACCTACTTACTTACGTACGTTTAAAATATTTTTTATGTCAATGCTTTAAATTAAAGTAATATAATAACGAAGTCCTCAAATTAATCCATATCTTATTTATCCTATGTATTCAAATTGAGTGCCAAAAAGATCCCTTCATATAATTTATACCTACTCAGAAGCATTTCCAATCCAAAACAAACCTTATTTTGTTATAATAACGACTATTTTATTAGTTAGAAATTATCACTCCAATAACTACAAATAAAAGAAGCATTACGAACTATAAAGAAAGTTCACAACAATAAGTAGTGGGGTCTTAGCTCCACGCGGTCGACAAGCGAGCAAGGGGCCCAGTGTGTCGCCGCGCGATCTCCAGGCCAAATTTATATCTCCGCTGGGAAATTAATATCAGGTGTTAGAGCTAGTGCAGCAATGAGCGGCCGCTAGCCCACTGTGTAGTGTAGGCATTAAGTTAACTGCCAAGCCGGGTAAATGTAGTAGAAGGCTGTTAAGCTCTTTTTGCTTCAGTTTTGTTGTAAAATTAAGGTAGGTAGTGGATCGACGTTGATGCAGTAAACATTATTTTCTACAAAAATATTGTAAGTTTGATATTTATAGTATTATGCCAATAATTAATTTCTATTAATTAGTAATTCATTTGTTCATTCATTTGTTTACGGCTAAGATAAGATAAATATTCTTTATTTGGACACCAAGAATAGAATAATACAATTTAAAACAAGAATGAGAAGGGTACAAAGGGCGGTCTTATCACTAAAAGCGATTTCTTCCAGACAACCATTGGATGAAAAACTATTTACAGAGACCAATGCTACGGAGGTGCACTATTAGGTACATATATACCTGTCTACATATCTAGAGTAATTATAATTTATACATACATACACACAAATATATATTCATACATATACATACATATATAATTATGATGTTAAATATAAAGTACAAATATAATAGTCAAAAAGGACACATATACAACGTGTTAATGAATAAGCGCAAAACCTCATACACCCCAACTGATTTATAAAAAAATTAGTAGATTGAAACAATAATTTCACTATTTTGATAGTTAAAATTTTATGTTATTCGCATTTTAAGTTTTGAGGCAAAAATAATTTGTTTTCATTTCAGCAATTAATGAAAGCGCTAATGTGCTCATGGATACATTTTAAGAATTTGTTTTGGTTGTAAGTAGGGTGAGAGTGCCCGAGCGATGGGTTGAGATGGATTTCAATAAATTTTAAATTTTACACACAGAATATTTAATATTTTGAAAACGATTACCTGTGTTAAAAACACGATAATTCGATTCTGCTCTCGATTCTAAACAAACTACTTTCTAGTTTTGCGTTAATTCATTAACACGTTGTATAGGAACGAAATCATTATTAGAAATAGAGTATTATTATACAGCCGTATTAAATTCATCACTGTTCAATATTAAACTTAACTGAAATTATCCAGTCTCCTTGCTGGTCTATTGCATTCGATAGAGTCAAGTTAATAGACAACTTTACTGTCAGCTGTCGTCTGTCTATTGCCGAGAAAACCATCATAATTCCAAAGGCACAACGTCAAAATAGATATATTCGAGAAACAAACTAAACTAATTACATATAGTAACCATTAAGGTGGTTGCAAGTTGTCAATTTCATACAAAAGATCGACGCATTATACGTCAAAGTCAAAGTCAATATAATTTATTCAATATAGGAGCTTGCAGCACACTTATCAAACGTCAAATCTTTTTTAAAGCTACCACCGCGTCGGAACGTGTTGTCGCTGTAGAGAAGATGCGGCCAGAAACTCTACAACATAACACGACTTAATAACTATTACAATATAAATTCTTAAGCTAAAGTTATGTATACAATAATACATAGTATATTTAATACGCTTAGACGGTATTAATAAAAGTAATGTTATAAATAAAAGTAAATAATTTTCTATTAATAATTTCAAAGCTCATCGTAATTATATTATAAATTTCAAATGTTATTGTATAAATATAGATAAATATATAGATTTTATAAACTAATTTTCTGTATATTAAATTTTACTTCTATTAATACCGTCTACAAATATACTGCGTCAAACTTTTGTATAAAATTGAAACTCTGCAACCACCTTAAACTAGCTGATGCTAGATAGCTATGTTGCGTGTACTTCGTAGTAGGTACTAAACATTATGTTAATCGTACTTGGATAACTTACCTTATTATTAGCGAAAAAAAAACAAGGAAGAAGCAAAAAGTAGGACACTGTGAGTGATATTTCGCACGACGAAAGAGAGCATTTCATTAAATCGAGCGTCGTAGGTAGCGTTTGAGCGAAGATAAAGGCGGTTAAGTCTTCATTCTGCGCCGCAATGGTAAACAAAGATCTTCCGCAAACTGCGGGTAATATTTTATTACCTTATTACTCCTACACGCTGCCTACCCCACTTCTTTATTCACGCTCATACAACGACTACCCCATCGAATAATGTCACAGACTAAAACCGTGACTTACTGTATTTTTTCAAACTGCTAACATCGGTGCGGAAAATAGGTAATATTTATATCTACGACCAAACGTAATTGTGTTTGGCGCACTGTGTACACGTTAAGATGGCTTGAGGGGAAAAAAGTGGTGGAATTTTTTACATTCTTGAAATGTAATTTTATTCCGAGCGTTTCATTGGGGTTTGGACTGTGTCTACATAAAAATTATAATCTAGACGTGAAAAGAAAAACATTCGTATGAAAATTTCTTCTTTCATTTAGAAATTTTATTCAGCAAAAAATGAGCATGGTTTTAGTTTGTTAAATTATATTCTTTATAAGAAACGAAAAGCTCAAAGCTATGCGTAGTGAAAGTTGTCATATTACAGGGTGTGTAAACTTAAACGAGTAACATACTTTAGAGGGTAGGTACTTCAGATAGAAAAACTAGACAACTATCACAATGGGACCAATATTGAAATCGCATCATTATTTAAAATGCTAGACCTAAACCTTCCTAAATCTGAATAAATAAACTAACATGAACATCATTTGGTACAAGCAACCCTAAGAGTGTAAGGCAAGCAAGCTTAACTATTAGCCAGTTTTGTTTTTTAAATAATTATATTATCTAGATTGTGATTGTGAGCTATGGGATTGTGATTGTGAGCTATGAAATCACATCAGAAATGAAGTGATATGTCAGAGAACTCGAGTGCTTGACAGCTAAGAAAATTAGCAAGCTAAAGTGGCATTGGGCTGGTCATATCTGCCAAAAAACTGACAACCAATGGATAATGAATGGATGATGGGGTGTCAGTTCTGGAGTGGAGACCGCGAGCTTGCAGGCGTAGTGTGGGACGCCCTGCAGCCCGCTGGACAGACGACCTACAATAGGCAGCGGGGAGCGACTAGACGAGGAAGGCGGAGAACAGAGTTTTGTGGCGCGCCTTGGGAGAGGCCTATGATACGATATGGACAATGATCAGTCTTGATGACCATGAGTATCTAGATACTTAAAATATTCACCTACTTCTAAAAAAGTCATATCTTGGCCCAAGTGGCTACATAAGCCGCGGCGTAATTCTGTAAGCTTATAAAAACTAAAAAAATTTCGATGTTATGTGACCTAAAATTATTTTTCCTAAAAATTTTTTACTTTATCAAATAACTGATTTCAAAATCCAGCTCTTGAAATTGTTAAAAGGCTCACTTATATTTCAAGGCAGATTTAAAAAAAAAAAGCTTTCGACAAAGTGCGGACAAAATTTCGTCAACTTGAAGTCAGAAAATCTTTCAAGATGGCTTAATGGGCTTCAATTTCTTCTTTCCGTGTCAAAGGTTCTTCATAGGCTTTTCTGGCCATGCTGAACGAATAGGATAGTGGAGAATGGCCTGCTCAGTCTCATCCTTATTTTTGACAAGAGGCCTTTGTACTGCAGTGTGATCCTACATGCTATAACTAACTAGCTTTGTAACGTAGCTTGGGCCAGGAATAACTAATTCCTGTTCATGATTATATCAGTAACAGTAACCGATGTCCTTTGTCACACTGTGGGCTAACTGTAACAAATAGAATAAAATTTCACCATCTCTCACAGGGTAACTTATTACACTTGTAACTGTGTACCCTAAAACATTATGCCACTGAACCACTGTGCATTTCAAGTGCGAGTTGGGCTACACGCACACTGAGGGTTCCGTACCACACAACATATTAATTAACAAAAAAAAATTGTTTTCTCAGGGACGTTTAGCGTGAGACCGACTCATACTTAGCTGGTTTTATTATTTGTTGTTATACTGTAGAGTTTGTTCTATAATCTCACCAAGTTTGACGCTTGTTTATTATTGTTTCTTGTATGAGGACTCCCCTTGATTTTTAACTTTTTATTATTTGTTAGCGAATCCGCCACAATAACGCACATTCTTTGAAAATTTCAACCATTACGGTACAAAAGATACAGACCTAAATAGGTAGGACAGATAGACGACCAGCGTAGGCTTGCATAGGGTCTCGTTTACCCTTTGGGTACGAAACCCTAAAAACAAGCGGGAACAGTCGGGAGCAAAAAACAAGGTCCCAGTAGCGCCACCTACCGTGAATGACAGACAGCTGACACAAACTCACGGGAATGAGCTGTAAAAACTGTATAATTCAGTCCGCTCGGTTCAAATATAAACACATATTCAAATATTTATCTGGAAAACGTCGCTTTTTATTAAGTTACCGATCTTCGTGGAATTCTTCGCGCCCCGGTTTTTATGTACCCAATCTTAAATGTTTGAGGAAACATTTTGCATGAAAATTTACTTCACGTATTCCATATATCACACATTAAATGGTTATATTCTAGAAAATGTAAAATATTTAAAACGTTTTGAAGAAAATGAGCTTTTACAGTGTTTAACTAAAATTTTCTTTTCAAGGAACGTGTTGATTTTCTATCAGAGGTTAAGATCAACTTCAGTTTACTGCATCAAAATGGCTTCATTCGAAAAATTGCTATCAAAATCGATATGTCCAAAGTACTTGAAAGTGATATAAACAAAAGCCTACAATAAGATACGTATGACTAACCAAGAATGTGCAATCAAGTTTAGAGTCCAATTTAACTAAAACGCATTAACTAGCAAGCGAGCGGATGAAGTTAAATAATTTGCGCGTACGGGACGGAGACGAGACGGGGAGGCGAGGCCGACGTGCTGCATGATTGACAAACTGAGCAGTGGTGTAATTAGTTCACTGAATAAACTCGATGCGCGGCCTGCGATCACACCGCGCTGTAATATAGTACAGAGATAGCAACAGACAAGGCCGACGTGCTGCATGATTGACAAACTGAGCAGTGGTGTAATTAGTTCGCGGAATAAACTCGATGCGCGGCCTGCGATCACACCGCACTATATAGTGTTTGAAATAGAGAGGAGATGGGACAAAGCAGAAGGAGATGAGGCCGACGTGCTGCATGATAGACAAACGGAGTAATACTGTAATTATTTAATTAAATAAACTCCAACCACACCCTATGATCACACTAAGCTGAAAGTGTCTGGTATAGAACGGAGTCGTTTCAACAGTATAAATGTCAGTCGAAATCAAAATTAATCTATTGAGTAGATTGAAAACAAAACGGTGTGATAGAAAGTCTGCTCAGTGTTCGTCTTCAAGTAGATCATTACGCATACATCGCTTCAGACGTAAACCGCTCGCTTTGCACACTTTACCTCGTAGGTACCTCAACTGAGTACTGCTATGTACAAAAATGCGCTTGTGTTTTACTTGATCGCAGCAAAATTAGCAACTACGAACTTTGAAGTGATACGCTCGGCTCGTGGTGTATGTACAGAAGCTTTGGTTATATGACTCGCTCTGTTATTCTAATACAACGTGTTAATGAATAAGCGCAAAACCTCATATACCCAACTGATGCATAACAAAATAATTAGATTGAAACAATAATTTCATTATTTTGATACTCAAAATTTAATGTTATTCGCATTTTAAGTGTTGAGGAAAAAATTATTTGTTATCATTTCAGCAATGAATGAAGCTAACTGAGCGCTAGCGTGCTTATAGATACAATTTAAGAATCTTGTTTTGGTAGTAAGTATTGTGACCGAGCGGTGGGTTGGGAATCGAGTTCAGTAAATTTTAAATTTAATAAACAAAATAATTTAATATTTTGAAAAAAACGGCCTATGTTGAAACCATGATAATTCGATTCCGCTCTCGATTCTAAACAAACTACTTTCTAGTTTTGCGTTAATTCATTAACACGGTGTATATGAGAGGCTCGGTGGCGCGTTGCGGAGAAGTATGGACTCTCAATCGTGAGGTCCGGGTTCTAATCCGTACGGACAACATGTCACGTACCAATGAGTTTTTCTAACTGATGTACCTACGTAATACCAACTGCTCTCAAACGGTGAAGGAAAACATCGTAAGGAAACCTGCATTTGCTGAAGAAGAAATTCTGATGCGTATGTGAAGTCTACCAATCTGCATTGGTCTCGCGTGTTGGACTAACACCCATTCACCCTCCCTGAGGGTAGGCCTGTGCCCTGCAGTGGGAGGTATATAGGATGATATTGATGATGATGTTACGAGAGGATTAGGTGCTCTGCATTAGATTTAGATGTAAATTAGCTTATGATAACAATATAGCTCATGCTGACATGTTAGAGGAAAAATTCTGCCTCGACTCAACCTCAATCGAAACATTTCTACACTCAACTTCGAAATCTGAATAATATATCTACACATTTCCTGGTGCTCACATGCGATAGGATTAGCTGATTCTCATTTTATTCATCTTCTCGTGTGTGCCGCAAGCACTGGTGTCAGAGTTTTTTCAAACCGCCTTACGGCCTCTGACGTGGTTTTTATGTAACGACTACCACCAGAGATAGTAGCCGGGACCAACGGATTAACGTGCCACCCGAAGCACGGAAGCATCTTTCTTTTCAGACAATCAGGTAATACAACCTGCAATTTCCTAACCAACTGGGAAAAAACGCACAAAGTGACATATCACTATACTTAAATCCAAATAAGGACGACGAGATTAATTAATTTATTGGATACATATACGAGTACTATCCGACATATCTTGGATGTTACTAAACCTGTTCTAAGAATAAGTAAGATGAAGTGTTTCAAATCTCTGTTTCAGTAATGCAAAATATCCCTAAAATTTCGTTGCTATTTTGAATGGAGTATAGGTGTCCCTGAGTCCGAGGCTCGGAGGCAGTTCAAATCACAGAACAAACTTTCTCTTATTACATGTACAAAACTTACACTAAATGTAACTACAATCAAACACACACGAGTAATCAATAACAATACTGTTAAACTAATAATGATCAACAAATTATTTGTAACCGAAGTTTCGCCGACTCTTAGCAACTGGTGGGTAAATTGACGAAACCGCAGCCTTAGTCGCCCTTTGATATCCATCCATGCCCATGTTAGGGGATATAATTCGGAGCGCGCTCCATACAAACGTACTATGGTGATATTTTCAATACTAACCAATTAAACTCAATGAAATTTTTCAGAATCAATCTAAAAACAAATTTCTATGCTTGTATAGAGTCAGATTTTCGTTAAAATGTATAGTTTTAAAATTACAGTGCCTCAAAAATTTCCGTACAAATCTTAAATTAATCCTCGCATTGAAACTGTATATTTAAACGAAAATGACTCCATACAAGCATAGATATTTGTTTCAAGAATGTTTCAGCAAAATGTCATTGACTTTAATTGGATAATATTGAAAATATCACCATAGTACGTTTGTATGGAGCGCGCTCCGAATTATATCCCCTTAAACTAATAATGATCAACAAATTATTTGTAACCGAAGTTTCGCCGACTCCTAGCAACTGGTGGGTAAATTGACGAAACCGCAGCCTTAGTCGCCCTTTGATATCCATCCATGCCCATGTTAACAGTTAGTTCAAAATTATTAATATTTAGTAGATACCTAAGTTATTGAAGTGGTCGTAGACCTAGCTTTAGCATATTAAATTGAGAGAGCTGTCATTTGTTGTAACATTGATATGATATGCTCTTAAAGTCCGGTCGCTGAAAGATTGCGTTTGACAGTTACCATAAAATTGTAAAAAACTGAATGAAAATATTGTTTACCTGTGCTCACTCTAGTACACAGGGCACTAGCTGCCCTTTTAAGTTCAATAAGCTACGAGTACTAAATAATGATCGGCATTTATAGATTTCATTCAGTTTTTTACAATTTTATTGTAACTGTCAAACGCAATCTTTCAGCGGCTGGACTTTAGTGAAACGCAGAGTACAGTCACCATCAGATATATCGTAGCATACAAGGTGGACAAAAATTTCTGAGCAGTGCTAATTTTCGGCGACGGGCTCACCACCCGTCACACTGGACAGAGTTTCGGTACTACTGATGAAACGTGGATGTTCTGAGATTTCAGAATATCTCTGACTACCCCCTCGGGGAATATAGTCGTGAGCATATGCTATGCTTATGCTAATTTTCAATAAATTTAAGACAGTCAATGTTACCAATTTATATCTAAATGCGTATTGTGTCAGAAATATTAGAACAGCTAATTTTTGATAATTTCTTTACAATGTAATTTAAAATTTTAATGTATAATAATGGAATAAGGTCTTTTTTCCTAAGCTGCTCAGATGTTTATGATCATCCTGACTGCGTAGATATATTTGATGTTCTAGGCGTTCAGATATTTTTGATTGGTTATGTTTAAAGAAATTATTGAAAATGGTTAGAAACCGTGGTTGATTGGTTAGAATGGTTGAGAACTGGTTAGAAATATTTGACCACCTTGTTTGCTATGATATATCTGATGGCGACTGTACAAGGTTGGATAACTAAAGCTGGCGCGTTCACAGAAACACATGAATGCGTTTTTCTTGTGACTGCGTCCGTGCTTGACAGAGATAGAAAAACTTTTCATTATGCGTGCAGTAAGACAAAGGCATAGTGTAAATGTGTGGCATTCGCCAGCTATGTGTGTGCGTTACCTTTCTGAAACATCCTGATTATTCCTGAGATATGAAAAAAAAATTTTTTTTAATTAAATCACACACACACTCATGCTTGCTTGTATATACAACGTGTTAATGAATAAGCGCAAAACCTCATACACCCCAACTGATTGATGACAAAATAATTAGATTGAAACAATAATTATGTTATTTTGATGGTTAAAATTTAAAGTTATTCGCATTTTAAGTTTTGAGGCAAAAATTATTTGTTATCATTTCAGCAATGAATGAAAGCGCTAACGTGCCCATGTATATATTTTAAGAATCTTGTTTGGGTTGTAAGTAGGGTGAGAGTGCCCGAGCGGTGGGTTCAGATCGAGTTCAGTAAATTTTAAAATTTTCAAACAAAATATTTAATAATTTTAAAATAATAACATATGTTGAAACCATGATAATTCGATTCTGCTCTCGATGCCAAACTACTTTTTATTTTTGAGTTAATTCAATAACACGTTGTATACATACCGACATCCATGACTCGGGTACAAATATTCAAATTCATCATACAAATATTTGTCCCTTATGGGATTCGAACCCGCAACCCTTAGCACAGCAGGCAGTTTCACTACCGACTCAGCTACCGGGCCGTCAAATCAACTTGTTAGTAATAACACGGTAACGATTATTTGCTCGGTCACCAGACATCACTCCCTTCCCCCCTCACACGTGTTCCCCTCCCCGTCAGAGTTCTATCACGTGGAAGCTTAGTAAGCGGCAAAGTTCAGCCCTTCTCAATTGCTATAATCTCTCCGCGATTGCCACTCATTTATTGTCTTGTATCAGGTAGTGGATACTGTTATAGGAGATGGCGAGAAATTTTACTATAGCCATTGGCTTAGTATAGCGGACAGTTGCACATCGATTTTGTAGTCTCATAGAAAGAATATTACTCTGGGAAGACGACTTTTTTTATCAGTCAATCAAGTCATGCTTTTTCAGTCCTGACCCCCTAGACAAATTGACATTCTATTGGAGTTGACGCTAGTAGAAAATGACAGAATGTATGGATTTGACATTAGCGATCGTCAAAATGTTAAAGTTAAGCTCAGTCGCGCTGCAATTCTGGCGGAGTACGGACGCGTGCGTATCGGCGCGTTGGGATTGCACGTGGCTCCACCATTTTGTGAACTCTTTTGTGTTTTAACCTTAAAACAATCACTTGAGATTATAACCTACTTACATTGGCAAAACTGCCACTCTAGACTTAATGAATACTACTGATCATTTTCCTTCATATACTATCCACATAACGAGACATTGGCTGAATTGTGATAACGCATCGGATGCCACTAAACAAAAAAAAAAAAATTGAATTAAAGTTAAGCTAAGGTAGTTAAGTTTAGTTAAGTTAAGTTAGTTGCGTTGTTGTTATGTTTAAGTTTGCCTTGTGTTTATTAACTGTCTCTTTTGCGGGTCCGCTGGAATAAATCTCTTCAGAGATAAGCTCGCCCTTTGTACATGTTTTCTCAACTATGTGAATTATTATATCTGTGTGTACAATAAAGTGTTATAATAATACAATAATAATGTTTCGATCCATACATTCTGTCATTTCCTACTAGCGTCAACGCCAATAGAATGTCACTTTGTCTAGGGGGGCTGTAACTCTTGAAAATCATTGAGCTATTATGCACTAAGCTGTCCTATTCAAATGCATTGATATCGCTGTACTTTACTCAGTCACTATCTTCCACCTGTCCGCGTTCCTCCTTCCCGCTTGTGGCTTGTGACGTTTGATCTCTCTCCATTGCAAACCGGAGACTGCTATAGGTGAAATAAGGCAATTCGTAATTCCAGGGATTAATTATCAATGGTAGGTTTGAAGACCCAACAAAGACCTAATAGAAATAAAAACCGGTTAAGTGCGAGTTGGGCTACTCGACTACTATTTGGCCGATTTTTATTATAGGTTGTTATACTGTAGAGTTTGCTCTATAATCACACCAAGTTTGACGCTTGTATATATTACCGTTTTTACGATGGAGCGAGAAGTAAAAACGTAGAAAAAAACTAGTTTCTTGTATGAAGACCCCCTTAAATTAAATTTTTTTGACATTTTTATTATTTATTAATATTTTTTGAAAATGTCACCTGTCTAGCTGTTACGGTTCAAAAGTTACAGCCCTAAATAGGCAGGACGGACTAACGGATGAACGGACGGACGGACGGACAACGTGGGCTTAGTAATAGTGTCCCGTTTTCACCCATTAGGTACGGAACCCTAAAAAATGACGGAAACAAAACATAGTCTGTCGACTATCACTCGTTTCAATCAAACAAGTTTCGATCGCTCTTTTCAATCAACATTTATTGGTTGCCAAGTATTGTTCGGACCACAGCCGATCCTTAGACATAAAAAAGTACTGGTCGATGATGGATTCCTTTTTTTCGCTTTGCAGTTACTGTTTTATCCTATAAGATATTACAGCAGCAAGGCTAAGACATCTTTGAACTAAAGAGAATATTCCGCCATCGGTGGTTCAAGTGGAAAGTTAGTGCTCAAGCTACTGTCAGCATTATTTTCAAGTCAAGACCCAATAAGCCTGAAACTTTGTCTAAAAATAGTTACACCACCGTCTTTTGGCAATTTCTAATACCAAAGTCCTTAACATGCCTCCTGAAGTGTTTATTTAATAAAGAGCTTGCGATGAACATAACTGCAATCTAAATTTTCCAGCGTTTAAAGCAAAACATTTGACTGTTATATACAAACTTCAGTCTCCTTTTCGAATAGTCATATAAGTATGATCACATTCAAGACCCTAACAGTGTTTATAATAAACGCAAACATCCCCTAACCATTCAAAGAGATTCCAATTAGCCACCAACTGGACCATATATCGTCTTCGCAAATAAATCTGTCTCGCATCCTGTCCCCACTGTAACCGCAGCCGGACGAAAGCCACCTGGGAATAGTTGCGTATCGTACAACCCCAGCAAACTTGGGCCACTCTTGATGACTGCGCCGCGTATTGACGTGTGTAGTACACTTAGCGTAACGACTTCTTGTTCCCTTACTTGGTTCACTTTGATTACTGTTTGTTACTCCAAATTATTCATAAAAAACCCGACTGCTTAAAAAACCAATTTTTTTATGCAGTCGGGTTTTTTGTTTATGTTAATAATATCGTTTATTTCATACTTTTTAGTCTTGTGTCGAAACGGTAACATAAAAGTACTATAATATATACATATTAGGAATCGTCTAATTACTAGCTTTCATTTGATACCCATATTGTAATTTTTAACAAAAACCAATTATTTATTCCCCCTCTCTTTTTCATTTCGCAGATGCCATATTAAAATAATATAGCCAATGTCACTTTCAAAATTTTTACGAATCTAATGACACCTCATTCGTTAAAATCCATCAAACCGTTTAGGCTGTAGGCCGTGCCAAAGAAATATACATACAAACATTCATACATACGCTCGAAAAACATAACCCTCCTTCTGGCGCAGTCGGGTAAAAAGAAGTCAATTTCTTTAAGGCCCACAAACGGTAATGTTTATTGATGGGATTACGCTCTAAAACATATATATATGTTTTATTTATAATTAATGGACTCTTGCTTGTGCGTCAGCACTGCATTTCTGCCAATGTCAAGTAGTTTGTGGGAGAATCTATCCCTATCTCAGGGATTGTTTTTCATCAAGAACAAGCAGAGATTGAGCCTCGTGGCAGGCAAAAACGCGACGCGCGAACAACACGCGAGACAAGTGCTCGGGTCCGAACCTGCAACGTGACTCCATTAATTTATGATAGTAATCGGACGAAAGATTAGGTAAAAATGCAACCGGAATTATGAAATCAGTATAAATATGCACCGTTTTGACTTTTTTGCTAAGATTATTTTTTCCTGATAAAACGGCACATGTAAAACAATGCGTGTATGGGATAGTCTTAGATGTTCATTCGAAAATAAAAATAAAAAATCAAAATTTTTTACCAAGACAAGTTGTGAGCCAACTGCGATTACGCGACATTCCGTTTAGATGAGGTATAGCTAATATTACCACTATAATCTAGAGATTATGAGAAACAAATTGACATGAGTTCCATAACTATACGCCAACTATACGCTTAAATTTTTTGGTGGCCTATTTCCCATAGCTGGAGAAAATGACTCCTTTACAATACCCCATATTCTTTCTTCTATCAATGGTGTTTTACTTTTTTTAGTGATAGTACTGCATCTCTGCCAATGTCAAGTAGTTTTCCGGAGTATCTATCCCAATCTCAAGGATTGTTTTTTGAGGAAAAACACAGTTGAGATGAGGTAGAACCTGACAGCAAACTCAAACGCCAACCGCGCAAACACCAAGCAATTGACATAACCGCTCGTTGCCAAACTTGCAACGTAATTTCAAAGTTATATTCTATTTAATGCACTTATGTTTCAAAAACAATGATTTGAAAAGTAAAAATATTTCGGTGACCTTTTATTTTTGATGTAAGCAAATGTAAAAATATGTTTTACTTCATATATCTCTTTAAAATATTTTAGGTCAAAGTCAAAGTCAATATAAAGTCAAAGTCAATATAATTTATTCAATATAGGAGCTTGCAGCACACTTATCAAACGTCAAATCTTTTTTAAAGCTACCACCGCGTCGGAACGTGTTGTCGCTGTAGAGAAGATGCGGCCAGAAAATCTACAACATAACACGACTTAATAACTATTACAATATAAATTCTTAAGCTAAAGTCAATTAATGCGAAGGGGACCGCTATGAAATAACAATTGATTTTTTTACAATCACTTGCGGTCCCCGACACATTAATTGACCTAAAATATCTTTAAGAAGTAAAACATACATTTGCTTACATCAAAAGCAATTGCGGAAATAAATCGCAACTGAACCATGATTGGACCGCGTGAGAACCACAATTTTTACGACATTCGGTATTGCGCTATTCATTTGATATCCGTTAGGGCCGTTTAGACGATCGCTCAGACGTTAAAGGCTGTCAGTTCCATATTGGATTACAATGTGATTAAATCTGAAATTGGATAAGGATTGAACTTGGTTGTTTTAAATTCGTGCGATCCCCCTCCTGTGCGTGGTACCGACTTAGCCGGTGCCCCGTCCCCCGCAAACCGGCCGAGCATAGACCCACCGCGACTACAAAGCTGAATCACAAGTTTTATTATACTACTAGAGTTTACCCGCGACTTCGTCCGCACAAATTATATACCAGATTTGAAGTCAGATCATAAGCTATCAAACAAAAAAGTTTCATCAAAATCGGTTCAGTAGTTTTTGCGGGATGCTGTTACAAACATACAAATAAAAAGACAGACAAAAATTCTAAAAAATGTTGATTTGGAGTCCGGGATACCTAAAAACCATATCGTAATCTTTTCATGAAAATATCTTCAATGTACAGACACACTTCTGTTGCAGTTCTATAATAGTTAAGATTAAGATGACTAAACTCACTAAACATCCCCCAGTATATTTAATTAAAATCCAGTGTACACAAATAATAACAAGCGGAGTCAAAACAGTGTCCCGCAAAGCGCATGCGCATGGCTCGTATGCGTTACACTGTGTGTGAAGTGCAGTTGACTCGCTGGAGTTGCAATAAAACTTGCCTCCGGGCGCGAGGCTGCCCGCGGCCTGAGGGAGAAGCGACAGGCGGGGAACAACCATACTCATGAGCTGTACGTCACGTCTTTCATGGGTCACTGTATACGTTGTTATAATAAAATCCCCGAGACCATTTTGAATCTTTCCGAAAACATGTTTAAAACTCAAATCAAAAAAGACCTCTGTAAAAAAGCATATTATAAACTGAATGATTATTTAAACGATCAAAATGCTTGGGTCTGAGGTCACTAGCTTATAGTTTATTTACTTTACTGTATAGTATCAATTATTTTATTAAATAGACTATGTATTATTGTATACATAACTTTAGCTTAAGAATTTATATTGTAATAGTTATTAAGTCGTGTTATGTTGTAGAGTTTCTGGCCGCATCTTCTCTACAGTGACAACACGTTCCGACGCGGTGGTAGCTTTAAAAAAGATTTGACGTTTGATAAGTGTGCTGCAAGCACCAGTGTGTGTCCTATATTGAATAAATTATATTGACTTTGACTTTGACTTTACTTTGCTGTAGAAAAAAAAACAAATTTTTCTGTGCCGGAGGCCCTAGTATCATTCTAGAATGGTGCGCGTGATGACTTGATCCCGCCTCTTTTTTCTCGCTTTGTTACATGCTAAATCGAAGAGTCATTCGGTGTGACTTTGCTGCTACTCGTATGCTAGCGGCTAACAGCTAGCCCCACTGGTTGACTTTATATAGGGTTTAAGGAAAAGTATCATTAACCTTTAAACCACATACTCTACCTATCAAACTGAACAACTTTTACTATAGGACCGGTGGACCAAACCAAACCAATCAAAGTTCATCATCATTGATGAACTTGAAAAATGTACCGGACACAACTTAGTACCTACAGGTTTTTCTGAGTCCATACTTTTCCTACAGAAACTAGATTTATTTCTAAACATTGCTTTTAGTCTTTGACTATTATTATAAGTTGACTGGTTACGCGTGTAATTCTACTAACAAACATTTCTGCCACTTTTTGCGGGGGACGAGGTAACATGAAATCCGCAACTTTGGATTTTATTCCCCATAACTTTAGATTCCTATTTTGAATGTTAAAAATCATGAAAAGTAGTTTCGTGTGAACCCCAAACGTTCTAAGTTCGAAGTTATTATTTCGCAATTATAGGCTGTCTCGTTTAGTGATAAGGTGTAAAATTGAATGTAAATAGACAAGATCAATTGTGCTTATACCGTGGCAGAGGGGAAATACTACCGCAAGGCTAAGGCCTTATAATAATTAGTCAAAGCTTTTAGTAGTAGATGTTGAATTTTTCATTTAAACTCAAGGATTTTTAATAAAGAGTCATATTTAATAAACCTTGTGGTTCAATCATGAATAAAATATGATAATAAATATTTAGCTGTTATTTAGTCATCACATAAGCATTGAAGGTTTTTTATTACTACAACTTCGCTAATCGCCTGTTCCTTGCCCCACAAGCATGGGGACGTGAACTCAAAGCAGGCTGCATGCAGCCTAACTTCGGGAAACTTTGCAGTCGCGAGCAAGGCACACCTCCCTAATTGGGTAAATATAGGAGCGAGCTAAAGTGCCCAATTCGCACTAAAATTAACTTACGAGCCTATCATGTGAACGTATCCGATATTATAGAATTATTTGTCTTAATCGTCAGCCCCTGAAGAGGCACGGATTGCAAAGAAGATGCTGTGTTGGTTTAGCCTTATAGAAAAGTCGTAGGAAAATAAGGCGTGTGTTAGTGTGAGGTTGAAAGGTAGACCGTTAGGCGGCTGCTTCAACTTACACGTCACATGATGTAATAAATGACAAATTATGCTCACGACTATATTCGCCGAGGGGGTAGTCAGAGAAATTCTGAAACCTCAGAACATCCACAATTCACCAGTAGTACCGAAACTCTATCCAGTGTGACGGGGGGTGAGCCCGTCGCCACATAATGGACAGTGGGTACAATACATGCTTCGAAATTGAAGCATGCAGGTTTCCTCACGATGTTTTCCTTCACGGAAAAGCCAGTGGTGTTACAAATCGTACATAAATTCCGAAAAAATCATTGGTACTAGTCGAGTCGACCTGGACGGGGATCGCCTCCTGCACGGCAGGCAACGTTACTCGCCACTGCTTTTATACAACTAATACATAACAGATAGAAAATCATTCGGACATTTGGGAGTGCTCGCATTAAGCCCGTATTGTCGCGTTGTTGGGTGGTTGCGTGTCGGTTGCCCGTCCCAGGCTTACAACGAAGCTTGTAAGGTGATTCAAGGCAAGATTGTGTTTTTTTTCGGAAAAACAACCTTTGAAGTCACCAAATACTTATATAGCCGCCTAACGTCAAGCACTTAACTGCTATTTAATCTAGATATTGGAAAAATCATCAACATTAAGATGGACGCCACAATTTAAAATTCGAATAGAATATAATAAAGCCCATAAGGACACCCTGAACACATCATACTCGTACAAACGGGATCGCACTTACAGGAAGAGGTAAATATGTGTGATACTGACACTCAGTTGCAGAAACGCTCATTAGAGTTAATCCTCCATTAAATCTCTTGCTAGCTTTTACTACGTCAACAAGAAAAAAAGTGACAGCAAGAGATTTAATGGAGGATTACCTTAAATGAGCGTTTCTGCAACTGAGTGTGAGTGAATTTTCTTCTTCTTTCGTGTCAGCGTGAGCCATATCGCATGTCAATTGCTCACGACACACTCTCATTTGCTGAGTGAGAACAGTGAGCCCTTGAGTAGTTCTCACTCACACTCTCTCACTCAGCGAGAGACCTACACAAGTGCTTGCTGTTGACTATCTTCAGACAAACGAGAAGGCGTGAGGTCTAATCTGGTGGGGTCAGGAAGTCTTCTTTCGTATTAGCATAAGCAATATCATCATCATCATCATCATCTTATTTAAGAGCTATGCTCTTGTCGGTGGATTATTCGCCAGTCCTGTCTCTTTTCCGCTAGTGTCTTGAGTTCTTGATACGACTCGACATCAACCTTTTCCTTCACTTGGGATAAATCTGTCTGGGTCTTCCTCTGCCTCTTTTCCTCTCTATCTTCCCTTCCAGTATAGTTTTAAAGAAATTGTCGTTTCGTATCAAGTTTCCAATCATTTTTTCTCTCCGGTTTTCTATTCTTTTTAAAATATTTCTCTTCTCTTTAACTATTCTAACACCTCTACATTTGTTATTCGTTCTGTCCAACTTATTCCCTCCATTCTCCTCCAACACCACATCTTAAAAGCTTCAAGCCTGTCTCGATCTCATTTAGTCAATGTCCACGTATTGTTACCATATAATGCAATGCTCCAGATGTACACTTAAATTAAGCGTTTTCGGATTTTGCTTGATATTTTTGCTTTCAAAAGGTGTTTTAATAAGCAATATCGCAGGACAATAATGTGACCGTACTATACGTAGTTAGTACTCATTCTTATAATGTGGAAAGGAGAATATTATGGGCATTAGTTCCTCGAGCATGCCCAATGCGGATTGTGGACTTCATATCGGAATTTATTATTCAGAATATGCAGGTTTCCTCAATGTTTTACTTCACCATTTTTAAAGCACAAAACCTGTTCTAATTTAGCATACAAAACTGTTACAATACAATTAGTGAATTACCATATTCCTGAAGTATTTTCCTACCCAACGAAGCATGAAAGAACACCCTCTATCTTTTCATATTACAGGTTGCACCCCTACTTAAAATTCAAGCCTTTGATGCCAAAACAAATTCTGCAAAAACTTGACCCGAGACAAAACGTTCTAAATTGACCTTTCTTGTGTTGAAAAAAAGGTCTGAGGTGATGGCAAAGTGTAGGTTTGTGGAGCCTTTGTAGCTTTTACAAGCGTTTTTAATAATGTGCGGGACATGTAAATTCGGGCGAAGTTTTCCAATAAAAGTTGCAACGGTGGAGTGCGCTCGGCTGAGGCTGCAAGTTGCAACCTGAGGGCTTGCTGTACCTATATATGTATATATAATCTATTCTTATGTAGTTTAGGTTCTGGGTTAGCCTAAATATTGCAATATTCTTCGTTATAACACAGATTAGTACAGTCTTTGAGAGTTATGAGGTTACTATTAAAGCTAAAAAAATATGTTAAAGTCGGGAACAATTTGTCATAGTTTAGTTTTAAAAATAGATGAAACTGTGCTGAGAACAATTAAAGGGGTTGATAATTTATCTTGAAATAGAAATATATATATACACCTTGCTACAACTGCAATGCTGTAGCAAAGCTTCTGATCACCCTGAAAGGGATTATAGTCGTGAATTTATGTATGAATGCTACCTACCAATTTATAAAAGGTATTTGAAGATAGATGTCATGTTCAGCAGTAGACGGTAAGAGGCTGATGATGATGAAGAGCCTGGCTACAACTGCACTCTTATAAACATGGTTGTTGTAACAAAGTTTCTGACTACGCCGAATGGGATTATGGTCTTGACTTTATCGCTACTATTTGAGTACTGGCGTCCATTTGAAACATCGAAGTTCAATCCTTATTCAATTTCAGTTCTAACCACATTGCAATCTAGTTACTATTAAACTGTGCTGAATTCCATATCGCGCTAAACTTTGTCTTATTTACTATGTGATGGAAAGACTTTCACGTCAGAGCGATCTGTCAAAACGGCTGTCCAAGCTAGTAACTAGCGCAATACCGAATGCGTAAAAAGTTGTGGTTTGCACGCGGTCCAATCACAATTCAGCGGAGATTTATTTAGCGCGATTGACCTCCTGTATTGGCACAGTATAAAAATAGTACCGTAGAATTGGGCTATCAGTTTAAAAAAAAATAAAAAATGGACTTCTTGCTTGTGCGTTAGAACCGCATTTCCGCTAGTGTCAAATGGTTTGAGGGAGTACTCGTATCTATCCAATCTCGAGGATTGTTTTTGAGTAAGAACACAACTGATAAGGATTGCGGAGCCTCGTGGCAGGCTGAAACACGAACCGCGCGAACACCACGCGAAAGACAAGTGTTCGGGGCAAATCCTGCAACGTGACTCCGGGCTATCCTAAGAGGAAGGATCTCCATAGAGTCCGCATAAATTTACGATTGTAGTTAGTCTCTTTTGTCTTATGACGTACCTTTAATAGTAGAAGGAGATGGAACTGTAGATATTTTTTTATGCGGATGTCCACTTTTTTTTGAGCTAGTGTTTGTGAAAAGTGACCGTAAACATAAGGCCATATGTCACTTGGTGCCTTTTATCCATAACACTTGACACCACACACTCAAACCTAAACGTCAAAAATGGACATTTTACAATTAGTTTGGCTCACTCTTGTCTTAAAGAGAGATCCTTCCTCTTAGAGGCTATCAGTTTGTACTGACATAAGAGTGACGAAACGAAAAGGTTGACTTGCCTACATCACCCATGTCTTTTACAATAGAAAATAAGACACAATACAATTCTGTTAAAGTTCATTTTTGCACGAAATGTCTGTGTAATGTCAAAGCAATACTTTGGGGCTCAAGTCACGCAGCCACTGCCTCCGCTGCATTCTGCTAAGCCTCGTTTACACAAGGCTCGACTTGTAATAAATCATGCCGAGCTGTGCTTATAATAATTAATGAACTATCGTGGATATTAACTTTGTTGTTATTTATACTAAACGGTCAGTGAAAAAGTTAAGACTTTTATTATCCATTGCGATTAACAAGGAATATTTTCTTGGAAAATTAAAGTATTGACGTAGAAATGGAAGATCAGTTTTTTTGGACGCACCGAAAAGATGGGCATACGATTGGGGACAGAGTTCATCGATTCTTTCGATAAAATGATGAATTAGATGTCTAGAAGAAATTACTTCAACTGTCAACCACCTTATTTTGTGCCTCTTGTATTTTTTCCTGTATTTTAATGTTTATGCTTTAGTGCAAAATTAAGTATATAAGGTCTAACAAAATTAGTTGAAACTATTTTAAGGGGATGATAAGACCATCAAACTGAACAACTTTCTCTATGGGACCAATATCTAAAACGCGAGAAAAAAATCAGTGGTCCATACATTAAGGTCGAGTAGGTTTGTATGGAACAGCTGATTTTTTTCGCTAATTCGATTTTGGTCCCATACAGAAAGTTGTTCAGTTTGATGGTCTGATCATCCCATTAAAATAGTTTCAGCTAATTTTGATAGACCTTATATTTGATAGGTTGATTCTTGCCAAAAGCCAAAGTATTTTAACACTTATTTTAATACACACAGACTAATACAAGTATTATTGATATTTGCATTAGTCCCACTCTAATTATTATCGATATGTTTTGTAGAAATAAGAAGGATAAAAATATAAAATATGTATAGAAAATGGATAATTATATTTATACCAGGCAAAATTAAAGCATGTTTATGTATGACTAGAGTTAATTCGCGACGTCGACCGCACAAATTAAATACCAAATTTTAAGTCAGATCGTAATCTATAAAAAAAAATCATCAAAATCGGTTCAGTAGTTTTTGCGTGATGCTCGCACAAACACACAAAGAGACAGAAAAAAAAATCTAAAAAGGTTGATTTGCAGTCAGGGAAACCTAAAAACCATATCGTAATCTATTTTTTGTCAATATCTTCAATATACAGACACATTTTTGTTATAGTTTGTGATAGTTAAGATTATACTACCACCAAAATCTTAATTGTAAATGCAACAAAATCTCAAATGTAAACTCTGCAATAAAATCCAGTAATAAGTAAGTAAGTGAAGACACAAATGTGACCGCGGCACTACTGGAGCGCAGATAATGTACTGCACTGTATGGACAACGAGTACATATCTTAACAGAGAAACAGCTTCATATACAAAGCTCGCGGTACACCACTAAAGGGTGAAATTGATATCATTACTATCCTTTAAACTAAGAGTCTAGCCATCGAACTGAACAACTTTTACTATGGGAGCAAAACGATCGGAGCAATAAAAAATCTGCTGTTTGCATACATTTGAGTCGAGTAAGCGTTGCAGGTTAGTATGGAACAATTGATTTTTTTGTTGCTCCGATCGGTTTGCTTCCATAGTAAAAGTTGTTCAGTTTGATGGGTGTCTTAGTTTAAAACGATGCTAATGTTATCAATTTCAACCTGTATACAAGGTGTTACAAAAATACAAATAAACATTTAAGGGGGTTGTTAAAACCATCAAACTGAACCACTCTGGGAAAAATATCGAAATCGCGAAAAAATAATCTGATATTCCATACTAAGCTACAAATCTACTCGAGCTAAATGTATGGGATTGTTTTTTTTTCGCGATTTTGATGTTGGTCCCATAGTGAAAGTTGTTCAGTTTGATGGTCTAAACAACTTGACTTCAACTTTGATAAAGCTCGCGGTACACCACTAAAATTATGTGCTTCGATGTTTGTGCCAAGCTGAAGAGATCATAGACGGCAGTTATAAGATATACTAGTTTGACTATATTTCAACAAACACCATAATAATTAATTAATTATGCAAGAAGTTAAGTTCCAAGTACCTATAAGGGGTGGAACCTGAGGCCTAAATTACAGGTGCCTTTTCATTAAGGTTGTTTAGATTCAGGTGGTCAATCTCACTAATATTATAAATGTCAATGTTTGGATGTTTGCGAGTTTAGATGTTTGGATGTTTGTCGCTCGATCACGCATAAAGGGCTGAAAGGATTTAGACAATATTTGGCCCGTGCATAGAATTTGACACAGGATACTTTTTTAAGGTTCACGCAGTCGCGGGCAATTGCTCATATGTCCTGAGATCAACAGAACTGTTTGTTACTGTTGTATTGTTAACTAAGGCTAAGCTTTATTAGTTTTCAATTCATTTCTTATTATTATTTTTACTATCGTAAACTTGAGGTTGTGCTCCTTTATCGCGCGCAAGTTGAATAGCTTTCTCTCACTTACACAGGAACGAGACGTGCTTGATGACGACTTAAATATTTCTTATATCATCCATGTGTGGTCACCTTGAACACAGTATAAGAAAGAGTATATAGTCCTTGACACTAATTCGCGTACGTAAACGGTAATTTTAGTGTGAATAATTGTGAATGTTAGTGCTGTATCGCCGCCCCGTGAACGAAACGTTTTCGAAACTGTTTCTCTGTAGGATATCTACTCGATGGTACGGACGCGGACACGTCCCCCGGAGCGCGACATAAACTTGCATTGCACCAGTACGTAGTTCAGCTCCGTTGTGTCAGCACTATACGAGTGTTACTGTACACCTGATGGCTTGAGGACATTCTTGAATATAAAAATACTTACAACCGTAGTTCTCATCGGTATGAGGATATTATCTAGAGCTAGGAGCTATTACCTTTCTAAATTCAGATTCTAATTGAGGGACAGAGCTATAGGTTAAAAAAGGAGGTACTTGCAACGTCCTGTTCTAATCTATAGCTCTGTACCTCAATTAGAATCTGAATTTAGGAAGGTGTAATAGTCCCTTAAAAAACTTTTCAGTAAGGCAGTAGCATTGGAGGGGCGAAATCGGTAGCTTCCTTAAAGCACTGGTCTATACAGGGTGTTAGGGTAAACAGTTGCATTACTTTGAGGGGTGACTGTACAAATGATACTGATAAATTTTCCCCATGAAAGCTATAGGCAATTCGTAAAAAAATTTTGGACTTCCCATATTAAATGCAATCAACTTGTAGCAACACAGTGTGTATTTCAAATCTGTTTGTTCAGCAATTTTATATCAGTCCTACGGAGCGACTGGAACATTCGCTAGTCGTTCCCATACCACCGTACCGCTAGGTCAAATGTAACTTAGATTAAGTGCACTTAAATAAATAATGTAAATCAAGAACTCTTTTCTATCATCCCGCTGCAACAACATACGTCACCCCTACAAACTGATCGCATGTTTGTATGAAAAGTCGTGTTTTTTTTAGAATTTCCAATATGTTCTTAGAGAAAGTTGTTCAGTATCATAGGTACAATCACCCCTTAAAAAAACCTTAAAAAACTGTTGACCTTAACACCCTGTAGAAGCGCAAAACCTGGACGCATGGAGAGATCGGAAGGAGGCCTTTGACCAACAGTGGGACAGCGACTGCTGATATAATAATTATATATAGGGTCCTTCTTAATATGCTGACACTTATTTAAGAAGATGACTAGACCATCAAACTGAACAACTTTCTCTCTGGGACCAAAGTCGTAAACGCGAAAAAAAAAATCTGCTGTTCCATACTAAACTGAAATTTTACTCGACCCAATTGTATGGGACAGCTGATTTTATTTCGCGATTTCGACTTTGGTCCCATAGAGAAAGTTGTTCAGTTTGATGGTCTAATATTGTTAAAAAACTGTCAGCATATTAAGTTGCACCCTGTATGTAGAAGCAAAATGTGCCTTCACAGAAAAGATAACCAGTACAATATTTTGTTCTAAAACAAGTGCGACATAAAAACAATAAAATCTAATCAATTTAAATTCAACTTTAGCTTAAAAAATTACAGAATCTCCATTAAAATGTCATAGTGACTTATGATGTATGAAAAGATATGGCTACTCAACCATATCAGGGCTCGATCGCGCTAATTCGCTCGGCCTACGGCTCGCTTGACCGGCAGTTTGACCCCGGAGGCCAGGTCCACCAGGCTTCCAGGTTGTGGGGTAGCGCCTCCACCCCCAAACGACAGGGTCGTTCAATTCTTATCCAATTTCAAAGCTAATCATATTGAAATCTAGTGGCTATTCAACTGTGCTGAATTCCCTATCGCGATAATCAATGAAAATCAATGAAATCAGCCTACATCAACCCACTGCTGGGCATAGGCCTCCTTTTATTGTGACACTCCTCACGGTCCTGTGCCAATCTGATCCATTTATGACCCACAACCCTTACAATGTCGTCTGACCATCGCATCGGTGGTCTACCCACGGACGGCCACCATTCAGATCGCGATAACCTCGACTTATTTACCGTGTGATTGACATTCCGATGCGTCTGAGCCATCTGTCAAACGGCAGTCATGAGCAGTCAAAAGATTTGCGCGATACTGAAGGTGTAAAAAGTTGTGGTTCGCACGCGGTCCAATCACGGATCAGTGGAGATTTATTTAGCGCCATCGTCGGAGCCCAGTGGCACGTGGGCTGCACCGACATGCAACTTCTACCAAGATGGTTGCAGAGTTATTATCCTAGAAAATGTCATAGTTTTATACAACGTGATAATGAATTAACGCAAAACTAGAAAGTAGTTTCTTTAGAATCGAGAGCAGAATCGAATTATCATGTTTTCAACATTAGTAATTTTTTTCAAAATATTTAATAATTTGTTTATAAAATTTAAAATTTACTGAACTCGATCTCAACCCACCGCAAGGGCATGCTCACCTTACTTACTACCAAAACAAGATTCTTAAAATGTATCCATGAGCACGCTAGCGCTTTCATTCATTGCTGAAATGATAACAAATCATTTTTGCCTCAAAACTTAAAATGCGAATAACTTTAAATTTTAACTATCAAGATAATGAAATTATTGTTTCAATCTAATTATTTTGTTGTAAATCAGTTGGGGTGTATGAGGTTTTGCGCTTATTCATTAACACGTTGTATCTTTGTAATTATACAGGGTGTAAGTGATAGCCTATCAAATACTGAAACGGTGAACTCAGATCATGAAAATGAACAACTTTCACTATGGAGCCTACCTCAGGAAACGCGAAAAAAAATCTGCTGCCCATACATTGGAGTCGGGTTTTTTTCGCGTTTCCTGAGGTAGTCTCCATAGTGAAAGTGGTTCAGTTTGATGGTCTGAGTTCACCATTTCAGTATTTGCTAGGCTGTCACTTACACCCTGTATTATAAATTGCTAATGTTATTTGGTGGCACCAAGATTTTCTGAACTATTTTTCCTTACGTAAAATATTACTTTTGATTATACGATCTACGCGTATTATGCGTCAAACTTTTGTCTGAAATTGACAACTCTGCAACCACCTTAAGGCAAACCTATGGGCTCTCTGATATGTGGCTGACGTAGTGATTAAACTCAATCGAATCAGCTGTGCTAATCTGATCGAATTCAAACACGTCACCCTCACAATGTCGTCGGCCCAACCAACTGTAGTATGTAATCTGCCTACTCACCTCCCTCTATCCCCTTGGCAATCACTCTGATACTGTTTTGGTCCACCATTCCATCGATAATTCAACATTGTGATCCGCTTAGCCACGATTTCGACCTTGGTTCTTCGACGAATTTCAACCTAAACGCGATCAACTAGTGTAATACCTATCGTGGTACGCTCCTTAACTCTATGTGCTACTTTTTAGGGTTCCGTACCTATAACGGGTGCCAACGGGATCCATCATAAGCCTACGCTGTCCGTCTGTCTGTCTGTCCTACCTACAAAGGGCTGTATCTTTTGAACTATAATAACTAGAAGATTGAAATTTTCACAAAATATGCATTAATATGACAGATTTGCTATCGAATAATTATAAAAACCGGTCAAGTGTGTGTCTTGCGCTATTATTATTATTATTTGTGGGTTTGGGCCACTTAGACCATGGCTGTCTTTAGAGCGATGATAGTCCATAAGGAAGAGAGCTAGCGACTCAATCATGAGGCGGCGGTTCGATTCCTGGCCAGTACCATTAAGTTCTACGGTATTTATCATTTAGAGCGTGAGGAAACCGGCATACCCGAGAAAGGAAAAAAAAAATTGTACGGATGTATGTGTAAAATATGGGTGAGCTTGGGGCGAACAGAATAGACCAGCAATGGTCGCAGTGTTACATAACGACCCTTGCTTGCAATTGCAATAGCCCAGCCAACAATAATAATCCCGGAGAAAACTAAAATTTTCGGTTAAATTGTATGGTTGTCCGGAACCCTCTCTGCGCGAGTCTGACTCACACTTGGCCAGTTTTTTGATAACATTTTCCAAGATATACAAAATACCGTAGTGACATTTCCATAGAACATCATTTACATAACCTCCGTACAGTAGCAAAACTTAACTATTTTGCTTCGACACGCTGCGCCATTTTGTATAACCAGCCTCCCGCCTGTATAATGGCCATTTTCTATTTCCAGAGCGAGGGAAAGCATTTAGCTGGAGGATAACCATCCAAGTTGAACACTTATTATATTAGCATATTCAAGTCGCTAAAGACATCGCTCCATTCTTGTGTTTTAATCATAATTGTTTCCTGCAAGACACTGTGTCGTGAATACTTTATAGTTTGTTTGAATATAATGAGAATATTTACATCGCAGTCACTTACTTGGACTTCTTGTAAAGGGCATTGGAAGGCACGTTAAGTTGTTGGTAAACATCTCCCGAGCCAAAAGTTCAAATTTTTTCTCAGTCAAGGCGTTCGTTGTTTTATCTAATAAAAATGTAATTCTATTGCCGCTGAAATACAGTGAAGAGATACAGCAATTATTAAGTTAAAACATTTACTTAGAAAGCAGATCGAGTAACACGCCGGCCGCAAGAAGTTGCAACAGTCAATTACTGCGATGGTTAGTCGGCGTTATAAAGTTTAGCAACTTGGAAACTGACTGCTTGGGTAGGGCTGTCTCATCACCAATTTAAGAATCGAACATTATTATTGCGTCAATTATCAGCTTCGTATTTTTGGGCATAGAATAAACCACCCTCTCTTTCTGTAGGTGTCGTATGAGGCGGTAAAGTGATTTGGTTAATTTTAAAGTGTTTAAAAAGGGCAAAAGACAATCCACCTATCACCACTAGACTCAGTTTATTCATCCTGAAAGCTTCGATAGGACATGAAGTGTGTTAAAAATGGTTGTAACTTGAAAAACAATTTAAAATGTGAATTATTTTATTATAGATAAATACAAAGTGCGTATCCACAACAGGATTCGTCAATGGTAATACATCACTCACATCCACGATAGGCTTCGTCAAAGAAAATACACCACACTGATCCACAATTCGTTTCTTTAATAAATACATCCCCGTATATCTGAAAAAAGCTTCGTCAAAATCTTTAAAAATTATTGAAGTTAAAAAGTTAATCTTATTACATCTGCATGAACTAAGTAATTGTACTATAATTTGGTATGAGAGACTAGTGTACCAATGCCTTTTTTCACCAACCCCCGCTACTCAGTCTGCCGCATAGTCCAAATAGCGTGGAGGTCCGTACCTACCCTTTCAGAGTGTCTTTGCTTAAGTTCATTCACTGGTTCGGTTAACCCTTGATCCTATCAGGTCGCTTAGTCGTCACTGGTCTGGTCTTCCTCCCTATTGCCCGCAGTATCTGTTCCCTGAGCGACGCTCTATTTTTAATTTTAAAATTAAACCAGTGTCTTCATATTTTTCAACTTTTATTTTTTTACAGAAATCTTCAAAGCTTCAGCAAACTAACAAAGCTTATAATATTTCTGGTTATAAAGGAGAATATTTTGAGATTTGTGATGTCTGGCAACCCTTTGGCTTTTAGATGATGCACTTCAGAAGTGAATCAATTTGCGTTGCTAGGTAATAACGTTGATGTTTTGTGTCATATGCATCAGCAGCTTTATTGAATTGAACGGTTCCTCTAATTGCACATTACAAGCTATAGACATGATTGAAAATAGGTTAACTTAATGTTTGAAACTCTTGTGTATTGCTTTGGTGTTGGAAACTTTTAATGACGTTCATTGATATCAGCAGGTTGTATGTCTTTTGACCGTAACCAGGTGAACGTTTTAGTTTATGTTTTGTATTGATCACCTTTCTTATTATTTTTTTAATTTGGCGAAATATTTCTGTCAACGTCAAGTTGTTTGTAGGAATCTCAAGGATTATATTTGGAGAAAAAAAAACTTTTGTTCTGAGATGGAGGAGGATCGTGTCAAGCTCATACGCAAACCGCGTGCAAGCCACGCGAATGAAACAATCGCTCGTGGCCAAACTTGCAACGTAACTCCACCTCAATTAATTACTCCTCATTCTTACTTATGAAGTAGTTGGTACACTAAGCATGTACCAACCCAACATCATCATTCCGGTTGATAATGTTTGGTTGGTACAGGTTTAGTTCAGTTACTTTATAAATACTCTGACAAAATTTTGATTACCAGCTTTTCCATACCAATCACGTACGGCTTTGGTAGAGTATAGTCAGATCCCTCTTACCCTTATTCAAGGAGTCCTTCCGTCAAAACTTTGCTACAACAACTAATAATCAAAGCGTGTAATTGCAGCAAAGCTCATCTTTAGTGAAACCTACGGGAAGAAATAATGTGGTCCAGGAGATAATACGGCCCAAAGAATAACGTATGCATTGATATCATTCTTTTATTAAAAATCTAATAAGCTTTGACAGTAACAAAACCTTAAAAAGGGAATCCATGCAACTACAACAAGCTAGGGACGCCGTCAAATACACAATACGGGCAGCTGAGTCCAATATTATAATCCGTGGGTCTGTCCGTCAGGATGACGCGGGTTAAGCCTTCGCAGCCGCCGGCTGGACAACGCTCTGTGTTTTATTAATAGCTATTTGCATTTTTTTTGTGATTGTTAAGATGTTTGAAATGGTTTTTTTGGGTATTGTGTTTTATTGTAGTTTTTATGGCTATCGAAAATGCTGGCCCTTTTTCTTGTGAGAACTTATAAAAGTTATCAGTAGTGATGGCGTTAATAAAGTCAGTGCTATAAATAGATGATCTAGGATTTTTGAACAACAAAAGCTTCGGGAGGAAACAAAAACGTGTCTTGAGCCCGCTCTCAATTGAAAAGTGTCGACGGGCTCGCGACCTGTCACACCGTTCAGAAATTCAATAGTTATATTAGTGAAATGTGAATATTTTGTATTTTATGGTATAAATGTAGAATATCTGTCACTATCTATATTCGTGAGTAATGCTCTAAGACTTTTTCGTTGTAAACAATACAATTTTATTATAATAAAATTCTTCATAAGCATTGAAAAATAAAGAGGTGGATCTGAAATGAAGAATTATTTTGAACTAGACTCGAAGTTTACTTTTACTACTAAAAACTCACCTGACGTGTAATTTTCCATCGAGAAAAGCGCAATTTTCCAAACTTCGCAGTGAAAGGGTTAAATTAGTCCAATGCTAGATTTTCCTCTCCTACGCTCCTCGAACGATACTGTGTATTTTAGCAATGTTAATAAAGTTGAAAATATGATGACACAAAAAAAATCTGCTATCCCATACATTTGGTTCAAGTAGGTTTGAAGTTTTGTATGGAAGAGCTGTTTTTTTTTCGCGATTTCGATGTTGGTCATATAGAGAAAGTTGTTCAGCTCGATGGTCTGATCATCCCCTTAAAAAGTGTCAGCATATTAAAAAGGACCCTGTATAGTTCGTGCAACTGAAACGGCGATGCTGGACGCTGCCATTTTATATAAATAAATATAAAATAAATATCTTGGACATTGTCACACAAATTATCTAGTCACATTTAAAGTACCAGAATCGAACCTGGACTTGTATTATGATGACTAGACAACGATATAGAATACATATATAGATACAAACAACCATGACTCGGGTACAAATATTCATATTCATCATACAAATATTTATCCCTTACGGGATTCGAACCCGCGACCCTTGGCACAGCAGGCAGGTTCACTACCGACTGTGCTATCGGGCCGTCGAAATATGAATTAGCCAACGTTACTTTACCTACACGTTCTGCACGTTCACTTTCCCACCACCTCGAAGCGTTTACCACTCAACGTCCAAACCCTAACAGCACATTATCAGCATTGTATCAGAGTCTATGTTCCACAGTTGCTTTTATCTCTGTTGCTCCCAGTTATTACGCTGGCCGTCGGCGACTTGACAAGGGTAAATCCCCTTTTCTTCATATTCCCGCGCACGTCCTTTACGCCCGTCGGTTTTTATATCTCTCTCTATACATAAATAGGCTACATGAGGTGAGGCGTGTCACAGTCGGACAGTATTTAGTGACAGTTTGCTAATATTGAGAGCAGATGAAAGAAGACATGGGTGGTTAGGTTACAGACGGAATTGGTGAAGGAACTTCGTTTTATGATGTCCTTACTAGTAAATTTTATTAGGTATGGGCATAGAGCATGAATTTTGAAGACTTATAGACTAATAGTTAAACTTGATACTAGGATTACATAAATATTGAGACTATACATCCATTTGAAACTCATTGTGTATTTCATTAAAAATATAAAAGTTTTAGAAATTAGTTCTTCAGTATATTTTCCAGTATATCAATCACTGTTAGAAAAATAGAATTACCGTAAATAAGAGGAAAAGAAAATGTGCACTACATTCAATGCTCATCTATAACTACACTCCTCTTTGCAGGCCCTAAACGTCGACTTTCGATATATCGTGATAGTTTTGGTCGGAACCTCATTGGAATAGAGTTGAATTTGAGCGAAAATGTTCACATTATATCTTTAATCAAAAGTCGAATTCGATAAGCACAGAATAAAAGTCCCTTTACATACGATCCGGTTGCCGGGTAGCCGGCAGCGAAGTGTATGGCCATGTACGGTAGCTTTCACACACCGGCGCAATTTACCCGGTAGGCCCATGAACTGGTAGCCGAGTACCCGGCAAGCGGAACGTGTGAAAAGGGACTGAATTGTAATAATTTACTTTTGACTGGAAATGAATGTTTGCACACTAATAGCAGACTGAGACTAAGGCTGGCTAGCACTAAAAAGTATTTAAGCTTAAACATGTTTAAATATGATGCTGTCACTGTCATCAGTATGAGTAAAGTCGGGACAATGTAATAAGCCACATTTGACATCTGTCAGTTTAAGCTTCATAGTGAGGTGACCTGCTTAAAAACATCGATTAAAGCGAATGAATCGATACGGATTTCAAACAACCGTGAATCGAATTATATGTGAATATCGCGATTTGTTGGAACTACGATTTACATCGATTTTTTGGGTTACATCCCTAGTGTTAAAAAAGAAAAAGGGTTCACAGACGCAACATTGTAACGACGTTCAGTTCTTTGGAACAGAAATTGTTTATTATGTTTAGAATGGTTCATTAGTGAAAGTAAATCGTAAAATTACCTTCTTTGGTCATTATTACAATAAATAAAAATCGTAAAAAAAAAGTAAAGCAATTGTACAGATCAAACTTCGAAAAACAATTATATTATTCTATGCACGCCGTTACAAGGTTATGATTGATGAAGTATCAATAGATGTCAAATGTGGCTTTTTAAATTGTCTCGACTGTAGTGTAAGAGGCAGAGCGTTCACTAAATACTTTTAAGCCTAAATACTTGTTGGTGCAATCCAGGCTAATTATAGCACAATTTTTATTTAGATAAATAAAACTATTGAAAAAAAATCCTAACAAAATAATGAATCCAACAAATTAATTTACTGAACTAATCAAATAAGTCATTTCCACGAATAAGAGCGACAGTTAGCATTTTTCGCGCAACCGTGCAGCACAGTAACTGTAGTCGAGACGCCAGGTGGCATCGTGCTGCTTGTTTCACCCTGTTGTTTTTCCGTCTCATCAGGTATTGTACTCTCTGTGACTTCAGTAGCGTCTTCTGGCGACTTGTCCAGCTGTCTCTCCTCCTTCGGTACGCATATCATGTTGTACAGCTCGGGGTCACATGGAGGGGTGTTTTTACTACGCAAGACTAGCATAGGCGATTTCGTTGTCTTTAATAGGGACATCGAAGGACGTATTCGCATGTGTGGCTGTGGTGGTGCTGCTATGCTGACACTTATAATAATTGTTGTGATTACTGTATAATACGTTGAAGTGCACATTGCTTTTTTAGAACACGGCTATATTGAGTACATTTCGAATTACGATTGAATAATTTCCTTTAATCATAATGTTTTGCGTTACGCTTTGAAATTTCAGTCGAGCTAGTAAATTAATAGTGTTGAAGCTCAGTAATCGTTCATTGTTTCTGGAATTTTGAAGACAATATTTGTAGATATTTGTAATATTTATTAATCTTAACTATTATAAAACTGTAACAAAAGTGTGTCTGTATATTGAAGATATTTACATGAAAAAGATTACGATATGGTTTTTAGGTATCCCGGACTCCAAATCAACTATTTGTAGAATTTTTGTCTGTCTGTTTGTTTGTTTGTAACAGCATCACACAAAAACTACTGAACCGATTTTGATGAAACTTTTTTTTTTATAGCTTATAAACTCTAGTATTATTATAAATTGCCTGAATAAATTTAGAGGCATGTATTGTATCCACTGTCCATTGCAAGTGGCGACAGATGGAGAGATTCGGTACTATTGGGAAATTAGTGTAATGGTATACTTACTTATTGTCGATAAACGATGACGTGACGATGTCGTGTTTATAACTACGACTAAATCACGACAAAGTTGATAGTTAAATGGGATCAGTAATATAATATAAACGTATTCCCAATCAGTCCAAAACACAAGACACCAGCATAGGTAGCATGGCACCGTAATACAGCGCTATCACACCTTCGCTCTCTTTCTATTTGCGCGCGAACAAACGAGATAAAAGACGTGATACAGCCTTATCACGTGTAACATGCTACGGCAACAGAGCGATGTAGCACTTTCGCTTAAAATTGGGTGTGTACCTAAGAGGAAGGATCTCTCTTTAAGACTAGAGTGAGCCATACCAATTGTAAATGTCCACTTTTTTTGACGTTTAGGTTTGAGTGTGTGGTGTCAAGTAGTATGGACAAAAGGCACCAAGTGACATATGGCCTTATGTTTACGGTCACTTTTCACACACACTAGCTTGGAGATCCTTCCTCTAGGTGTGTACCGACAAAAAACAAAATTTATGTGTTAAAATTAATTCTGTTTTTTTTTAACAATAAAAACAGATAATTCAAAATTGATTGTGTACAAAAACAGTTTGTTGAACAGCCAGTAGGTGCACAACAAATAACTTATTGGAATTATCAAAAAAGAATATCAACGTTGCGAAAAATCGTGAGCAGAATTCATTGGCATCAAAAACAAAAATAAAAAAACAGTAACTCTCCCCAAGGAAAAAATATGATATTGCTTTTAAATATGAAATATTACGCCGAAAGTGTTCCTGTATTATGAAGAAAAAGGGTTTACCCGTGTCACGTTAGCCGAAGCCCGACGCGATGTGTCTTCATTGAGGAACAATACATAACCGTTCTGCTTCTACCTGGATCTACTTTATATTTCAGTCGAGTTCAGGGAGTAATAAGAGATGACCAACCGAGAGAGGATAAGTTATTAAATTAAATAAATATAAATATATTGGACATTGTCACACAAATTATCTAGTCACATTTAAAGTACCAGAATCTAGCCTGGACTTGTATTATGATGACTAGATAACGATATACAATACATATACAACTTGTTAATGAATTAACGCAAAACTAGAAAGTAGTTTGTTTAGAATCGAGAGCAGAATCTAATTATCATGTTTTCAACATAGGATATTTTTTTCAAAATATTAAATAAATTGTTTGTAAATTTTTAAATTTACTGAACTCGATCTCAACACACCGCACGGGCATACTCACCCTACTTACTACTAAAACAGATTCTTAAAATGTATCCATGAGCACGTAAGCGCTTTTATTCATTGCTGAAATGATAACAAATCATTTTTGCCTGAAAACTTAAAATGCGAATAACTTTAAATTTTAACCATTAAAATAATGAAATTTTGGTTTCAATCTAATTATTTTGTTATAAATCAGTTGGGGTGTATGAGGTTTTGCGCTTATTCATTAACACGTTGTATAGATACAAACATCCACGACTCGGGTACAAATATTCATATTCATCATACAAATTGTTGTCCCTTACGGGATTCGAAGCCGCGCCCTCGGCACAGCGGGCAGGTTCACTACCGACTGTGCTATCGGGCCGTCAAAATAATATACACATTTTGAGGCACTTCTACGAACGATCGGAGGTCGATAATGCCGTCTGTTAAGCAATCTTACTATGCATTACAAGGTTATTTCTGGTTATTGTAATACAGGGTGTAAAGTTTACCACACATTGCTTTCAAAACGTAGCATTGATTTCTATCGCAAATTATTGGAAATTATTTAAAATGTGCTGGTAGGCAGGACCCTTCCGCGGACCACTCCCGTAGGTCTTGCGGACCACCGGTTGGGAACCACTAATTAAGTGGGCGCTTCAGGCAATCAAACTGAGCAATGTTTACTCTGGGCCAACATTTAAAGCGACAAAAAAATCAGCTGTTCCATAAATTTGGGTCGAGCCGAAATTGACGTTTTTATTCAACAGCAGTTTTTTTCGTGATTTCAATGTTAATCCCATAGTAAATGTTGTTCAGTTTGATGGTCTGAAGCACCTCCTAAAGTACCTATTTAACACATTAAAGTTAACACTCTGTATAGTTAGTAGCGTGCGAGTCTTTGGATTAATCAACTCCACTGTAACTTTTTCCGTTGATACAGTTCTTGAAAGTTACGCGGTTATTAATTATGCTAAATTTAATAATTTTTAAGGGTTCTTACCGGTTATTCCAGTTGTTATTTTTTCCCCACTGGCCCCCACTGGGAGCGTAGCGGTGGGGGGCAACGGTAATAACCCGTTCTTACCGCTTCTTTTAAGTTGTCAACAACTCAAACAACTTGAAGTACGCATTAAGAATCCGTTAAAATAATTAGTTTTTCAGCTTATGCATATATCATTTACGTTAAAAAACTTTTAAGTCTTGAACAATAAGTATAAAATAGGAATAGAATAAGATCCATTACGTAACCTTGAGGAACACCCAATTTCATAAAATTATCTCCATATAGCAACTAGCTCTTCGCTTCACTACAATGGCAAATTAAATTCAATGAGTACTTCTTCTTAACGTGTGGACAAGCCCTGGTGTCAGAGTTTTTTCAGACCTCCTTGCGGCCTTTGACGTAAGTCAACTACTATCACGAAAGATAGTAGCCGGGACCAACCAGACCAAATGAGTACTGAATACTATCGAATCGATGGAAGATGGTCGTATCGTCGTGTATAAAACCAGCATAGATCTGGCATGCGGTCGCTTTGCTGCAAATATCTTTCGAGTAAATCAGGAGTCACTAGCAGCGTGCCAGTTGCGTTCCTCGGGTTAATTAAACTAACAAGTTTCACTGCGGCTTCTTCCTTTCACGCAAACTATCTCAGCGGATCTCTTGTGATGTATGGACTCTTTGTTATTATTAGCTTTTGTAACATAGTGCCGGGAGTTATTAAGACTGGTGTTATTATTAATATTTCACACACTTGTCTGAAACAGGCCTATGACAGATTTAGTTCCTAAATAGCCGTTTTGGCGCTGAAGTTACATTTTTCCTCATAAAACGTCATCATTGGACGATGATAGGACGCCATATTGAACTTGAAGCAGCAGCAACGTTATGCCGTGTTGTTGCGTCAGAAGTTTAAATCTTGTGTTTTCCTGGTATTTTCGTTAGAGTTGAGAAACCTTGAGAAGCCCTAATTCTTCTCCGTTGTATTACATAATAATATCGTTGACTTACTATGTTCCTTGGTCAAATATCCCTATTTTTGCATTCCGGAATAACTGTATTGACATACCTATAACTACAAGTTCTATACAAACCGGCTTGACGACAGCAGCGCCAAAACTGAAATGTTGGAACTAAAAGCAAATTTCCTGTCGCATCTGTAGCTTGCTACGTATATCAGTAATCTGTGGTCCGTAATACTATATCTTTGACTGCAAAACTGTATTGCCATACAGTTTTGCAGTCAAAGATATAGTATTACTATCTCACTAATATTGTAACTGTGAAAGTTTGTGACGGTTATCGTATGTTTGTATGTTTGTAGTGCAATCACGCATAAACGGCTGACCGGATTTAGATGAAAAGCTAATGCCTAAAAATATATCTGTTCGGACTGAGTTTAATTATATACAAATGTAGTTAAAAGTTTTGTTTGTAACTTTATTCTGAACTAAAATAAACAAGTTTGATTGATGGCCGCGCCAAAAAAATTTGCGAAAAAAAGACGCCAAATTCCATACAAAAACCTGCATTGTCTTTTGGCACGCAGATAGAATATGTTGTGGATTAACATTTAGGATACTTTTTTAAGGTCCACGCAAACGTAGTCGCGAGTAAGCAATTTGAGAAAATGTGATAATTCAAATAAAAAAAGACCAGATTATAGATTTTCAGATTTGTTTGTGATCATTGATCAATATTAAATTACAACAGAAAAATAACAAATTAAGCATATACTCTCACGACTATATTCCCCGAGAGGGTAGTCAGAGATATTTTGAAACTTCAGAACATCCACATTTCACCAATAGTACCGAAACAGCCATTTTGCCATTTTGTTGTTTGATACAATATTCGTATTTCTTTAAAGTGTGTACTATAAAGAACCCTTTTTACTTTCTTTTCGCCCCTGTTTGGAATGGAGTATAGGATGTCGATAAACTTTAACACGCCATCTCTATGACAATTCAATTACCTAAATATCTGATAGGTACCATTATTATAAAATGAATTAATGAATGAAATATACTTTATTTACACCAAACAAACTAGAATGCACAATAGAAAACAAAACTGATTACACTTTATTGTACACACAAACATACTATATAATACACAAAGTTGAGAAAACATGTTCAAAGGGCGAGCTTATCTCTAAACAGATTTCTTTTAGCAGACCATATTGTTATGATGGTAGGACTGATCTCCAGCGATGTGCTTGAGACTCGTCGGATGTAACGTAGTATAATGTTAAATAATGAAAGAAGAAGTAAGCTATTATAACCCGTTGCGCCTAAGCCACGAGTCACATTAAAATAATTAAGTACTACACATATAATGCACATAATATTTTAAGGCGTGGCACACTAACTAGGTACTATTTCTTATACTGTGACTTAATTGACCAATGGGTATGACGTAATCATAGAGGATGTATCTTTCACAATTACAATATTTACGAAGGTGAATTTTACGACACTGGATACGGATTACGGGGGGCTCACCCTCCGTCACACTGGACAGAGTTGTGTATTACTGGTGAAACGTGGATATTCTGAGGTTTCAGAATATCTCTGACTAACCCCTCGGGGAATATAGTCGTGAACATATGCTTATGCTATGGATACGAATTATTAAAAAAATTGGTACCAAAACATAAGGTAAATTACGGCTTACTTTTAAAAGTAAATCCATCCAAATTATGGTTTGTCATCCAAATATTATGTATCCGTAATAACATAATAATATTTTCACTGCATTACCCGAGTACATTAGCTAGAGAGACTGGCTCTCTTATTGAATTTTTCACTACTTCATTAATTTGAAGAGGAAAATTGTAAATAAACTCTGTAGAGCTAATGCTTCTAACAATAAGTCTTTGTCAGCCCTAACAGCTGCAGTTAAGGTGACCAGGCTCATTATTTTCTTTAAAGGATTCTCGAACCGATCGTTAGGAGAGGAAGACCGAAGAAAAGATGGATGGATTGTGTGAAGGATGATATGTGTAAGAAAGGAGTGAGTGCTGAAACGACGGCCAAGAGAGATGAATGGAAGAGGATGACATATTGCGCCGACCCCAAATAATGGGAAATGGGCAAGAGAATACTGATGATGAGAAGCCATGCTACCACTACAAATCAATCGGTGCAACTATATATAAGCAAGGTTCACTTTAGACCTATTTCTGATACAGGATCGACTTTGGGAAGTGGTGAAGGTGGGTTGCCAACAATAATAGTTATTATGTATTCATATGAAATGCAATGAATAATTGAATGAATTATGAACACTCCAGGAGAAATGTTATCACTTAATCGTCTCCTACGACATCTACAGGAAGAAATGGGATGATCTGTTCTGGATAATGACACAGTAATAATAATAGTTTAGGTTGAAATATTTAAAACACGTTTTTTATTTTATTTAATTCACGCTCTATCTTCGAGATCGTCGAGAGCGATTTTCTCATAACGTTCAGACTAAATTATTTGAGTTCCCTATTATATCAATTGACATGATTATGGATGACTGGAGAACTTCTAGCAGATAAAATTTTCTATTAAATGACATTTTTATTTACTCTAACATTCTTATTTGATAAGTGTATTTCGAATTTTTCATGTGCAGGGAAAAGTGAACCAAATCTTTTCGTGAATTTCTATTGTATATGGAGTAATCGAAAGTGTGGTCACCGTTGCTGCACTATCTCTCTTTTAGATGTCACCAACAGGTATATCATCCATCGCTGTATCTAATACATTTCTAAGTTTATTTGAAATAAACTATACTCCATCATAAAAGTAGTTTCCCAGTGTCATAAGATATCCCTCATATATCCCTGAGAGATAAGGCGGCCAACCGAGCGTGAAATTTTACAAGTGTCGCCGGACCCTGCTATAGGGGTGCACCAATTTATGAGTTAGTGAGTCGATTCAGTTTTTTGATTCATAACTTGTCTGGTTTCTCATACGGATTATTCAGTGAGTTATTTAGAAAATAGAAGTATTGGACATGTTTTTTTTTTATCTGTTTCATTCTACTGCAGAATAATTAAAGCATATTCTAAAAATGTTACATTCTTCAAAACTCAAATCATGTTTCATTCAAAATGTTATCACATATATATATCTTTTGGTCGTTATTTTTTGACCGCGTCGTGTTATTGGGAATGCTCTAAAATAACTACAGCAGAAAAATAAATAACGATTTTTAAGATTGCGCCATAGCATTTAACAGTTTGAATGGTAGTTTAACCGGCAATCTATTTTTTCCATCTTCAGGGTGAACAGGGTGAACTACAGGGTGAAATTGATATCATTAGCATCCTTTTAAACTAAGAGTCTACTCGTCAAACTGAACAACTCTTACTATGAGAGCAAACCGATCAGAGCAAAAAAAAATCTATTGCATACATATCTATTGCATGCAGACGCAGTGATGATTATTTTTTGCTCCGATCGGTTTTCTCCCATAATAAAAGTTGTTCAGTTTGAAGGTTAAAGTAATATCAATTTTACCCTGTGTAATTACAAACAACTTACAATGCTACTGTCTTAACAAGCCGCTTGACGAAAAAAGATAATGAATCTGAATAAATATAAGATAAGTCCCGCCTCTATTTCGAACTATGATTACATCTATAGAATGAAAGTGGACCAGTAATATTACGATACAACGTTATTACAAAGGATGAAATTCGTTTACAAAACGCTCTCCAGCATCGCTATCAAATTGGTTTTGCGTTTAAATTGTCTACTGCTAATAATTTATATGAATTATTAAACCACCTATAACACGGTTTGGGTGTTTGTTTTAGGTTGATAAGCAACTGTTTTATTCGTAATTGTGATAATTGTATTGGGGTATTTGACAGCATGTAAAATATAGGAACTATTGATGGCATCCGCATTGAATATTAATTTTTGAAACCAACTATTTAGTCAGTTAAGAAAAATTCTGGATATTTTAAGAGAAAATCTACAAAGAAAATATTTTTTTTGTCTACTTCAGTCACGTGATCGTAAACGACTGTGATTGGTCGAATGGTTGATGACGTCTACTGCTTGTAAACAGTTGCGTGTAGAGTGTGAGTGTCGTACAAAGTTTACGTCATCGTGACGTCACCTGCTTGTTGCCACGTATATTGTCAGGAAAAGCATTTTCGCGGGATATTTAAATAACATTTTTTGTTTTCGTTTTTTCTTGCACTATAGTGCAAATATGTAATGGACAGTAAAACTTACCTTTTTTTAAAGTCCTTAGACATCAGTGATTAACGTAGAACAGTTTTTAAAAACCTGTCAAATACCCTATTCGGTTAACTTAATAGTTAACTCTAGTAAAATTTTTTTTATAGTTCTGATGGTTTTTGTACTTTTTCGCATTGCGTATTCATAACAGAAGTAACTACAAAATTCGTTACTAAAATTATTTATATCATCAATGTTTAAACATACCTAAATACATACATTTTTCATGACTGTGTTCCATTTAGTTAGCCAGAAATCTCTGGTCGCGGTCGCTACGATTTGTCGGTTTTGGGTATTGACTTACATCCTTATGGACGCCGCCGGGTCTAATAAAAATTCTCGAAAAATGTGTCCCAGACTAACTTATACAGGGTCCAACTTAATACGCTGACAGTATTTTAAGAGGATGATCAGCCCATCAAACTGAACAACTTTCTCTATGGAACCAATGTTGAAATCGCGAAATAAAAATCAGCTGTCCCATAGAATTGGGTCGAGTAAGATTTCAATTTAGTATAGAACAGCTGATTCCTTTTTCGCGATTTCGACATTGGTCCCATAGATACAGTTGTTCAGTTTAATGGTCTGATCATCCCCTTAAAAAAGTGTCAGCATATTAAGAAGGACCCTATATAAACGAAAGTACATGAAAACTGATACTGATGACACTTTTGTTTCATTTTTCTTACCTTGTTTTTACAAATTCTAACAGCACAGCAGCAAGACACGGAGACGTGCGCGTAGTCCATCAATCAAACGAAGACCAGCGCGTAATTGTTTCTCTTTATGTGTTTTGGTTCGGACACTTTTGAGCACGGATGCTACGTCCAGTAGTTGGTAAGTCAATGGTTTTATCTGGAATACCACCACTATTACTTGTCGTGAACTATAATATTATATGCAAAATATATTGTTTATCTATCCATGTACACTATAGTAGTTAAATTTCAAACGTAGCATTAACGGGTGTGGGTGCCATTATTTCCGACTCATGGATGTTTGTATTTATGTATTTATTCTATATCGTTGTATACACAAGTCCATCCATTATTCTGGTAGTTACTTTAAATGGGACTAGATAAACTGTGTGACAATGTATAAGATATCAATAATAAGGTTTCGCTTTGATATCTTAACTATTATAAAACTGTAACAGAAGTGTGTCTGTTGACATTGATGATATTTAGCATAAGCATAAGCATATGCTCACGACTATATTCCCCGAGGGGATAGTCAGAGATATTCTGAATCCTCAGAACATCCACGTTTCACCAGTAGTTCCGAAACTCTGTCCAGTGTGACGGGGGGTGAGCCCGTTGGTCGGGGGGTGAGACAGTTTCGGTACTACTGGTGAAACGTGGATGTTCTGAGGTTTTAGAATATCTCTGACTACCTCCTCGGGGAATATAGTCGTGAGCATATGCTTATGATCTGACTTAAAATCAGGTATGTAATTTGTGCGGTGTGATCTCTAGTAATTTTATTTATATTATTTACTTACCATAAATTTACAAACCGATAACTAATGCAGTGGCTCGGAGTAAAGACGGGTATCCAGAAGCTTGCAGGAAATGCGGTAGCTTGCGTCAATTAAACTTCCTTCACCGAGGTGCGGTTTTGTTCAGCCAAGTCAGGGGAGAGTTCACGAGACTGAGGTGTTAGATATGCTGACCAAGATTTATATGTAAAGTTATAATGGCATGGATGTGCACGATGGCGTTGAGCTTCAGCATTGGAAACGATCACCGAAGTTAAGAAACGTCAGGTCCAGGCAGCTTTTGGATAGTGACCATCTTGTGTTATTTCATCTCAAGCAACACCGTGCTTCGTTCAATGGGTTCCAGATAGTCCGTCAAATGGCGGTGTAACTATTTTTTAAGCTAAGTCAGACGCCTATTTAGAGGATAGGCGGGCTCTCGAAGAAATTTGAAAAATAGGTCACTTTTCTTACTGTTTAAATATTCGTCCGATCCACCCCTCCCACACAACCAGCCGACTAGTATGCGAAAGACACATCTGCAGCTAAAAATGATTTTATCTACAAAAAATTGACAAAATCTGTATTTCGTAATCCCCTGTTTCCTCCTTTAAATCTGGATATAAGGTATGGGGCACTGCTGCTATAACAAATCTAAAAATTGTACAAACCGCGCAGAATAGACTGATCAAGGTATTGTTTCATTATGACTTTTTGGCGTCAACCAACAAAATATATGAAGAAACTAAAATAATGAACATTACTCAAACCTAAAAATATAACATCTGTATTCTGGTACGTAAGATCCTAAACAAAAGTATACATTCTCAAATCGTTTTCACAAAAAAACTTAACGTTCATAAGCGCATTCTTAGAAACGCGAACAACATTTATCTTCGTCCACCTCGGACAAACTACGGCAAAAAGAATCTAGTTTATGAGGGAGCACAAATCTATAACAATTTGCCAAAAGACGTAAAAGATACTAAAACTCTAAGCACCTTCAAGAAAGCTTTAAAAACACACATTTTGAGGGACTTTTCTAGAATCATTTAGCAAGTTCACAATGACACTTCCAGTAAATTTAAATCGATGTCTTATTATAATGTCCTTGTCTAGTTAAGTTTGTTGCACTTATTTTCGATGTACCTACGCTCAATTGATAAAATTGTTTGTTTAATTTATTAGCTAATTTTCTCATGTAAGTGAATTTGTTTATTCTTATGAGAAATAAAGAATCTTAAACCGTAAATCTAAACCGATTTTAATCATTCTTTCAAGAATAATATGAGAAAGACTTTTTCTGTATCTGTAAGCATGTTTTGCTTTTTTGTTTATATTCATCAAATTTGTTTGGTGGATGTCTGAAAACGGGCGGTAAAATTTGGCATTTTTGAAGGTCCCTAGTTCTTACAGCAATTAATTTACGTAAACTTGCAAAACATACCTAGGGAGGGACATAGTAGAGGTAATATAGATTATACGGTAAACAATGTTTTGCTCTAGTGACATTATCCAGTTTGGAAACAGGGGAATACGTTTGTATGGAAAAAACGGTACTAGTCTATCCTCTTAAGGTGCCTTAAAAATTATCGGACAGCAATTGGCCACTACCTTGTGTCCACGAACCGGACTGGGCCCGCATGGTGGAGTATGGCCCAAGTCTCTTATTTGTGAGGCCTTAGCCCTGAAGTGGGATCCCACAAACAATAACTTAATTTTTATATTGATTTGTCGACATTAATCCTAATTTCTGGATATAAAAAGATGTTACGACGTCGACTAACATCCAAGGAGAGACAAAAATCAGTAAAGAGAGTATATCTGAAGTGATCAGGTGACCCTCTGGGGTTCGCCCGTTGGACAGGTATCGCTGGATAGACCAGGTCATCAAGGATCTTGAGGACCAACTGAATTGAGATGACACCGAGAAGAAATTAATGACGTGTTTTGCTGTCGGAGGCCACCCGAAGTGTGATCACTTCGGGTCCCTCAGTAATTAAGTTTTGAATCGACTGACGAGTTGAAGGAATTTTATTGTGTTTGAGTCGGACATCGTGGTAAAGAGATACCAATACTTTTAAATAAAATACAGTTTTATATAAACTCATGGCTTTGTAGCGACACAGTGTATATTTCATATCGGTTTGTTCAGCAATTTTTTCAGTCCTACGGAGCTACTGGAACATTCGCCAGTCGTTCCCATACCACCCTACCACTGGGTCAAATGTACCTAATTCTGAATAAGTGTACTTATTCTTCTCCTCGTACTTCTTTTTAAAATTGTCAGAAACTAATAGAACTAGCTACTTACATCTTTTTTAGCAGGCAGTTGTAGCGGGGCTTACCTTTACTAGCATACTGAAGGATGAAATGACATGTTAGGTAGTAATAGATGGCCAGTCATTCTCTCACATAAAGTTGCATAAGATACCTACTTTATCCTTTAATCGCCTTTTGTGACACCTCCGAGAAGAAATGAGGTGATACTTTTTAAGCAGGAAGCACATGGCACGAAACATGTATTGGGATGGTAAAATATGTACAATAATTACTAATTACTGAGGTTTTCTGTTAAATTTTTTTCTTAAAACAGCTAACCCGATTTTTAAGAGGTTTAACAAACCGTGTTAGACTGTAAATAGTGTCCGTTTAGCTGTAACTAAGGTGACATAAATAAACATAAACGAATAAACTCCTGCCCTCCTAGACAAAGTGACATTCTATTGGCGTTGAAGGATTTGACATTAGCGATCGAAACATTATAACGATCGCTAATGTAAAATCAAAGAGATTATACCTAATAGAGTGAGCCATACCAATTGTAAAGTGTCCACTTTTTTGACGTTTAGGTTTGAGTGTGTTGTGTCAAGTAGTATGGACAAAATGCACCAAGTGACATATGACCTTATGTTTACGACAAAGAGATTATACCTAATAGAGTGAGCCATACCAATTGTAAAGTGTCCACTTTTTTTGACGTTTAGGTTTGAGTGTGTGGTGTCAAGTAGTATGGACAAAAGTCACCAAGTGACATATGGCCTTATGTTTACGGTCCCTTTTCACACACACTAGCGAAAAAAAAAAGTGGACAGCCGCATAAACAAATATCTATAGTTCCATCTCCTTCTGCTATTAAAGGTACGTCATAAGACAAAAGAGACTAACTACAATCGTAAATTTATGCGGACTCTATGGAGATCCTTCCTCTGAGTGTAAAATCCATACATTCTGTCATTTTCTACTAGCGTCAACGCCAATAGAATGTCACTTTGTCTAGGGGGGCTGTTTTGCTTCCCAATTTGACCATTAATTTAATACTGAAAAATGTACTTACTGAACATTAAATTTGTTTGCCACTATAGTAGTCTTTGTTATACCTAAGACTAATACCTACTCTAGCTAGAAATTATTATACAAAAAAAAATGATGAAATAAAATGTTTGTTTAACCTCCAAGTGCCAAACTTAACGTTTAAAATGTTGCAAGCTGTACTGTACATTACTTTCCTAAAAGCGGAAACACATCAACGCCTTTATTCCAACAAAAAGCCACTTTAGAGAAAACAGTATTTATTCTTTTCAGTCCGATTGGGTCGGTATTCTTTTTAAAGAAAAATTCGTTAGCGCCTTCCCTACTCGCTCTGAATTTAGATTAGAAAAAGACAAAGAGCCGATTGTAGACCGTCCGTTCAAAATGGGGAATCAATTAAAGAGCACCATCGATTCTCGGCCGGCGACGCGATAACGTCCGTCAGCAGTAAGTGAAAATGCTTGATAAGATTGTCCGCCAAGCCCTCTACCATCTTCCTAGATTCTATTGGCAGCGTCTTGGCGACCCGCGGATATCTTTTTAATTACTTCAAACGGCCAGATTCCCGCGAATTGCTTTATTAACTGATGGTGTATAAGGGAAAATGAAGACAGCTAGTTTTGTAATTTTATACTAATTTTAATATATTTATTTACATCGTCAAAATTTCACACAATTCTGTACATTAGAGGTACGTAAATATAACCTAGTGATATATCTCTTATTTTTAATAAAAGATACAATTTTTATACATTAATGTAGATCTAGGTCGATTGATTAACAAATAATATATTAATTATGAAGTTATATAATTGTTTAAGATTTATCATTCTTATTGTGCAATAATTTTGTTATATTTACAATTATTTAACAAGCGTGAAGGGCAAGCTTGGTTATTCAATTACACTAAGTAAATCTGTACCTAATCATTATAAAATCATAATTCAAATGTGTATAGTTATAAACAGAATTAATCAGGTTATTTTAATATCTTGAATATAAAATATAAAACACAAATTAAATAATTCTTTGGCACATTTATATTATTTTGTAAGGATAGGTAACAATTCTATATGCGAAGCACTGCATCACAATGAATATAACAATAGTATGTTTACACTACACTATCATTGGAAGGACATAGTATGCGTGCAAGTACGCATAGGAGAGACTTTATTAAGTAAGGAAGAGGATGTCAACGAGGCTTAGGAAACTAAAATTGAAGACAAAACCAAAGGTTAAAGCTAAGTTACTCTACGCATAGGTAAAATGAAAGGTGTATATTTATTTTAAATAGTAAAAGGGATTACTAGTAACTAGACTTGGTATAAAATCAGCTTTTGTCATATTTTTAGGATAACTAGGTAAAATTTCGGAAGGTAAACTTAACATTTCATCCATACAAATATAAAACTTTCATACTTACTACACATACGGGATATGACATAAGAATTTTTGGGATGATATGTTTCAATTTACTATAATAATAGTAAAACAAAAATTGAGTTTACTAATAATTTTACTAACGATGTAGTAAGATTTATATTAATAACATAAACAATTTTTCATACATTGTGTAATTTATATAAAATCTGAAACGTTTTTGAAAACGATTTTATAAATGAAGAATTTGAAACCTATATAAGATTTTGGGAAATCAAACAATAAAATCGATTTGAACTAAGAGCACAAAAGCCAGGAACGACTGTCGCCAACAATGAACACTTCTTGTACCTGAAACAAATAAATATTTGCATAAAATAACTCGTTGACAACTTGCACAAACTTATACACTTAGCGTCTCACAGAAATATAAATTTCTGACACTTGTTTGGAAATCTAGCTTTGTTCTCGGACATGAAAGTATAACCTTATGAATTTATTTTCAATTTCATTTAGATACTTGAACTAAAATTCGAAAGATGCATGTATGTTAAGGGGATATTACCGTTGTCGCGCTCCGTACAAACGCAGTCTGGTTATATTTTCAATACTAACCAATTAGCGTAAATGAAATTTTGCAGAAACAATCTAGAAACAAATCTCTATGCTTGTATCATGTCCAATTTTCGTTAAAATATACAGTTTCAATGCTAGGATTAATTTAAGATTTATAGAAATATTTGAGGCACTGTAACTGTAAAACACACACACGACATACATTTAAATTTTTAACGAAAATCTGACAACATACAAGCATAGGGTTTAGTTTCTAGATTGTTTCTGAAAAATTTCATTGACTTTATTTAGTTAGTATTGGAAATATAACCAGGCTTCGTTTGTATGGAGCGTGCCAACGGTAATATACCCTTAACGTAAATGGAATTTAAAATGGGCAAAGAAGTACTAGTAGGTTTGTGCCACAAGGTGGACCGAAGACCTGGTGAAGGCGGCGGGAACCCGTGTTGGATGAGGGCAGCGCAGGACCGGTCGTTGTGGTGATCCTTGGGGGAGGCCTATGTCCAGCAGTGGACGTCAATGTTGATGATGTTGATGATGAAAAAGAAACTAAAGAAGCAATGAAGCAAGCATTGCAGTGGAAGGATGATTATGATTGGGTATTTTAATACTCATAATAGAAAAAAAAACAGTAATTATGGAATTGTTAAAGTTAAAAGTTTCTTAGTCAACAGCAAAAGTCATTGAACTTTAGCGAAATTCAAACTGAAATTAATCTAATGATAAATTACAGTTTGAATTTCAAATAGATATTTTACTAAGATAAATATGTAACATGAAAGAGCGTTAAATGAACTAATAATATCAGGTAATAACTTTGAAAGGGACTTTCGTCATCATTCACTTTTGATGTTGAATGTAGCTATAGATAAGTTAAGAAACTTTTAACTTTTTATAATTCGCAAATTAATTATTTATTTTATACATTCAAACTCAAAAACCAAATTGACCGTATTGTATGGCCGGTTTCAACACACAAATTATCCATCTAGAATAAGAATGATAGCAAGACAAATGCAACAAACAGTTGAACTATGAGTAACGTTTATATTAACATTAAATTTGACTTATAAACAAAGTAACGTTAGTTAAAAGCCACTTGTAATTCAGGTCCTCCATAATTCCCTAAAGTGAGATTTTCCGAAAGACATTAAAAAAAAAAGATGTTCCAAATGGCTCGATAGATGGCGTTGAGCGACCTTGCAGATAATAAAATACAAATAGAATAGTAAAATTTGTGTTGAAGTAAGCAGAAAAATATGAACGTGTACTTCGTCAACGGATGCGCCTGACATGCATTTATTGGTTACTTTTTAGTCTAAATTTCCGTCTTTGCATTCAAGTTGCATTAACGCCATCTATCGCGGATTGTTGGAACTACGTTTTACTAGCTGTCAGAATACTCCTCATTCTGGTAAAACGGTTTCTGTAAATTTATTCTTTTCGACATCTCAAAAATTAGGTCAACATGGCTATATAGGAATGCATCGTCTATAGTAAAGACGCACTTTGCTGTGTTCAAGTATGCACACGCTATCGTTTCCGCCACTACCTTGGCTTTCCAATGTTTGTTCAGACTTTGTAAAAGCATTTCTTAGTATGTTTACGCGCATTGCACTATCCGATACTTTAGCTTAGTTTCTTGTATTCTTATTCTTCTTCGCACAATTTTTTTTTCCTGCCGACATTTTACTCTTTAAGAATGTGCTTTCGACAATTCTCAAAATAAATTACCATTGTAACGCCTTTCCTTATTTTAATGTGTCAATCAAATAGGTTTCCTCTCAATGTTTTTCTTCACCAAAAAGCCAGTGGCAAATCGTACATAATTTTATGATTATAAGTTCCTATAATTGAAATGAGTCTGATCTTGCTTGGAATTGAACCAATGCCTCCTGAATGAAAATGGAAATCTTCTAGACCATTTTGATTACGGAAAGAATTTATAATTAGTGCTGTTATACTTGATGGAAATTTCATGTTCATTAGCAATTCAAGGTATCCCTTGCAAGAGAGTATAGTTAATCTAATAAAGCGTCTCTCCAAAACTTTGCCGATTTTGTAAAAGGATTCGCAGCGTTAGGATCATTTGAATTCTAGTCAGTTGTTAGTTTAGGCTCTCCACATATCCAACTGGAAACCAAAAAGGTACATAGACATTGTTAAAATTCAGGATCCATATTTCATCGGTAATCTTCGGAACAGATCCCCTTATTTATTCAAACATTTTCGCTGGTCTATTTGATATCATATTATCATACAGTTCAAACACTTTTTCCTTCGAGCCCGGGAGCTGGAGGAATTGATTGTACGCGGTCTGTACTGAATATTTATAAGGGTTAAGTGTGTATACGAACTCGTTGAATGTTTAATCTCTATTTGGCGGTACGTGGAAAGCGACCCGCGGGGGTCTCAACCGCATGCCTGGTAGACCGCTGCTACGAAAACTGGGGACGCGTTCACTAATACATTTACGTTTCAGGTTTGCGTAAATAGTCTAACTTTAGCCTAGATATTGTACGCGTACACTAGGGATTAGATTTGTCAATCAATCTATCAAATATACTTTATTTTACACCAAAAACATAGGTAAAAAAAATAATGACAGAAAATTTTAGAGGCAGAAAAAAAGGTAGACGGTTTATGCCAAAAATGTGTATTTAAGAAAAATGTATCATAAGCGGGGTTCATGTAAACGAAGTTTGATCTTATTTTGGATAGCAACTAGCCCATTTTTCTGATTAAATCTTGGAATTAAAATCTAGGCTTTATTGTCAATTGATTTCTCGTTAAATAATGTGGTTATGGATTTTGAAACAAATGAGGAATGGAAAAAGATAAAGTTATCGTAGAATAGCATAGTAGGGCAAAGCCCTCCCCTCGAAAATCCAGTAATAGAAAAAATTATGTTTTCTCTCGGACTACTGTTTAAGTAGTTAGTTACAATCTTTATTTTGTTGAGGTTCATTTCTAAATTAAACAATCCAGACACATTGCTTGAAGAAATCGCTTTTTAGCGACAAGACCGCTATATTTGTACCTACTTTTAATTCTTTATCTGTATTCAAACGCATGATCTGTTTTGGTGTGCAATAAACTATAATTGAATTGAATTGAATTGCTAAGTTCTTCGTGGCCTCAAGGTCGCTCGAATAGTCCAAGACTAAGACGGTGTCGTCCGCGTTAAGTTAGTCAGTCTATTTCCGGCCACCAAAAACTCGACTATACCAAACAAGAATTTTAAAATGTCTTTCAACATGGAAGGAATTACGCTGCAAGACCGGAAGCGGAAAGTAACTGTCATTATTAAGCGTATTGTGAAGCTCAGGTGGAAATGGGTTGATCACTTAGCCAGAAAAGAAGCCTCGCGAGGCCAACCACTGTTAACGTGAAGACAGTGGGGAGAAAAACGCAAATACGTTGGTATGCCGATATCAAAAGAGCAGCTGGAGTGATCCCTAAGAGAAGGCACATGATCGAATGAAGGAGACTTACACCATTGCGGTCGAAAATAGCCAAAAAGAAAAAGAGAAACCTCAAACAACAAAATACTAAACGAAACTGGCGATCATGTACTTTCAACTAGTTTTATACGACATACATGCAACTATACAGGTTTTTTTCAAAGCTGCAAAATCTTCATTAACCTCAGCATCCAAAAAAGTTGTAAAAGAAAGAACAATGCCACATCCATTCGGCACATGCTCACAAACCGCGACTTTTTCACGCATTTACTTTTTAGTACGAAAGGGAGAGACTGTTTTAATAATGCACTGTATTGTTACAAAGAATACAAAGCGTCGTGTAAGCCTCCTGCGACTCCACTTTGTGATACGATTATGTGAAAGGCTTTGTGGGTGTTGTTTTTTTTATAATGTTTAATGTCGGTTTAAATTTGAGTGAGCGGTCGGAAATTAGACTTTGAGAGGTAATTTGGAATTTGAGTCAGGCAATACAACGTTTGTATTTATTTAAAAAACGTAACTTTTTGAATACTAGAGTAAGATTTTGTAAGTAGAGTCTACTACGATAACACGGCTTGCGCTCATACTGATAATGAGCCAATTACAAACCCATGCGTTGTGAGACTTGTAAACACTTTGGAAGCACTTGTCGCAACAGTATCGGAGACGCAGGTTACGTTACCGTAATAGATCTCCACTTCCAATGAAAATTACAAAGGATGCTGTAGCGTAATCAGTAGGGGCCGGAATTTTGGTAACACTTTCAATATGTCAAAGGGATTGCACGTGTATCGACTTCCGATTGTGTCGATATATTAAATCTGAAATATATTGTTAGGTCCTAATCATATTGATACTGGCAGTTATTTTATTGACCTTTTGATTACTGTTTTAAAGACGTATGTCAACATAATGTCAATCATTGTGTGTCTTATAATGTAATTCATTAGGTATCTAATATAGAAAATGTCTCGTAATACGAGATACGATAGAGAAATGGTTAGTAAAATATTCAGAGCTTTTTTATAAAGAACAAGATTCCTTGATATACTGTTCTGTTGAGTAATATAATAAAGTCGATAAACGTGCAATCCTTTGGACATATTAAAAGTGGTACCAAAATTCCGAACCCTGGAATCAGTGTCAGAAACAAAATTAGTAAAGCAGACACTATACAATAGATAAGAAACCCTCTCAAGGGCGCGTCCGACACGATCTTGGCCGGTTATTAAAATATAAACATGTATACACCATTTAAAACAATTATTAATACAAATAAGCTACTATACTTTAGACGAATACCTGAATGATAAAACAATAAATAATTATATATTATAAGTTGTAATATAACTATTCCTTATAGAAATAAATAAATATAATAATTTTGTAAGTAAATATAATAATATACTTACTAGAAGATACCATACTAATAAAATACTATTAATATAAATATCTTTGAGACCACGAGCTCCTGGGGGTCGGAAGCTTTGAGCTTCGTTAAAGAGCTCGGTCATCGACTCCAGGAGAGGGCTTTTCGACTAAGTGTAAATATTTTATTAAGCTAGTTTTATTTTAGTTAGTTATATTTTAGTTAGTTATATTTTAGTTAGTTATATTTTAGTTAGTTATTTTTTAGTTAGTTATATTTTAGTTAGTTATATATTAGTTAGTTATATTTTAGTTAGTTATATTTTAGTTAGTTATATTTTAGTAAGTTATATTTAAGTTAGTTATATTTTATTGTTATTTCATTAAAACAATATCTTGAATAAGTTGTTGTTTATATTCAATTACTCCTCTCTTTTAAAATTGCTGTGCCCTACATAACAGGGTTCATAATATTGTACTAATTTAAGATTACACCAACTTTTGTATCTACCATTGTGAAACGCAATAAAGCATTGAGTATTGAGTATTTACTATCTATAGTCCGTCAGTCTGTTCTTTTTGATAAAACTGTGCAAAAACAAAATAAATGTCAACGGAACCCAAAACTTCACGTTGTCACACGTAATTGGCTGGTATTTTTATAAAGTTCAACCTTTTAAATTCTTTTAGTGTTACACAGTCATGTTAAATTAGTTTAGTCAATAGAAAAAATTTAAAAATTCAGCGCGTTTAGAAAACTGTTTTCAGAGAATGTAAATTGAATTTTGTAACAAATTACGAAGCGAAATTAATGTAAAAGTTATGAGAGTATTAATATTGTATGAATCAACGTCTGACTGTGATGAAACGTAGCATTTACTTTAGTTTTAATTAGCTAAGAGACTATCTTAGACATTGCTTCGTCAAAGGACTTAAAAGGACAGAAAAACTAGTACGCATTAAATGAAAAAACCGGCCAAGTGGGAGTCGGACTACTCGCGCGCCGAGGGTTCCGTGCCATCACACAATACATCACTAGTTTTTAATTACTAACAACATTTTTAATTTTAAGGATGTATTTAGACAATTGTTTCGGTACTACTGGTGAAACGTGGATGTTCTGAGGTTTCAGAATATCTCTGACTACCCCCTTGGGGAATATAGTCGTGAGCATATGCTATGCTATGCTATTTAGACAATGAAACTAAACAACTTTCCTTAAGGTCTAAGGTCGAAAAACGATAAACATGTTTGGACCATAACAATCCCATACAAAATCAATCGGCTGATCAGAACTTTTGTATGGTCCACAAAAAATTCTACGACCCATGTTCTTTAGGGAACGTTGTTTGGATTCATTGTTTGAATCCACCCTTAAAATTTTGATAGTAATTAACAATTAACGGTCTAAATTAACATACCAACAAAATATATATTTATTTTCCCTTAGCCGACCGACTCACACTTGGCCTGTGTTTATTATTTGGTGTTGTACTATAGAGTTTTCACTATAGTCACACCAAGTTTAACGCATCTTCTTATCGTGTGGGCAGCAAGCCCTGGTGTCCGATTTTTTTCAGACCGCCTTACGGCCTTTGACGTGGTTTTTATGTAACGACTACTGCCACGAGAAACAGTAGCCGGGACCAACGGCTTAACGTGCCATCCGAAGCACAGAATCATCTTTATTTTCAGACAATCAGATGATTCGGCCTGCAAAGCCCTAACCAACTGGGGAAAACGCACAAAGTGACATATCCCTAGGTGTCCCCCGTGGGAATCGAACCCACGACCTCCGTGTCCATAGCCCAATGCTCTTAACCATTAGACCACGGAGGCAGTTTTACGCATGTAACATTATATTATGTAAAACAGTGTGTGTGTATGTACAGTAGTGGGATACAGAACAGGATGAATAAAAATGTAATCCATGGACTGCCGCGATTCCAGACACAATAAATTATATGCAAATTTTATTTGAAATCGTAAAAAAATCTGCTGCTTCACACTAAACTGCAATGCAGTAGGCATTAAAACTCAAATGTTTGAGATAGCTGATTTTTTTTAGGAATTCCAGTTGGATTCTATAGTAAAAGTTGTTCAGTTTGATGGTTTGAACCACCCCTAAAAGTTTTGGAACGGTAAAAAAAAAACAATCTGTATGTAAAACCTTTTGAATCTGATGAAACTTAACGCTAAGATCAGAAGTTGGCTAGAATGTAGTGACTCTAACCTGTAGTCACACTGTGGCATCAGAGATGTTGACGACGTCTGATGAGATTACTCCCTCTTACAATACCCATTTGAGTTGATATTTGAAGCCAGACATGACACGGCAAAGGAAGATAAAGATGATAGTGAGAAGCATGAATACCTGAGACATGTTGCGGGTGCGGCGGCCGGTAGACGTGGTGCGCGGCGTCGGAGTCGGGCGCGCGGTCGAGGTGTGCGCGTAGCACGGCCGGCCGCTCCGTGCGCCCCCCACCCCCCACGCCCCCCGCGCCCCCCGCCAGTCCCACCTCCCGCGACACGTTGGCCCGCCGCGAGCCTGCAACACGCCTCATGTTACACTAGGTTACACTATATGAAAGCAGCATTAGAAACGAAACTAGCGCTCAACTGATAAATCTGTGGAGGAAAAAGGAAGGACGTCTACTTCCTGTTGGTCCCCGAGACTGGATTCCAAATTTATTTTTAGTTTGATGTTGAATCTTGATCAGAGCTTCCATTAGTATAAGATAAAAGAGGAATTTTGGTAACCATCAGCTGTAAGGCTGATTCAGTATTCATAGGGTGTAGAGCATCTCTGTGATGGTGATGAACCAGGTCTGCCTGCATACCTGTGTGAAGATAGCAGTCAAACCTAGCAGTCAAATTTTAACCCGACCAAATTAAGAAGTCGTCGATTTGATTACATTTTTAAGACCTAAAACATGCGCAATTGATAAAAAAAGCAATACAAATTACTTATATGCGCTCTAAACTTGGATACAAATGAATCAAAAAATTATTTGGAAGCCAAAATCCAATAGAAATCAACTTTTAAATTTTTAGGTCTAAATTGAATATGCAAAGGGGAATCTACCTATGAACCAACATACCTGACAGGACAAATTATGAATAGACTTAATAAATAAGTACTAAACACTATGTAGAAACTCGTTTCAAACTATTTGATACATTAGGAGGTGTCCATAATGACTTGAGGAATAAAGGACTTTTTTCATTTACGAGACTGGTTTTACAAAAGGGATGCTGACTATGAAGGGACGTACCTGACAGGATGAGACGTGTCTAGGTACAATGTTTAGGCACTAAGCTATATAAAAGACAAATTTTGTTAACTTTGATATGTTTTGAATAGTCGTTTTGATGAGATGAAAATGAGGCATATTTTTCTTGAAATAACAACATTCAGAAGGAAATCTTTCTATGAAGCATTACACTTGAGAGAGCTCTATGGACATAGGCATAACAGCTGGATACTATACTCTATGTAGAGCTTAGTTTTAAGATCTATGATATATCACGAGTGGTTCATTCGTGGTCAAAAATTGGTTTGGGAATTTTTGGTAGAATAAAATTCACTTTCAAAAAAAGGTGCTGATCCTAAAACCAATGAAGCAAGGTACCTGACAAGATGAAACGTATATAGTTACAAAGTGTATATACTAAGCTATACATAGAGACTAATTTTGAAGCATTTGATATGTTAGGAGTGTCTCGTCTTATGAACCGAAAAAAAATCGAAAAAGTTGACTTTAAAAAAAAAGGTGCTGAGCCTTAACCCTATGACGCAAGGTACCTGACAGGATAAAACGTATATAATTACAAAGTGTATATACTAAGCTATACATAGAGACTAATTTTGAAGCATTTGATATGTTAGGAGTGTCTCGTCTTATGAACCGAAAAAAATTCGAAAAAGTTGACTTTAAAAAAAAGGTGCTGAGCCTTAACCCTATGACGCAAGGTACCTGACAGGATAAAACGTATGTAGTTACAAAGTGTATATACTAAGCTATACATAGAGACTAATTTTGAAGCATTTGATATGTTAGGAGTGTCTCGTCTTATGAACCGAAAAAAATTCGAAAAAGTTGACTTTAAAAAAAAGGTGCTGAGCCTTAACCCTATGACGCAAGGTACCTGACAGGATAAAACGTATGTAATTACAAAGTGTATATACTAAGCTATACATAGAGACTAATTTTGAAGCATTTGATATGTTAGGAGTGTCAAGTCTGATCAACCGAAAAAAGTTACGTTCAAAAAAAGGTGCTGACCATTAAACCTATGAAGCAAGGTACCTGACAGGATAAAACGTATATAGTTACAAAGTGTATATACTAAGCTATACAAAGAGACTAATTTGGAAGCATTTGATATGTTAGGAGTGTCTCGTCTTATCAACCGAAAAAAAATAGTCAAAAAAATTTACTTTAAAAAAAAGGTGCTGAGCCTTAAACCTATGAAGCAAGGTACCTGACAGGATAAAACGTATAAATTTACAAATTGTATATACTAAGCTATACATAGAGACTAATTTTGAAGCATTTGATATGTTTGGAGTGTCTCGTCTTATCAACCGAAAAAAAAAGTCAAAAAAATTGACATTAAATAAAAGGTGCTGAGCCTTAACCCTATGACGCAAGGTACCTGACAGGATAAAACGTATATAATTACAAAGTGTATATACTATGCTATACATAGAGACTAATTTTGAAGCATTTGATTTGTTCGGAGTGTCTCGCCTTATGAACCGAAAAAAAATCGAAAAAGTTTACTTTAAAAAAAGGTGCTGAGCCTTAACCCTACGACGCAAGGTACCTGACAGGATAAAACGTATATAGTTACAAAGTGTATATACTAAGCTATACATAGATACTAATTTTGAAGCATTTGATATGTTAGGAGTGTCTCGTCTTATCAACCGAAAAAAAATAGTCAAAAAAATTTACATTAAAAAAAAGGTGCTGAGCCTTAACCCTATGACGCAAGATACCTGACAGGATAAAACGTATATAGTTACAAAGTGTATATACTAAGCTATACATAGAGACTAATTTTGTAGCATTTGATATGTTAGGAGTGTCTCGTGTTATCAACCGAAAAAAAAAGTCAAAAAAATTGACATTAAATAAAAGGTGCTGAGCCTTAACCCTATGACGCAAGGTACCTGACAGGATAAAACGTATATAATTACAAAGTGTATATACTAATCTATATAAAGAGACTAATTTTGAAGCATTTGATATGTTAGGACTGTCTCGTCTTATCAACCGAAAAAAAAAGTCAAAAATATTTACTTAAAAAAAAAGGTGCTGAGCCTTAAGCCTATGAAGCAAGGTACCTGACAGGATAAAACGTATATAGTTACAAAGTGTATATACTAAACTATACATAGAGACTAATTTTGAAGCATTTGATATGTTAGGAGTGTCTCGTCTTATGAACCGAAAAAAAATCGAAAAAGTTGACTTTAAAAAAAAGGTGCTGAGCCTTAACCCTATGACGCAAGGTACCTGACAGGATAAAACGTATGTAATTACAAAGTGTATATACTAATCTATACATAGAGACTAATTTTGAAGCATTTGATATATAAGGAGTGTCTCGTCTTATGTACCGAAAAAAATTCGAAAAAGTTGACTTTAAAAAAAGGTGCTGAGCCTTAACCCTATGACGCAAGGTACCTGACAGGATAAAACGTATATAGTTACAAAGTGTATATACTAAGCTATACATAGAGACTAATTTTGTAGCATTTGATATGTTAGGAGTGTCTCGTCTTATCAACTGAAAAAAAATAGTCAAAAAAATTGACTTTAAAAAAAAGGTGCTGAGCCTTAAACCTATGAAGCAAGGTACCTGACAGGATAAAACGTATAAATTTACAAATTGTATATACTAAGCTATACATAGAGACTAATTTTGAAGCATTTGATATGTTAGGAGTGTCTCGTCTTATCAACCGAAAAAAAAAGTCGAAAAAATTTACATTAAAAAAAAGGTGCTGAGCCTTAAACCTATAACGCAATGTACCTGACAGGATAAAACGTATATAGTTACAAAGTGTATATACTAAGCTATACATAGATACTAATTTTGAAGCATTTGATATGTTAGGAGTGTCTCGTCTTATCAACCGAAAAAAAATAGTCAAAAAAATTTACATTAAAAAAAAAGGTGCTGAGCCTTAACCCTATGACGCAAGATACCTGACAGGATAAAACGTATATAGTTACAAAGTGTATATACTAAGCTATACATAGAGACTAATTTTGTAGCATTTGATATGTTAGGAGTGTCTCGTGTTATCAACCGAAAAAAAAAGTCAAAAAAATTGACATTAAATAAAAGGTGCTGAGCCTTAACCCTATGACGCAAGGTACCTGACAGGATAAAACGTATATAATTACAAAGTGTATATACTAAGCTATACATAGAGACTAATTTTGAAGCATTTGATTTGTTCGGAGTGTCAAGTCTGATCAACCGAAAAAAGTTACGATCAAAGAAAGGTGCTGACCATTAAACCTATGAAGCAAGGTACCTGACAAGATAAAACGTATATAGTTACAAAGTGTATATACTAATCTATATAAAGAGACTAATTTTGAAGCATTTGATATGTTAGGACTGTCTCGTCTTATCAACCGAAAAAAAAAGTCACAAATATTTACTTAAAAAAAAAGGTGCTGAGCCTTAAGCCTATGAAGCAAGGTACCTGACAGGATAAAACGTATATAGTTACAAAGTGTATATACTAAACTATACATAGAGACTAATTTTGAAGCATTTGATATGTTAGGAGTGTCTCGTCTTATGAACCGAAAAAAAATCGAAAAAGTTGACTTTAAAAAAAAGGTGCTGAGCCTTAACCCTATGACGCAAGGTACCTGACAGGATAAAACGTATGTAATTACAAAGTGTATATACTAATCTATACATAGAAACTAATTTTGAAGCATTTGATATATAAGGAGTGTCTCGTCTTATGTACCGAAAAAAATTCGAAAAAGTTGACTTTAAAAAAAGGTGCTGAGCCTTAACCCTATGACGCAAGGTACCTGACAGGATAAAACGTATATAGTTACAAAGTGTATATACTAAGCTATACATAGAGACTAATTTTGTAGCATTTGATATGTTAGGAGTGTCTCGTCTTATCAACTGAAAAAAAATAGTCAAAAAAATTGACTTTAAAAAAAAGGTGCTGAGCCTTAAACCTATGAAGCAAGGTACCTGACAGGATAAAACGTATAAATTTACAAATTGTATATACTAAGCTATACATTGAGACTAATTTGGAAGCATTTGATATGTTAGGAGTGTCTCGTCTTATCAACCGAAAAAAAAAGTCGAAAAAATTTACATTAAAAAAAAGGTGCTGAGCCTTAAACCTATAACGCAATGTACCTGACAGGATAAAACGTATATAGTTACAAAGTGTATATACTAAGCTATACATAGATACTAATTTTGAAGCATTTGATATGTTAGGAGTGTCTCGTCTTATCAACCGAAAAAAAATAGTCAAAAAAATTTACATTAAAAAAAAGGTGCTGAGCCTTAACCCTATGACGCAAGATACCTGACAGGATAAAACGTATATAGTTACAAAGTGTATATACTAAGCTATACATAGAGACTAATTTTGTAGCATTTGATATGTTAGGAGTGTCTCGTGTTATCAACCGAAAAAAAAAGTCAAAAAAATTGACATTAAATAAAAGGTGCTGAGCCTTAACCCTATGACGCAAGGTACCTGACAGGATAAAACGTATATAATTACAAAGTGTATATACTAAGCTATACATAGAGACTAATTTTGAAGCATTTGATTTGTTCGGAGTGTCAAGTCTGATCAACCGAAAAAAGTTACGATCAAAAAAAGGTGCTGACCATTAAACCTATGAAGCAAGGTACCTGACAAGATAAAACGTATATAGTTACAAAGTGTATATACTAATCTATATAAAGAGACTAATTTTGAAGCATTTGATATGTTAGGACTGTCTCGTCTTATCAACCGAAAAAAAAAGCCAAAAATATTTACTTAAAAAAAAAGGTGCTGAGCCTTAAGCCTATGAAGCAAGGTACCTGACAGGATAAAACGTATATAGCTACCAAGTGTATATACTAAGCTATACATAGAGACTAATTTTAAAGCATTTGATATGTTAGGAGTGTCTCGTGTTATGAACCGAAAAAAAAACTCAAAAAAAATTTACATTAAAAAAAAGGTGCTGAGCCTTAACCCTATGACGCAAGGTACCTGACAGGATAAAACGTATATAGTTACAAAGTGTATATACTAAGCTATACATAGAGACTAATTTTAAAGCATTTGATATGTTAGGAGTGTCTCGTGTTATGAACCGAAAAAAAAACTCAAAAAAAATTTACATTAAAAAAAAGGTGCTGAGCCTTAAACCTATAACGCAATGTACCTGACAGGATTAAACGGATATAGTTACAAAGTGTGTATACTAAGCAATACATAGAGACTAATTTTGAAGAATTTGATATGTTAGGAGTGTCTCGTATTATAGAACAAAAAAAAGTTGGAAAAAATTTACTTTAAAAAATAGGTGCTGAGCCTTAAACGTATGAAGCACTTTACCTGACAGGATAAATTGTATATAGTTACTAATAAAAGTTCAAGGTCAAGTATTAAGTCTGATCCGATCAAATTTAGCTCATAGGATGCGCAACGATGTAATCTTTCAGGAAACATAACGGTATGGACTATCCTTTCGATATAAGTGTCGCAATCAGCCATTAACCAAGGCAGTAAGGTTTTTTCAATAAGATCATTTTCAAAAATTAAGTAGGTTAATCAACTCTTATCTCGTACTCCTGAAACACTTTGAATGCTATGTATAGAACAAGCCTACGCTTTAGACGGCTATGGTCATACAAAAAACTTCAACGAGACTCCTCTTGCAACCTTCTTAAAAAGCCTACGTCGTAGACGGAAGCAGCAGTATTCGTATGAGGTAGTGGCCATCCCTTGTGTCAGAGTTTTTAGACCGCCCAAGTTTTTCCAATTGCCTCTGACATTTGTTAACGATTGTTATTCGTAGTCGTAGTCGGCTATGGTCATAGAAAAAACTTTAACGAGACACCTCTTGAAAAAGCCTACGTCGTAGATGGTATGGCCATACAAAAGACTTCAACGAGACACCTTTTGAAAATGCCTACGTCGTAGACGGCTATGGTCATAGAAAAGACTTCAACGAGACACCTCTTGAAAAAGTCTACGTCGTAGACGGCTATGGTCATAGAAAAGACTTCAACGAGACACCTTTTGAAAATGCCTACGTCGTAGACGGCTATGGTCATAGAAAAGACTTCAACGAGACACCTCTTGAAAAAGTCTACGTCGTAGACGGCTATGGTCATAGAAAAGACATCAACGAGACAGCTTTTGAATCGTTCTTAGCACTGTTAGGCCCGTATTACAGTATTACAGAACAAATGCTTGAGTGTTGCAATACGCGCCTAACTTAACTTAGTGCTAGTTAAAGAGACACCTCTTGATAATGCCTACGTCGAAGACGGTATGGTCATACAAAAGACTTCAACGAGACACCTTATGAAAAAGCCTACGTCGTAGACGGCTATGGTCATAGAAAAGACTTCAACGAGACACCTCTTGAAAAAGCCTAAGTCGTAAACGGTATTGCCACACAAAAAACTTACACGTGACACCATTTGAATCGTTCTTGGCACCATTAGGCCCGTATTACAGAACAAATGCTTGAGTGTTGCAATACAGGCCTTAGTTAACTTTGTTCTAGTTAAAGAGACACCTCTTGAAAAAGCCTACGTCGAAGACGGTATGGTCATACAAAATACTTCAACGAGACACCTCTTGAAAAAGCCTACATCGTAGACGGTATGGCCATACAAAAGACATCAACGAGACACCTCTTGAAAATGCCTACGTCGTAGACGGCTATGGTCATAGAAAAGACTTCAACGAGACACTCCTAACATATCAAATGCTTCAAAATTAGTCTCTATGTATAGCTTAGTATATACACTTTGTAACTTTATACGTTTTATCCTGTCAGGTACATTGCTTCATAGGTTTAAGGCTCAGCACCTTTTTTGTAAAGTAAATTTTATTGACTATTTTTTTTCGGTTGATAAGACGAGACACTCCTAATATATCAAATGCTTCAAAATTAGTCTCTTTGTATAGCTTAGTATATACACTTTGTACCTATATACGTTTTATCCTGTCAGATACCTTGCGACATAGGGTTAAGGCTCAGCACCTTTTTTTAATGTCAATTTTTTCGACTTTTTTTTTCGGTTGATAAGTCGAGACACTCCTAACATATCAAATGCTTCAAAGTTAGTCTCTATGTATAGCATAGTATATACACTTTGTAACTATATACGTTTTATCCTGTCAGGAACCTTGCGTCATAGGGTTAAGGCTCAGCACCTTTCTTTAAAGTCAACTTTTTCGAATTTTTTTCGGTTCATAAGGCGAGACACTCCTAACATATCAAATGCTTCAAAATTAGTCTCTATGTATAGCTTACTATATACACTTTGTAACTATATACGTTTTATCCTGTCAGGTACATTGCGTCATAGGTTTAAGGCTCAGCACCTTTTTTTTAATGTAAATTTTTTCGACTTTTTTTTTCGGTTAATAAGACGAGACACTCCAAACATATCAAATGCTTCAAAATTAGTCTCTATGCATAGCTTAGTATATACACTTTGTAACTATATACGTTTAATCCTGTCAGGTACATTGCGTCATAGGTTTAAGGCTCAGCACCTTTTTTTAAAGTAAATTTTTTTGACTATTTTTTTTCGGTTGATAAGACGAGACACTCCTAACATATCAAATGCTTCAAAGTTAGTCTCTATGTATAGCATAGTATATACACTTTGTAACTATATACGTTTTATCCTGTCAGGAACCTTGCGTCATAGGGTTAAAGCTCAGCACCTTTTTTTAAAGTCAACTTTTTCGAATTTTTTTCGGTTCATAAGGCGAGACACTCCTAACATATCAAATGCTTCAAAATTAGTCTCTATGTATAGCTTACTATATACACTTTGTAACTATATACGTTTTATCCTGTCAGGTACATTGCGTCATAGGTTTAAGGCTCAGCACCTTTTTTTTAATGTAAATTTTTTCGACTTTTTTTTTCGGTTAATAAGACGAGACACTCCAAACATATCAAATGCTTCAAAATTAGTCTCTATGCATAGCTTAGTATATACACTTTGTAACTATATACGTTTAATCCTGTCAGGTACATTGCGTCATAGGTTTAAGGCTCAGCACCTTTTTTTAAAGTAAATTTTTTTGACTATTTTTTTTCGGTTGATAAGACGAGACACTCCTAACATATCAAATGCTTCAAAGTTAGTCTCTATGTATAGCATAGTATATACACTTTGTAACTATATACGTTTTATCCTGTCAGGAACCTTGCGTCATAGGGTTAAAGCTCAGCACCTTTTTTTAAAGTAAATTTTTCCATCTTTTTTTCGGTTCATAAGACGAGACACTCCTAACATATCAAATGCTTCAAAATTAGTCTCTATGTATAGCATAGTATATACACTTTGTAACTATATACGTTTTATCCTGTCAGGAACCTTGCGTCATAGGGTTAAAGCTCAGCACCTTTTTTTAAAGTAAATTTTTCCATCTTTTTTTCGGTTGATAAGACGAGACACTCCAAACATATCAAATGCTTCAAAATTAGTCTCTATGCATAGCTTAGTATATACACTTTGTAACTATATACGTTTTATCCTGTCAGGTACATTGCGTCATAGGTTTAAGGCTCAGCACCTTTTTTTAAAGTAAATTTTTTTGACTATTTTTTTTCGGTTGATAAGACGAGACACTCCTAACATATCAAATGCTTCAAAATTAGTCTCTTTGTATAGATAAGTATATACACTTTGTAACTTTATACGTTTCATCCTGTCAGGTACCTTGCTTCATAGGTTTAATGGTCAGCACCTTTTTTTTAATGTAATTTTTTTCGGTTGACAGACCAGACACTCCTAACATATCAAATGCTTCAAAATTAGTCTCTATGTATAGCTTAGTATATACACTTTGTAACTATATACGTTTTATCCTGTCAGGTACCTTGCGTCATAGAGTTAAGGCTCAGCACCTTTTTTTTAAAGTAAATTTTTTTGACTATTTTTTTTCGGTTGATAAGACGAGACACTCCTAACATATCAAATGCTTCAAAATTAGTCTCTTTGTATAGCTTAGTATATACACTTTGTAACTTTATACGTTTTATCCTGTCAGGTACCTTGCTTCATAGGTTTAATGGTCAGCACCTTTTTTTGAACGTAACTTTTTTCGGTTGATCAGACTTGACACTCCTAACATATCAAATGCTTCAAAATTAGTCTCTATGTATAGCTTAGTATATACACTTTGTAATTATATACGTTTTATCCTGTCAGGTACCTTGCGTCATAGGGTTAAGGCTCAGCACCTTTTTTTTTAAAGTCAACTTTTTCGATTTTTTTTCGGTTCATAAGACGAGACACTCCTAACATATCAAATGCTTCAAAATTAGTCTCTATGTATAGCTTAGTATATACACTTTGTAACTATATACGTTTCATCTTGTCAGGTACCTTGCTTCATTGGTTTTAGGATCAGCACCTTTTTTTGAAAGTGAATTTTATTCTACCAAAAATTCCCAAACCAATTTTTGACCACGAATGAACCACTCGTGATATATCATAGATCTTAAAACTAAGCTCTACATAGAGTATAGTATCCAGCTGTTATGCCTATGTCCATAGAGCTCTCTCAAGTGTAATGCTTCATAGAAAGATTTCCTTCTGAATGTTGTTATTTCAAGAAAAATATGCCTCATTTTCATCTCATCAAAACGACTATTCAAAACATATCAAAGTTAACAAAATTTGTCTTTTATATAGCTTAGTGCCTAAACATTGTACCTAGACACGTCTCATCCTGTCAGGTACGTCCCTTCATAGTCAGCATCCCTTTTGTAAAACCAGTCTCGTAAATGAAAAAAGTCCTTTATTCCTCAAGTCATTATGGACACCTCCTAATGTATCAAATAGTTTGAAACGAGTTTCTACATAGTGTTTAGTACTTATTTATTAAGTCTATTCATAATTTGTCCTGTCAGGTATGTTGGTTCATAGGTAGATTCCCCTTTGCATATTCAATTTAGACCTAAAAATTTAAAAGTTGATTTCTATTGGATTTTGGCTTCCAAATAATTTTTTGATTCATTTGTATCCAAGTTTAGAGCGCATATAAGTAATTTGTATTGCTTTTTTTATCAATTGCGCATGTTTTAGGTCTTAAAAATGTAATCAAATCGACGACTTCTTAATTTGGTCGGGTTAAAATTTGACTGCTAGGTTTGACTGCTAACTTCACACAGGTTGCCTGCATAACTCCTGTCGGTTTAGGAGGTACAGTCGTTCAATGGTCTGGATAATGAATATGCATGAATATGCAAGTATTATTGTAATATGCACTGTAGCTATGCGAACAGTACTAAAACAGACATGGTCTATCAGTTGGTTTAGGAGATACAGCCGTTCGAAGGTCGTAACTTTGAATGGCTGTATCTCCTAAACCGACTGACAGAACATGACAGTTTTATACTGGTAAGAGCTACAGTGCATATTACAATAATGTCCTATGATCAGCCTTGCAGCTGATCGTTCATTTGATATAGACCTTTGAACTGCTGAAACTCCTAAACCGACAGTAGTTATGCAGTCAGACCTGGTCCATCCCCATCACAGAGTTGCTCTACACTATATGAATACTGAATCAGCCTTGCAGCTGATGGTTACCAAAATTCCTCTTATTTCTTATACTACATAGAACGCTGGTGTGCTGGTACTCCAACTCCAACTATTCTTCCTTAGTGAGATCTTTTATGTATGTAAACTCACTTGCTATCTTAGATTGTGTGATTTGGTTCTTGGAATCTGATTGACTTGTAGTGTCTTATGTGCTGGCATTTGTAAGATTGCTTAGATCACCTTAGCGTATTACTGCTTAGTTTGCGAACTTGTAGCCAATCAGCATTCTGTAGCTATTGAATCAATACTAGCTTGGAGTAATTGACCTAGCCTGATTTACCATGATTGAGTGACTATTTTAGAAGCTGGTTTCGTTTCTGTACTGTAGTATTAAATTATAATTTTTATGGAAGACGCTGAATAGCGTTATCGAAGAGGAATAGAAAAGTTAGAACATTGGGATTTTGATATTTTACTCCATTCCATAATAAAATGTTCAGTTGGACCATCAGAAAATTTGGATATGTTCAAATATTATTTTGTTCGCAGCAACGTTCATGACAATGATTTCATGCTGAATTCATGAAACATACAAAATGAAAAAACAGCGAAATTAAACCCCTATGCAAACATTTTGATGAAATCTAATAAAAAGCATATTCTGTTCACAAACTTAATTTAAAATTGGTATATGAAAAGTAAACTCACTTTCTTTGTTAGCATTGCTCTTCATCTCTGTCGCTTTCGGTGACGTCGAGGGCATTGGTATTTCTAAACAAAAACAACAAAGTTCAAAATTGAATTATTGAGATAAAGTTTTCACCTTAAAATAAGCAAAGTATAGGTATTTTCAAATAACATCACATCATCGTATCCGAGAATAGGTGGTATATGGGTATATGGTAGGTAAGGGTTTAGGACCAAACGATTTGAACAACATAATTGTAGGTGAAGAAGGTATCTAATTGATATCTTATACACGTGTTAATGAATTAACGCAAAACTAGAAAGTAGTTTGTTTAGAATCAAGAGCAGAATCGAATTATCATGTTTTCAACATAGGTAATTATTTTCAAAACAGTAAATAATTTGTTAGTAAAATTTACTGCACTCGATCTTAACCCACCGCACGGGCCCACTCACCCTACTTACTACCAAAACAAGATTCTTAAAATTTTACCACGAGCACATTAGCGCTTTCATTCATTGCTGAAATCATAACAAAACATTGTTGCCTGAAAACATAAAATGTGAATAACATAAAATTTAAAGAATCAAAATAATGAAATTATTGTTTCAATTTAATTATTTTGTTATAAATCAGTTGGGGTGTATGAGGTTTTGTGCTTATTCATTAACACGTATATATCTGAATCAGATTTACCAAATAATGTTCCCAAAATTCATACTAGATTTGTGTGGGATATTGTGTCAATTCGGACCAAAATGTTCTGAGAAAATATGAGACTCGGAGTCTAGTATAAGAGGTGGTTTACTATTTTAACAAGTACTAATTAAGTACTGTAATTGCGTGGTATAAGATAATTGAATTGACTCTCAAATTGAGAGCAAAATTTAAAATAAAGGCATTTAAAGAAAAAATGTGCTTAGCCAGGTTATACTTGCACTAATTATCTTCTAAAAGAAAAAGATACCCGAAATTAACAATTAACTTCGATAAAAAAGAGATAACATGATCTCCGTTGGTCAACGAACCTTTAAGCACATAATACTGACTTCAAACAGTTATGCTCATGTCTAACTTCCCCCGATTCATCCATATTCATAAGTTCAAGCACGCCTGTTTTGGTGCATGAAACACATCCATACTTAACTACGTATTCACGTGCTATAGCCACATGTCCCATTGAGACCAATTTCACAGGAGCGTGAAGTGTACCAGAAGGGACATGTCTGCTGTATGACTAACAATATTCACCTACACTGATGTATCCTATTATTGAATAATGGTTTCTGGCTCAAAATAGATAAAATTATCTCTTGGTGTATATGTTGTGTGGACTGAGAAAAAAGGTTTCTTATCCAGTGATTTTTTTTAACTGGTAACGTAACTCGGATGGTTCGATCACGTAGAGAGAATGAAATAAAGAAGACTTATGAATGAAACATCTGAGTCTGTTGGAAGAAATCTCTTTAGAGATAAGCTCCCCTTTGTACATGTCTACTTTAATTGTTTTTTCTGTAATATTGTATGTACAACACATACATACACAAGCTCACGCCATTGTTCCATGGGGGTAGGCAGAGACCACGGACCGCCACACGCTACGACTCTGACACAACTCTTTAGCCTCATTCACATTCATACATCTTTTCATGCACTTCCGTCGATTGAGGGTGCTACGCACTTGTCCTTTTCGGAAAAGATCATTGATTGTACAATACAGTGTTTAATAAATAAATAAACTTATCAAGGGAAAGTGAGCGGAAGTGTTGGGAGAGGCCGTCCGAAGAAAACATGCCATGATCATTTCCGAAAAGGAAAAAGTGCGTAGCACCCTCAATCGACGGAAGTGCATGAAAAGATGTATGCATGAGAATGAGGCTAAAGAGTGTGTCAGAGTCGCAGCGTGTGGCGGTCTGCAGTCTCTGCCTCCCTCTATGAGACGAGAGCTCGAGATCGAGAAGCTTTCTTAAATTTGATCTTGGTAGAACTGAATACAAACTGATAGTAGCATCGAAGATTATGACTAACTCGTAAAGGAATATAAAATTACTCTTTTCGGGTGTTTAGAAACAGAGCTACAAGCTACCAACTTTTTAAGGGTCTAGTTATAAAAATCCCAAGTAACCAATTCCTTTACAATTTAACCCAAGTGGTGATAAGTGGCTAACTGACCAGAAAAAACAGCAAAACACACATCTTTCCATGGTCATTTATGAAGGTATATAAGGTCCTTCTTTATTAGCTGACACTTTTTTAAGGGGATGATCAGACCGTCAAACTGAACAACTTTCTCTATGGCACCAACATCTAAATCCTGAAAATAAAATCTGCTGTTTCATATAAATCTGCAAACCTACGTGAGCCAAATGTATAGGACAGCTGTTTTTTTGCGATTTCGATGTTGGTCCAATAGAAAGTGTCAGCATATTAAGAAAGACCCTGTAGATATAATTACCATAAAGTCTGATGGATCCCTCGGTCTCCCCGAGCGAGTTCTTGGAGATGCACCGGTAGTTGCCAAAGTCGCTGGTCTGCAGGTTCCTGACCGTTAGTTTCATATGTGCTCTGTTGAGGACAAAAGAAAAGCTTTATAGAAATAGAAATAGAAACTTTATTTGCTGTAAGTATGGTTACATAGTATAGGTGGAATGTTATGATTACAAAAGGTCTCTCACACTTAGCCACTTAAATAGGCATGCAAATTGTTAGAACATAGGGCTTATCCTCACAAAAGAATCTACTTTTATACATTTGGTTCCAGAAATTCTTTAACAGTATAAAAACATTTTTCGATCAACCATTTTCTTAATGAGCTTGTAAAATTTATTATGTGACAAATCTCTGAATTCACTCGGCAACTTATTGTAAATGCTTATACACATTGAGTAGACATTTCTTAGATAACGCGCGGACCGTGGAACATTATCATGGGCTAGTCTATTGCAATTTCTGGTGTTTCTTTGAGTTTCTTTGCGTTTGCATACTTCATATGCATAATTCGATCATGATTTTGGGGATGTTAGTTTCAGAAATGACACTTCTGGTATTTGGGTACGACAGAAAACCAGTGCTGAGCTCGCTGAGCCCAGCATAATGCTGAGTCGGAACCTTGTCTGCTGCTGCGGCACACACTAGTCTTAATTATCTCATTTCAACTATTATTGATTATAAACATGTTACAGACATGTTGTGCGATTTCGAATCAAATTAAAGATTGAAAAATTTGTCTCGGGCGGGATTTGAACGAAAGCCCACTAGCCAGAGAACGAAATTTTCAATTTTTTATTTATTTAATTTATTTTAAATTTTCAACAATTACAGAGGGTACAAATTACGTTACATTTCGCCAAACTGCAGTACAGTTTGTTGGCGAAAGACATTACACTCTAGTTAAAAACAATGGGTCTATAATCTTACCCACACCCCATCTATTGCGTCTTAAGGGGACGTGAGCGCTATCTACTGGAAGTTATTACAAACTAACCAACACACAAGTCAAGCATTACAACTTGAATTCATACGATATAGATGTTCCAATTTCAACTATTATTGATGGTGATTGGTTAGTTTGTAATAACTTCCAGTAGATGGCGCTCACATCCCCTTAAGACGCAATAGATTGGAAATTTCGTTCTCAGGCTAGTGGGCTCGGTAGCGAAATTGGATAACGAACTCCCCGGTTTGGAAGAATGCGAGTTCAAGTCCCGCCCAAGACAATTTTTTTAATCTTTAATTTAATTATCTCATTCTTAATGGTGTATTTTAGTTTAGTTTTTCTATATAATTATATCAGTGTATAATGTCGTGTATGATAATAATTTTTTTTTTCTAGTATACAATATAAGTATTTTTAGTAATCAGGAGCGGTGGATGTCAACAAAACGGCCGAAATTACAAATTAATCGATCTACAAATCATTTAATTACTCAATCTCCAAAGTTACAGGCAGTTCTCATCAATTAACACGTTCACACACCGAAAAATAGATAACGAGCCTAATACTCAAACAAAAACACACAATCACTTGATCAGGCAACCACACAACCATAACTATAACCACAGTAAGAAATATCCGTCCGTCACACACGCCGTCTGAGCAAAAGTGCCGACGCGCGGTCGGTGCGCAGCCAAGGCAAAGTGGTGACGTCACTTGTTTTTCTCGGTGATTCCTAACACGGCCTCTCCTGGCACCCTGACGTCCTCGTCAGGTCTCGATGATGGACCAGGCTGATTTACTAGATCATTTGCTGACTCATCTTCATGTTCTGTCTCTCCTGCGAAAACAAAACATTTCTTTTCTTTTTTGGTGACACACTGGACTCATTCGAAAAGCAATGGAATAGTGGCTATGTTTATTAAAACCCAGATATTTATTTGTGATTCTTTTATGTAAACCACAAACAAACAGCAAAATCCCAAAAATGCGCATAAAGAATGAGTACTCAAAAAAAAATGTACATGCTGTACCTGAGTAAACCAGTCACGGGTACTGGTCCACTACTCACACTAGAAGCATAGGCTCCACTATTAAGCGTACTTCCCAGTGCGGCCGTTGGCATAGGCTCCATTATTAAGCATACCACTCGGACTTCGTACCATAGGCATGAATGCTTACGGTGGCTGTCCCGGCATAGGTTCCACTATTAAACGTACCGTACAGACTTCTGAAACTTACCCTCGAAGAACACTGCACACGTCTCCGGGGTCCACTCGCCTCTCCAGGGCACTAAAAATTGCGCTGCAGCGTATGTCACTTTCCCATACGCTCCAGTGAGAAGCTTCAGCTTATAGCGGCCATTGTCCAAGACTTCAGTGATTCGATAAGGCCCACGCATTCCTGGATCAAGTTTACCCTGTGACTGAGAATATTTTATGACAAAAACCCTATCATCCTTCTTGTATACACGTGGTGGCTGACGGTCTTCGTTAACACGCCTATCTTACTCAGCCTGGTTCTGAACTAACCGCTCGGCCGTCCTCTGTCTCCTTACCTCTCTCAAGGATTCACGGTTTTCAGCCGCGGTCTCAATGGCTACGTCGCGAACTAGCGATCGGATCACGGGTGTGGCATTTTCCGACCCAACCAGTAGATTTAGAGGGGAATATTGCGTCGTCTTCTGTTTCGTTATATTCAAAATCAATTGCAGGCGCCATAACTCGTCAGCCCACTCAGCCTTCCTCTGTTTCACCTCTATCCTTAACATGTTCAGTACGGTGCGAACATAACGTTCAACCTGACCGTTTGCATGGTGCATCTCGGGCGTTATGTAATGTACCTGGCAGCCTAACTCAGTCATAAGGGACATGAATCCAGAAGATTCAAACATTCTACCTCTATCACAGATAATAGTCTTGGGAGCACCAAACAAAGAAATTACAGTTTGCATGACCCGTTTTAATTCTTCCAGATCTTGACGAGTTATTGGTGTCAGTATGCAATATTTGGTGAAGGAGTCTATTACCAGAAGAACATGTTTGAAACCACGAGATTCTGGCAAAGGACCCAGCGCATCAACATGCAATGTGACAAAAGGGGTGTCTGGCTTAGTCCAGGAAGTGATTGGCTGTAGAGGAGCACGAGGGACTCGTTTGTGAGCTATACACGTCAAGCAGTGTGAGATATATTTTGAAACAAACGTTCTGAGACTAGGGAACCAAAAATGTTTTAAAATAAGGTCAATCGTTTTATCAGCATTAACATGACTATGCTCGTCATGAAAAATGCGAAGGAGGCTTAATCGATATCCCTTGGGTATGTAACAAAGTAGACGCGCGTCCTCCCCGACGGGCGTATAACGGTAGTACAGAGTGTCGTTTCGTTTGAAATATCGTGCGGCATCTAATTCACCCTCATCCAAAGAGCGAATAAGTTGCTGGGTCTCTTCATCACCAAGTTGTGCGATCTGAGCCCAATTTCGCGGCCTTTCAATGTTATTTACGAGTCTAACAGGATTACGGCTCAAATAATCCGCGTGAGGCAACATAATGCCTTTTCGGTATTGAATTGTGAAATTAAAATCCTGCAGATATACCCACCACCTGGCTACACGTGGCAACAAGTCTTTTTTGTTTTGAGTCGCTTTTAAGGCATTACAGTCCGTAACCACAGTGAAAGGCATACCTACAAGGTAATGTCTAAAATGCTTTAGAGACTTCACAACCGCGAGGGTCTCGAGCTCATAGGAATGGTAACGGGGCTCGGCTCCCTGCGTTACCCGACTAAAATATGCTACAACTCGCTTATTACCATCCCCATGAACCTGCAACAAGACCGCGCCATATCCCAGGCTACTGGCGTCCGTGTGTATTTCGGTTGGAAGCTCCGGATCGAAAATTGCTAAGACGGGTTCGTTGGTGAGACACTTTAAGAGCTCCTGGCGTACAGTTTCTTGTTCTTTTCCCCATGAAAACTCTACACCCTTCTTAGTCAAATGAGCGATGCAAGCTGTTTTGGTGGAGTAGCTGGCAATGTATTTTCGGAAATAGCCCGCCAGGCCCAAAAACTGTCTCACCTGTCGAACAGTTTGGGGCACCGGAGAATTCACAAGAGCTTGAACCTTGCCCTCAGCTGGTCGTATCCGGCCATCAGAGATTACTCTCCCCAAATATTCAATCTCGGTACATAAAAATGAACACTTACGTGAATTTATCGAAAAACCTGCTTTTGTTAAGGTACTCAATACATCTCCGAGGGTCTTAAGCCCTTCTTCAATTGAGGAATGTAGAATCAGACAATCATCCACATAGACCAGGACCTTCCCAGCCTCGATAAATTCACGAAGCGTAGTTGAAATGATCCGTTGGTACACTATGGGTGCATTAGCCAGCCCATATGGCATTTTGACGTACTCGTAATGCCCTTCAGGCGTTACGAAACCGGTTAAGGGAATGGAATCCTCGTCCAAAATAATCTGGTGAAAACCAGTCGCCATGTCTAGGGTGCTAAAATACTTGGCTTTCCCCATTCTATCTAGGTGATCGTCGATGAGCGGTAAGGGGTACCTATCTTTTACCGTTAGTCTATTTAGCGCTCTAAAGTCGACACACATCCTATCCGAGCCGTCCTTCTTTTTTACCAAAAGGATGGGGCTCGAATAGGGTGACTCAGACTCGCGAATAATACCCTTGTTCAGAAGATCTTGAATAATATCACGTACTCGCAATTTTTCATTAAAAGACATCTTATAAGGTCGATAGTAAACTGGTGCGCTCTCATTTAATCGGATGTGCATTTTACCAGTGGTTACTGTGGTCGTCGCCGTTCCTGATATCATAAATTCTGAATACCCGTCGAGCAATAAGACCAATTTCTCTAAATCTTCACCAGACAAAGAAGTCTTAATGTCACTGGACTGAGCATTCACTTGAACCGCTGAAATTTTATTTGAAACTGCATCATGTATTATACGCTGAGAATCTTTAGTTCTAACGTATGTTACGCCGTCTCTATTGAGTACGTCAGTTCCGATAATAATAGGCGCATTCATACAACTGCCCGGTACAATAAGCAAATCTACCTCAAGAGAGATTTCCTCGAGTTCAATTGTAAGTGTGACATATGAATTAACATTGATGACCGAGCTGCTTATTCCTTTTAACTGACGATCAATGGGTTTCTTATAGCAAGAAAAATAGTTAACTACTGTCGAAGAAATCAACGACACATCCAACGCACCACTATCTATTAATACGTCTATAGGTATGCCCTGTATAATGCCAACCATAACATCTTTATTTTTTATCCTATCGGGGGTAGAACAAAAATTAACGTTGTTATTGTTCCTAAGATCCGAACGTTGTTTTGCAAAACAATTAATTATGTCGTGCCCACTTTTCTTGCAATAAGCACACTTTGCGTTTGAACTAGGTTTGTGTTCACTGGGACCAGCACTTGGTAATATCGCAAGTTGCAGGGGGTCAACATTGGGGGTCAATCGTTTCGGGCAGTTCAACTGTCTATGTCCACTCTCATTGCAGATGAAACACTTTGGACCTGACATGTTCATAGATCGCTTATGAAAAGAATTCGGTGGTCTCTTATGAAGATCACTAGACCGAGAAGTATTTTGTGCTAATTTTGTACTTTTTGGTTTAATAAAGGTGGACAAATAACTAACCAGACTTTCAGGGGTGAGATTGGCGTTAGTGGCGGACGCCTTAACGTGCGGATCTCTAATACCTCGAATAACAATCGCGGTCATTAATTCATCGGAAAGGCCCTTCACTATCCGCAAGCGTAACAATGACCTACGGGCGTATTCCGCATACGTTGGGTAGTTATCACAGTCTGTACTCATGACGTCGTATAAGATACTAGCTATATCGATTTTCTTTACGCATAATGATCGAAAATCTTTCTTAAAATTACTCCAAGAGCGGTCACTCGTGACCCACTCGTTGAGCCAAACCCTCGCATCGCCCTTAAGGCAGTTACCTACTCGCGACAAACACTCGTTATCCGACCATTTATTTAAAGTCTGGGCTCTGTCTACTTCACTAAACCACTGATCGACGTCATGCAAATTTGGATCGAAGTTTGAGATATAGTAACTTTGCGAATTTACCGACTTAAGAGACTGGATCGCCTCCACAATCCTTTCAGTAGACGGTACTGAAGCATCTAAGTTCGATGTGCTTGGTGTAAGTAGACGCCTGTCTTCTAATGCATTAATTCGTGAGATAATTGTCTCCAGCGACTGACGATAGGCCTGCTGTTGTGAGCCTACGGAACCCGAACGATCGCGACGCGGTCGCTGGCGCTCGGGGCTGCGACTACGAGACGTGCTGCGAGATCGTCTACCACGCGAATGTCGAGTGCGCGAACGTTTGGTGCGTTTGCGCTTATTTCTCGACCGCGAGCGAGATGACCTTTCCATAACGGTGGAGATTCAAACACAAAACAAATTGTCAACGGACTTTTTTTTTTTTGAATGAATACCGGTGGGAGTGAAATAATTTATCCCACTTCTGATTTTAGTAATCAGGAGCGGTGGATGTCAACAAAACGGCCGAAATTACAAATTAATCGATCTACAAATCATTTAATTACTCAATCTCCAAAGTTACAGGCAGTTCTCATCAATTAACACGTTCACACACCGAAAAATAGATAACGAGCCTAATACTCAAACAAAAACACACAATCACTTGATCAGGCAACCACACAACCATAACTATAACCACAGTAAGAAATATCCGTCCGTCACACACGCCGTCTGAGCAAAAGTGCCGACGCGCGGTCGGTGCGCAGCCAAGGCAAAGTGGTGACGTCACTTGTTTTTCTCGGTGATTCCTAACAGTATACTATATTATTTATAGCGCTTCAATTTATGTTCGTGGTCTCTAACCGAGCGGTTTGTCCAAGGACAGAGGTAACAAAATCAAGGGTCAGGTAAGCAACCGGCCAATGGACACTAGAATTGTATAAACCTACGACGTGTCTGTTGCTCTCAAATGCTGGGACATAAACTTCAGATTGTATACACGGTGTAAATTTAAATACGATGTATACTTTAGGGGTACTTCAGACCAAACTGAAAAACATTCACTATGAGTCCAACATTAAAATCTGCTGTTCCATAGAAAACGTGAATGGTGACTCAACTCAAATGTATCCATGGAACAGCAGATTTTTGCGATTTTAATGTTGGTCTCATACTGAAAGTTTTTCAGTTTGATAGTCTGAAGCAACCCGTTTGAAATGTAACGTATGTAATTTTACTTAAACCCTGTATTGTACCTGAACCGTGGTGGTCCAGTGGCGAGTAACCTTGCATGCGGTGCAGGAGGCGATGGTTCGATCCCCGTCCAAGCCGACTTGTACCAATGAGTTTTTCGGAATTTATGTACGATTTGTAACACCACTGGCTTTTCGGTGAAGGAAAACATCGTGAGGAAACCTGCATGCTTTAATTTCGAGGCATGTATTGTACCCAATGTCCATTTAAAGTGACGACGGGCTCACTCCCCGTCACACTGGACAGAGATTCGGTACGTAGTGAAACGTGGATGTTCTGAGTTTTCAGAATATCTCTGACTACTCCCTCGGGGAATATAGTCGTGAGCTTATGCTTATGCTATGCTTATACTTCTATTTGAAGCGATTATGTAATCGATACAGGTAATAATTATATTTCCAATACGAAAATCAATCGACAAACTGATTTCAGAATAACAATGAATCGAAACGAATATAAAAGTAACTTAACAAACAACAATCTTTGCTGCACCATTTGTCGTGAGCTCCATGAATTATTGAAACAATACCCATCCTTCACTGACAAATAAAATAACCGTGCTTTGAACAACACAAATTGTATTACTGCAGATACAAATAACTTTTCTCCAACTACTTTATCTTCAAGAAAATTCTGGTCCATTTCCGTGTTGTATTATATTGTAGTGGAGATCATAATGTTTGTTTTTGCCCTTTCCGTCTGGCTTATTGTCAGAGAGCGTTTTCTTAATACACTAAACTAATTCCAAATGAACGGATGTTTGTACCTATATGTAATGCAACAAGCTTCAAATATAAACAACAGATCTCAGGGCTTCAATTTCCTTAAAAATTGAATTGCGTCATCAAATCTTATCGTGTGGGCAAGCCCTGGTGTCAGAATTTTTTCGGACCGCCTTACGGCCTTTATGTAACGACTACTACCACGAGAGATAGTAGCCGGGACCAACGGCTTAGCGTGCCATCAGACAGTCAGGTGATACAGCCTGCAATGTCCTAACCAACTGGGAAAAACAGCACAAGGTGACATATCACTAGGTGTCCCCCGTGGGAATCGAACCCACGACCTCTGTGTCTAGAACACAATGCTCTTAAGAGGATATGTGAAAAAAATAGGATTCTTCAAAGCATCAGATATCATGAAGTACTAACAGTAGGAGTATGATTTCAAGATATGTGTAAATTGAACATATTATTAAAATTTTGATTGCCGCCAAAACACGATTAAGACAAATTTTCTCGATAGAAAAACAAGCCAAAGTAGCCTCCGTCTTTATCTATAAACGCTTGGAACTGCTAAACGGTGAATAATAGAAACACGAGACTTGATTTAAAAAATAGAGATTGATATTTTATAAATTTTGATTGCAGCAGAAATTAACTTACATAAATAGTAAAATCACAACTAAATAAAGTTTGTTTTGGCGCTTACGTCGTTTTATTTAGTCAGGCGCGCGCGCCGCCCCATCTCTTTCTCTCGCATCAGGCAGTAATATAAGCTATCACAATCTATTAAAAAGCTCAGTCGGCTGTGGCCTTTGCCCGCGTCAGACCTGCGTTCGCATGCACAATTTCCGAATTACGATTAATTATCCAGCTTACGTGTAAATATTATAGTGTAATATATTAAATACAATCTAAAATAAATTCAAGGCCATAGCAGCTTCACATTTAAGAGAATATAATTCGGAGCGCACTCCATACAAACGAAGTCTGGTGATATTTTCAATATTAACCAATTAAGGTCAATGAAATTTTTCAGAAAAAATCTAAAAACTAATCTCTATGCTTGTATGAAGTCAGATTTTCGTTAAAATGTATAGTTTTAAAATTACAATACCTCAAAGATTTCCATACAAATCTTAAATTAATTCTAGCATTAAAACTGTATATTTTAACGAAAATCTGACTTCATACAAGCATAGAGATTAGTTTCTAGATTGTTTCTGCAAATTTTTCATTTACTGATTGGTTAGTATTGAAAATATCACCAGACTTCGTTTGTATGCAGCGCGCATTTTCTCATTCGGAATAAACTTCTCTTAAGTATATTTCTCACTCAAATATGTATAGCAGTTTTTTTGGACTTCATAGATCAAGAGCTAGCTGTTATTATCTTTAAGTCGTCGTAATTTTCGGTTTTACTATCTTGTTTTTCAATTTCTTCAAATAATTAAATTTATTTGTCATAATGGAATCTGGTTATAAACGTATTTATGAACCGTTGTCAGTATTTTTACCGAGTTGAAGGATTCTATTGCTCCGGAACATCTTGCCTGGTATGAGAGTTTGAAAACTCTGTGGCCCTTAATTGTATGGGTAGTCAGTATGGTGAGCCAGGCTGAAGGGCAGGGTAGGGAAGGCGAGTGGTCGCAGAGAGTTTCTTCTTCCAAGTTGTTTCTTTCTTGAGTGCTGGATCCGGAATGAATCTACGCCGATTTGGCGCCATTTTATATCATTTTCAAGCGACCACCCCTCCTTACCCCGCACTCTTGCCCTGAATACAAATCTCTTTATTTCTCATACAATCTTAATTTCTACGCTTACAAACCAATATAATTATATAGTTAAGATACTTATTTTCTTATTCTAAAAATAGCAGGTGCATCATCCGCCGGTGCATAACAGAGTCCAGAACGAAAAGGAAAGGTACAATATTTATATGACCCCGGCCCCCGCTTCCTCATAACACAGGTTCCGGACGCCGGGGCCCCCCTCGCTCGCCTGTATGCGCTGACAGAGATGGAGCGTTCTGTCTCTTTCTAACAATTATTTCTAATAGGATTCTACCCCTTCTAATGAGGTAGTGAAGCGAAATAAACAAAGTAATGTAAAAAACTATGTACAAAGGTAGTCAATTCAGGTTCTGTCGTGCACATTTCTCCCGCCGTCGCAGCTCTGCGATCCAACCTGTAGCACGACGATCCTCTTGGTCGGTCTCCGGAGGACATGCCCGTTGCTGGTTACGACGTCCACGATCCTCACCTCGCCGTCTCGCCCTGGGTAGACCGCGACGATCCTTCCTGTCGGCCATGTGTTGCGGGGCAGGGTGGGGTCGCAGACGAGTACCAGGTCGCCGATAGCGTGCGCTGGTCGTGTGAGGCTCCCGCCGGTGTTGGAGTAGAGGCTGGTACTCTTTGACCTGGCTCCAGAAGACGTCCGCCATCGTTGAGCGCGCTGCGCTTGCGCGCGGTGAGGTCGTTTGGGTCCCAACAGGATGTGGTTGGGTGTAAGCACCTCCGGTTCTTCTAGGGTCACCGCCACGTGTGTGAGTGGGTGGGAGTTGACGGTGTTCTCCGCCTCGGCGAGCAGGGTGAGCAGTGTCTCGTCGCTAGGGTACTGCTCGTGGAGTTTGACGCGCAGTGCCTCCTTCACGGTGCGTACGATGCGCTCCCACGCCGCTCCATGAAGGGGGAGGCCGGGAGTACGTAGCGGCAGGTGATGCGCCGCGCCGTCGCCTCCTCGCAGACCGCCGCCAGCGCGGCCTTGGCGAGCTCCTTCTCCGCAGCCTTGAAGCACGTCGCGTTGTCACTCCATAGCTCCTTAGGCACTGCTCTTCGTGCCACGAACCTCCTCAGGTCGCCGGTCGCCGGAGACGTAGGCTTCGCTCTTCGTATCTTGCATAGTTGACAGTGTTTGATGACGTTCACGCACCGTCGGTCGTATCTTCAGTACCCATAGTCGCTGCTGTAGCTCATTCACGACGGTTTCGATACCGCCATGTAGTCGCTCGTGTACGTGTTGTATGTACAGTCGCGTGAAGTAGTGTTTCCCGTCGAGTACGGTCGGGCTCGCAGTGTCTTCAACGATGTCAGGTGCTACGTGGATTCTTCCTTTGAGCCATCTTCGCCGACGACCACTGATAGCGCCGACAGCTTGTCTCCCGGCTGAGGCGCCGCGCCGCTCCTTACTCGACGTAAATCTTCGGAAAGACAATCTTCTTGTACAGGTTTCCACCATAGTTTCTCAGCGCGAATGAGATAGTGCGTTTCGATACCGATGGTGTTGCTATCTCATTTCTTCACGTACGGTGTCTCGTTCTTGCGTGTTTTCTTATCAATCTTTGAATCAGAGTCGTTTTTATTGTTTTCTTTCGTTCGTTTGCGCTTCGTAGCAAATACTGTTTCATTTTTCTTCTTTCGACATAAATTGACGAACTGTAGCATGCGCACCGTAGCTCGTAGCAAAAGTGGGAACGACGAAAATCGCTCGATTCGAGGTAGGTGAGCGTGGTCAGATCGCTGGTGGGTGACGTGACAAGTCCCCTCTCTTCTCCTGTCTTCGGTGCCATCGGTGTCTCTTGTGGCCATTCTCGTTTGTGGTTTCGTAGGAAGCTCGGCCCGTTGTACCATCGGACCTCGCTCCCGCCGATAGAGACCGTGGCGCCGCCCGAGTTGGCGGAAAACTGCTGTACTACTGAATTTGTATTGGACACCCATCCGCATAGCTCGAAGCCGGCTTGCCGATGAATGTAGTCGACTGATTTCGATACTTCTTTGACTTCTTTTTCGGTCGGAAAACTTGTTATGTAGTCGTCCATGTAGTGGTTCTTTTCAATGACTCGCGCGGCTGCCGGATACTTTTCTTTGAAGTCTGAAGCATTTCTATTCTTCACGTATAGCGCGGTGCATGGTGATGACATCGCGCCGAAGATCACTGAAGTCATGCGGTACTCTCGCGGTCGCTGGTTCACTCTCTCGTCGCCCCGCTATAGAAATCGTAGTGCCTCTCTGTCGTCCTCTTGAACTTATATTTGCATAAACATTAATTCCTTTATGTCAGCTGACACGGCGTGTTGGTGTTGACGAAATCGCATTACAACTCCCGGCAGAGATTGCAGCAAGTCTGGACCGCAGAGTAGCATATCGTTCAGGCTGCGTCCGGCTGTCTTCGCTGTGGCGTTGTGTACTACTCTTATCTTCGGTTTCGCGGGGTTAATGACCGCGAAGTGGGGTTAGGTACCATGTTTTATTTGGCACCGGCGGTGTGGTAGCTTCCTCGGCGTAGCCCAAAGTGAAGAGGGTTTGCATTCTTTCTTCATATTTCTTTTTCAGGTCTTCATCTCGGTCTAGTTTCTTCTCTAGGTTGTGCAGCCGTTTGAGTGAGTTTTTGTAGTTGTTCGGAATCTTCATGTCGTCTTCTTTCCATATAAGTATTGTTTTGAAGCGTCTGTCGGGCAGGCGGTGACTGGTTTCATTCAATATCTTCAATGCGCGCTGCTCAGGGTCACTATTCTGTACTCGTTTTTCTATCCCGATTGATTCAAACTCGAAATAATTCTTCATCATCTTCTTTCGTGTATAGTTATTGAAATTATGTATTTTCATTAATACCGCCAAATAATATTATACAGGGTGTAAGGAAAAGTATCATTTTACTATGGGAGCAAACCGTTATGGGAGTTACAAATCTTTGCGTTCTACCTATCTATCTCAAGAACGGTTAACTATTATAAATGACCAAATTTGAAGAAAATTTAAAGTTCTAAAATTTCTTTTAAAAATTCCAAAGGTCATTTAGAGCATAGAAAAGAAGATATTTCCTAAAGACCTGTTTTTTGACATTTTACCTTGAATCTTTTGACCTGCATAAACGAGATTTTATGTGATATTTGACCTAACATATTGGATGTCATAACGATGATTTAAAGAAGTTTGTAGCTTATTATCTCTCAATCCGAGGTTGACCCTTTTTTTCACCTAATTTTCCTGAGGTACTAGGAGAAACCGTGATAATGAAAAACAAAACGGAACAAAACATTAAATTTGAAACGTAGGCAGGAACATACCAGAAGTATGAGAGAAAAGAAAAGGTAATAAGTTGTAAATAATTTTCCAGCACTCTGTTACCTAAACCTGCATATACGTTTAGCACCCTTGCTTGTGCTCGGGTGCTAACTTCACGCTGTGCAATAATGAACTACTTAAGTCACACTTATCGTAATGTACTAATGTAAATAAATGTTGATTTTAGGTCGTAAGATAAATATTATTAGTGATTTTGTAAATAAATGTTGATTTACCATTTTAAAATTCATTCCTAACCTGTTATAATATCCTGCATCATCCTCATCCTTCAATGCTATGCCATGCATCTGAGGGATGCGAGATATTTTAGAATTACCTATGGATTTTAAAATAGGTTTATGAGTGTTATACAACTTCTCAACCTGAAAGTTCTTGTGGTATCGAGAATAACTGAGATTATTGCAGTATTACGAAACTTATTTTTTCACGTTCATCTTACATTTTTGTTGACGGCGTAAAATAACTTCCAGGTTTCATCTAGATAGTCGGTATGTTTTGACCATAGAATGTTTTGACTTGTATTATATCAATTACAAGTACAAAATAAAAAGTTGAATTGATTTGATTACGGGTCCTAAAGACGTAAAGCCTAACCAAGAACCGAACCGAAGACCAACAGGTAGCTCTCGTACTATAAAGTAAAACAAAATCCTGTAATGATAGTTTTTTTCCTTCTAGATAGGTACAGTGATTTTCGGTATGATATTAATGAGTTTTAAGTTTTTTAAGTGAAATCAATTAAAGAGTATCGGTAGTTAGGTATTGTTTCTATCTATAAATTGGTTGTCCGTAATTGATCCTGTAACAAATTAATAATTGATCAAGGAGGATAAATAGAACGATTCTTAATTATAATATATTGTGTTTTTTCATACGACAAAAGGTACTAATAATATATTAACAGCGAAGCGTCTTCTACGCATTTTGAGTGATTTGATTTTCGCGGGCTAGTGCGCGACGATGTTCGGTAGCGGGGCGCGGGGCGCTTGCTGCGCTAAGCCACGCCCATTTCGCTTCAATTATTTTTCGACATAGGCCCTTAAACATTAGACCAAGGAAGCAGTTTTTACGGATTGCGTCAAATGATAAAACGTAAATAACATTCATCTTGAAACCTTTACTACAAGTGAGTCTTGCTACAAACGAGTTGGTAGATTTAGCAAACATTATGTCTTAATCTATTATATTTGGGACTTTTGCTCGATTTTGAGGCTAGAAAGTTTAATAGAAAATCAAATAAACCGATGAATATTATTTTAGATTTCAGAGTAACTTCTGCAGGGTGTAAGTGACAGCCTAGCAAATACTAAAACGGTGAACTCAGATCATCAAACTGAACAACTTTCACTATGGAGCCTACCTCGGGAAACACAAAATAAAATCTGCGGTACCATACATTTGAGTCGGGTATGTACAGCAGTTTTGTATGGGACAACAGATTTTTTTTCGCGTTTCCTGAGGTAGGCTCCATAGTGAATGTTGTTCAGTTTGATGGTCTGTGTTCACCGTTTCAGTATTTGCAAGGCTGTTACTTCCACCCTGTATAGTTAAAAGTAGACAGTATGAATGAACGAAATAGTGTAGTTACTAAGCCAACACATTCCAAAATAATAGAACCTATTAAAGACCTAATAACCGTTTGACGTGGTCTGCGCAAATTGATTGACCAGCCATTCGCCGAATACAATAGGATTCAAGAATCAACCATGGATATAATTATTCAATTATCCATCGCCAATCATTCCAATAATCTACAACCGATGCCGATCTAATCAATATTGAATTCAATTAATGCATTAATCTAGTACTATTCTATTAGAATCCTCGTCGGTACAGAAATACTTCATATTGGTTGACTTAATATCTTGGTTGAATTATTGCTTTGAGCAACTTCTCAAGATGTAAAGTTATAGACTGTAAAATGCCAACTGCAAGCAAGTGAGCAAGAGTTTATTTTCATGCAGTATAACACGATAGAAGAAAACGTCGTGCTTAGATCATCATCATTAGGCTATAAAAACGTCTCAATACAGGCGTACCCTCAAGGACGTATTGTGTATAGTTGGTTGGGTTAAAGATTTGATTAAGAATGAAAAACGTAAGAGAAGTTTATTCCGAATGCGTAAATGCGCTCTGCATACAACGAAGTCTGGTGATATTTTCAATACTAACCAATTAAATTCAATGAAATTTTGCAGAAACAATCTAGGAACCAATCTCTATGCTTGTATTTTGATTTTCGTTAATATATAAAGTTTCAATGCTAGGATTAATTTAAGATTTGTATGGAATTCTTTGAGGCACTGTAACTTTAAAACTATAAATTTTAACGAAAATCTGACATGATACAAGCATAGAGATTACTTTTTAGATTGTTTTTGAAAATATTCACTGACTTAAATTGGTTAGTATTGTAAATATAACCAGACTTCGTTTGTATGGAGCGCGCCAAGAGTAATATCCCCTTAATACCTACACAATCATCGCTCCTAAAATGACAGATTCAAATGTGCCCTCAAACGAATATCTTAGGGCGTTTTTGTCGTAGTACCTATTGCTCCATCTCGCTGATAGTCAACATGTGTAAAAAGAGTACCTACTATGTATAGTACGGATACTACCAGTCATCCACCAATATTGACCTTACCCCTTCTCGGTGGTACGGGAGGTGGACGAATGTAAGCAGAGGAGTATTACTCTCTTACTCGCACTCGCTCAGCATACATGTACTAGCCTCTTCTTATCAGTGCGAGCCACGGTGGACAGGCTCTGGTAAAGGCAACGTCTCACTAAAACGGCGGAAGGGAAATCCAAGCTGGCCCGAGAGGTAAACAAAGTATAAAATAATTTCCATCATGCATTAACCATGTATTCATTACTCGCCCAGTGCAAACACAGTTATTAACGGACCAAACAGTATCCGGCTCGAAGGACCATTCATTCGTCGGGAAGCGCTCAACCCAAACAATAAGTACCAGTTTATGTCGGCTTAGGGAAAATTTGTCTTGTAAAGCTCATTATTATGGTTTTTATTACGGCTTTAGTCGAATTGTATTATTATACTTAAGGATGTCCTAAAACTCGAATTATATATTATTCGTTGAATTTTATTTGTAATATTTGCATTTGACCTAGTTGATGAGCGGAAGTTCTGTCTGTATAGTGAAAAATAGAATGTCTTGCGGAACGGTGCATACAAATACAAATTAAGAATTTCTATTGTAATAGTAATTAAGTCGTGTTATGTTGTAGAGTTTCTGGCCGCATCTTCTCTACAGCGACAACACGTTCCGACGCGGTGGTAGCTTTAAAAAAGATTTGACGTTTGATAAGTGTACTGCAAGCTCCTATATTGAATATTATATTTACTTTGACTTGACTTTGACTTTGATATATTTATTCATTAAATTCGGTTCGGTGATAGTGTTGGGTAGAGCTCTAGGCACAACCTAGGCACAACACGTAGGTTGTGTCCATCATACTGATACCAAACACTCTCCTCTTGACTTTTGTTTACATTATCATTAGTATAATTGAATTGAATTGAATTGTATTATTATAGTTTATCAAATTATATTTTTTTTTTTTTTTATTTTTTTTTTGTGCATGTTTCAAGAAGTGGGTTGGAACTCCGTGTATGAGGATGTTCGTGGTTTAATGTCTATAGCGTGATTCTGGTCTCAAGGTTTGATTGGATATCTAGTACTAGTGGGCTCGTATTTTATTATGACGAAAAATGCTTTAGAAAATTATCTGGGTTAAGTAATAAGATTCAATTTTTTTAAATCTAATGGTGCGCCTTGGGGGTAAGACCGACTCGTAGGCGCCGTGACGGAAAATGGCATGACGCTCTCTTCATGCCCCCGGGTTTCTTATGTTTCACATCTGCCGGGCGTACCGTGACGGCCACGTAATTTCTCTCAATAAAGCTCGTCAATCAAAGTCACGTAAAGCTGTCAGGGAAGGGACCCAGTACTTCGAGACTGCTAGGCTGGCAACCCTTGAAGCCAAATGCCAAGACCGGAGTTTGCTTGGCGCCATTGCTCTTGCTGTGTTTCGTCGTATTTGAAATTCGTAAAAAAAATGTTTTAGTGATATTTGTGACATCATTTCGTGCGGATTGTGTAACAAACAGTTGCGTAAAGCGACCGATGTAACAGGAATCTCAAATAAATACGATAACAGAACATACGTTTTGGTTCAAGTTAACTCGCACATGGTAATTTTGGCCACAGATTCATTGTCATCTACATCCCATGATCAAAATAAAGAATATAAAGAAAAAAATAACGAATGGCTCAAAAGGACTAGTGGGCTAGTATCCAGAGCCGTTAAAGACATTATTTTAAATAAAAAAAACGCCAAGACCGCAAAGCCCGTTCCAAACCAACATACAATTACATGTACAACTCGACTGGACAACTGTACTGTGCTGCGTGTAACAGGATCTTTAAGACAAAACTCGGATTCTCCAGTCACTTCCAGGCCAGGAACCAAAGGTCGTGGAGGACATCATCATCGTCATCATTTAAAATTTGTTAAAGTTATAATGAAACAGACATGTGAAATACCTGGACAAAAAAGTAAGTAAGTTGCAAAACCATCCTATAAATTCTGCAAAAAACGAGAATCCTGTGTTTATGACCGCATTGAAGAATGTGACCAGTGATTTGTTGGTTCACCCACTCTTCCGCCTCATCAATTATGTTTAACTTACTCGTATCTCTATGTATATGCAAACCAATGCAGAATATAGCCTAGAGTGCCTAGGATACACAAGAAATATAGTAGGCTAGTAGCAGGCATTTTGTCAGCTATTTGTGTCAATAGCTATTTGTCTTCCCAATATAATAAAATAAAGGGAGTCACGTTGCAGGATTTGCCCCGAACACTTGTCTTTCGCGTGGTGTTCGCGCGGTTCGCGTTTTAGGCTCCGCAATCCTTCTCAATTGTGTTCTTACTCAAAAACAATCCTTGAGATTGGATAGGTACTCCCTCAAACCACTTGACACTGGCGGAAATGCGATGCTAAAACACAAGCAAGAAATCCATAATTTTTTTTGTAAAAGTAGGTTATACCTGTAAGAATTCTCATCGGTGTTGATGGCGTACTTCTTGGTGGGCAGTACCATGACGTTGTCGTACACCCAGTAAGAGATGGCGCGGGGATGGGCCTCGGTGTGGCAGTCCACAGTGACGTCAGTGCCGGCCGGCGCTCCCACCAGCTGGTTCGGCACCCAGATCATCGGCGAGACTGCAAAGAAGAGATACTGTGAGATTTTGAAGTTTTTGCATGCATGCATGCATATGCTCGCGACTATATTCCACGGGTAGTCAGAGATATTCTGAAACCTCTGAACATCCACATTTCACCAGTAGTACCGAAACTCTGTCACGTGTGACGGGGGGTGAGCCCGTGGGTACAATACATGCCTCGAAAATTGAAGCATGCAGGTTTACGATGTTTTCCTTCACCAAAAAGCCTGTGGTGTTACAAACCGTACATAAATTCGGAAAAACTCATTGGTACGAGTCAGTCTGGACGGGGATCGAACCATCGCCTCCTGCACGGCAAGCAAGGTTACTCGCCACTGGACCACCACGGCACCGCAAGCTTTTGCTTAGCAACATTATTATTGTCAGATCTCAAACAGTGAGAAGCATTTGTGTAATTTGAATATTTAGAATGTTGTCACACAGATTATCGCTTTAATATAGCTCTAATGAAAGGTTTTGATTCAAATGAGAATAACCGGAGTTTGGTAGGAGGGGACGATGCTTACTAAGTATGTTATCGGGGTGAACCCTAGGAAAAGCATGATGATCCCAAAAAAGTACCTACCTAAACCAAAATGTTACCTACGTTCACAACTAATCGTACTAAACGTGATTGTAGTATGTTGTTTTATAGGTGTACCTAGGTGAGACTATTTGTTTAAAAAAAAAACGATTATAATAATATTATGAGAACAACATCTTTAAAACTAAAACATAATTAAAACAACTTTATGTCTCAGGTAATAATATCTTAGACAGTTAATTATAAAATCATAATTATATATTCTGAGACTAAACAGAAATTGCGATAGTCAAGACTTAAATAATTTATTCAACCGTATTTCTACTCAAATACTCATAAAGATAATAAAATGTCGCACGAAGTAGTTAAAACTAGCACTGTAATTATAAGACGGTATTTACTGAGCAAAATTAGTGACAGAAGATGAACTCCAACAGAACACAGTTGAAATTATAATAGACTTGCCAGACGAGTCTCTTCATTTCCCTCATTATCAAGACGAGCGTAGCTTTAACTCTTTTCTCGGTATAAGATCCTTGTTAATAAATGCTGAATGTTGTTTTTTAACGGGATGATCAGACCATCAAACTGAATAACTTTCTATAAGGAACTAATATCGAAATCGCGAAAAATAACTAGCAGTCCCAAACATTTCTTTTCTTTTCCCCGCAGACCTGGTGATTCGAGGTCTCTCCGCTTTCAAATTTCATGATATATTATTATGAAGAGTCAACTTTTTGTGGAGAAAGTAATGAGTGTAATCTTTGGGTCCAGTAGTTTTTCAGTTTATTATTTCACTTTCGATTAGTCCTATAGACAAAGCTGTTTTAGTTTGATGGTCTGATCATTCCCTTAAAAATCATCAGTATATTAGGGTGCCTTTCCACCAAAACTGTGTAAGAATGCTGTGCGAGGATGTGTAGCGAAGCTATGAAAAGATGTGAGTCTTTCCATCAAAGCCGTGCAAGGATGTGGAGCTGTGCGAGGATGCGTAGTGGAGCTGTGAAACAATTTGATTCTTTCCACCGAAGTTGTGCGAAGATGCGTAGCGGAGGTGTGATAAAATATGAGTCTTTCCACCAAACCTGGACGGAGATGCATAGCAGAGCTGTAAGAGGATGCGGAGCATAGCTCTGTTGGATAGCCACCCTTACCCTGTCTACTGAGTTTTATCACAAACTTATAGTGAATCGAGTTGTGAGACGGGAATGAGTTTTCTGTCCCAACAACTAAACGATTGTCTACCTCACCCACTTTATCTATCCAAAGCAACAACGTCCAGAGAGACTAGTTATTGGAAACTTAAAGAAAGCAATTTATAAAGTTTCAATAATGATGGATGGTCGCGAAGTTGAACGAGCGAGCGGTGCCGAGCGCGCCCGACCGCCCCCGACGATTTTTCACATAACGCAAGATAATAAAATCCACACTTTGAGAACGTAATTCACATTCCCAGAGTTTATGGTGGCAATTTTCACGAAGAATATTACTTGTGCCTCGTGATACGCTTTAATATTCCACGTTTTAAAATATTTATAAAGTTACCGTTTCTTTGTCGTTATTGTGGATGACTTCATTACTTGTCAGGATAATAATTTTTTGGGTATCTACGTCGTGAATATTTATAATGTTATCTACGTTTACGGTTTTATTTAAGCTATAAATACGGACAATTTATTCATGGTTCACTGTTTGATTTCCTTGCAATCGTAAAGTATAAAGTCTCGAGGGTTCGTGGGGGAACCCACGTCAGTGCGGCATTGGTTAACAGTCATATCACGTAGGGATCTATATTTCCATTTGAAATGTCCTTTTTTCAAATTCTTGAATAATTGCTCTGAAATTTTCCTTTAATTATGAAGTTGCAACACCTATGTGATTTTGATTTTATTTTAATGTTGCGTAATGACATAATTTGAATTGAGTCTACCAACTGGTGTATGTAGGAAACAGGTATCATTAATTTTTTTTTTGAAAAATTATTAAAGATGTAACATCTTATTTCAGATCTGAAAACTTTTTTCGCATCCATTTAACCAATGATCAAAAACTTTAGATTCCAAATAGTGTACCTAGTACATAGTTTATTAAAACGACTAGCTACTTCGAAGCAACGCTGCGGGTGAATGCTAATATATTTAGCATAAGCATAAGCATATGCTCATGACTATAGGGGGTAGTCAGAGACATTCTGAAACCTCAGAACATCCACGTTTCACCAGTAATACCGAAACTCTGTCCAATGTCATGGAGGGTGAGCCCGTCGCCACTTATAATGGACAGTGGGTACAATACATGCCTTGAAATTGAAGCATGCAGGTTTCCTCCTTCACCGAAAAGCCAGTGGTGTTACAAATCGTACATAAATAACTAATACTAATATATTTAAATTCAGAAATACGGAGATCTCTTTACAGTACTGTAGCCCCGGGACTTTTTAATTACCAAAAAGATTACCGATTGCTGTTTAGATATTTTTGTTCAAAACCCATACGTAATACGTAAGATTGTCTAAAGTTGCCATACAAAGCTATAAGACAGATCAAAATGGATATTTTCATCTGGTCTTATAGCTTTGTATGGGAACGTTAGTTGGTCTTACTATTACGTATATTGAAAGAAGGTGAAGAACATGACAGTATAGAAAACAAAACGGTAACCTTGAAATTTAAAAATTTCAGACATTTTTTTTTTCTTATGGCGTGTTGTCATCTGTAAGACTTAGATTTCCCTTACAATAATATTTAGAGTCCCTTACAATAATATCTAAACGGCAATCGGTAATCTTTTTGGTAATTATAAAGATAGAAAGATTCATCAAAATCGTACAAATATACAGAATCGTGTCAAAGAGACAATCTATAATTACTTCTTTTTAAGTCGGTTAAATAGAAGAAAGACTATCTATTAAAAACTTTGATTTCCAATTCAATAGTCGGAGTGTCGAATCAAAGAGCAGTTCAGCGGTATTTCATTCAGATGCAATTCATAAAAGGAATTCGTTTTATTTTATCTATGGACTACTATTTCATCCTTCGTTACTGGTTACGTGACGACTTTTATTGTCGAGTTAGTTATTATCATCCGTTCTCCTTATAACTGTTTCTTTTAAAAATTAAGCCATACTGGTGCAGAATAAACCAAGCTTATAAACTGAAAGAGGACTACGTTTATATCAAAAATTAGAAAATCGAACAAGAAAACGGTTCAAAAGAGGTGTATTGGAATAGTTTATACTGCAGCACAGAACGACACTTGACTCTAACAAAAATTTTCATTTTAAAGCCTCACAATATTTTAAAAAGACCTATCAAACGATACTCTATGGGATAGACGAGAAAAAAAATTTCATCCCCACTTTTCGTGTAGAGGAGGTAACCTAAAAATGTTTTTCTTTAGATTTTATTTTTTGTCGGCGTGATAAATATGTATATCCATGTCAAATTACAGCTTTCTAGTACTAAGCGTCTCTGAGCTAAGCCGCGGACAGACGGACGGACATGGCGAAACCATAAGGGTTCCTTTGTTGACTACGAAACCCTAAAAAATTATTTGATTGTTTCTCATTTCGAAAACGCAAATTCAAGTTTATTTTATTATCTTCTGTCATATCATTATATCAGTAGTTCTATTGACCCCGTTTTGTTTTGTTTTAAATTTCAAAGGGTCTTTTTAAAAATCAATTGTCCTGCACCGCAATCTTCGAAGCGTGCACCGCAAAAAAATATTATCTTTCAATTATCACCCTGTCCGCCATCTTGCCGTCTATTTAGTCAGCTGCGCCTTGTAATAAGAATTGAAAATAAAGGGGAAGTAAAAAAATCTTCTTTTTAAAAGGATTCCCTCCTCCCGGAAAGCTTTCAGTTAATTTTTAATTCAAAAGGTGTTCCTTGTTCGTATGAATTACAGGCAGTTTTCAGTTCGTTAATTTAGAAGATTCTAAAAGTAAAGAGTCTGAAATAAAAGTGTCTAGGTACTCGAATGGGAAGAGTTAAAGTTGGAGTGACAAATACTCTTTCATCTTTCTTTACTGTATAGTATCAATTATTTTATTAAATAGACTATGTGTTATTGTATACATAACTTTAGCTTAAGAATTTATATTGTAATAGTTATTAAGTCGTGTTATGTTGTAGAGTTTCTGGCCGCATCTTCTCTACAGCGACAACACGTTCCGACGCGGTGGTAGCTTTAAAAAAGATTTGACGTTTGATAAGTGTGCTGCAAGCTCCTATATTGAATAAATTATATTGACTTTGACTTTGATTGAGTAATTTAGTACCAGCTGGGTATGCAGGAAGAATTTTAATGTATGATGTAATTTCTGATGAAGAGTTTTAATTGAGTGCACCTCCCTCCCTCCAAAAGCATGTTGTTATGTGACCTCTCTCTCCCTCCCACCCTTATTCGGAAGCGCTCATTGGTGTAGTGGAGCTTCAGTATTGGAAACGATCACCGAAGTTAAGCAACGTCAGGTCCGGTCAGTCTTTGGATGGGTGACCGTCGGAAGGCACTTTATGCAATTGGTCTCGAATAGTTTCGTCAGATGGCGTTGTAACTATTCGTTAAGCCGGGTCAGAGGCTTGAAAATTCTCTGACAGAAAGTTGACCACTAACTTGTCCCCAACAACACGCACTGGGCCCGCGTGGTGGAGTATGGCCCACTCCCTCTCACCCTTATTCGTGAGAGGCGGCCTTTGCACTGCAGTGGGATTCTACAGGCTATAACTTAACTTGTATACTTGAACGGCGAGGTATTGTTCGTTCTAAACGACTCAAACATATTTTTGAGCAACGAAATCCAAAGTCCAAGTATCAAAAGTGACCTTATACGTCATATCCAAGTTTATTTGAGCAACACTTGTTACCTAACGCAAGTTTAAATGGATCAATTCAGCGAGCCTTGTGCCGTTCCTAGGAATACAATAGATTTCACAGTGGCAGGTGTTTCTGAGAACTTTCTGCGATCTATAATAGTGTGACGGCATTGAAATCTTTCAAAGGATTGGTATTAGACTTAGTACTGCATACTTTTTACTAGATTTCAATTGAGTATACCCAAAATAGGGGGGTGTTTCAGACATTCAAACTGAAATACTTTTTGGTTCTGATTTTCACTGGTTCGAGTAGCAATTGACATTTTCTATGGAATAATAAATTTGTTTCGCAATTTAGTTGTTAAGCTGAACAATTTCCTCTATGGAAATTAGTTCCATTTTTATAGATGAAATTGTTAAGTTTGATGGACTGCAACATCCTTACTATATTTTAGTACAGCCTGTATACCCAAATTCATACTTATAGTACCAGTGACGGACTGGTTAAAATGTGTCCACAAGGACACCTCTAAGATGAACTGTACCAATTTTCAGAACTACTGAAGTTATTTAGGCTGATCAGCAAATTACAACAAGCGTCCATGTATGGGCCGTTCGGTTAAATTGTGATATGCATGTGATAGCTTTGCTATACGCATTATAATATAAACGAATATGATAGAAAACATTCCAATTGGAAAAAATAACCCCAAATAAAGTTGTTTTGTGTAACAAAATAATATGAAAGTAATGACAAATAGCGCAGTTAGCGATACAAAAAAACGGTCTTTCCTTTCCACTTAATCCGATTCTTTTTTTCTCGCCATTTTTGCAAAATTTTAACAAAAATGTCCATCATGAAATTCAAGAATTCTCGTTTGTACAACAAAATATATCGTTGAAATATAACGTTATAATAATATGTTTCTGCAAACTATTATTAGCATATTTTTATGACTAATTTTCTTATACCATAAGGAAGTTCCAAAAGCAATCAATAGCACGATTTATTTTCGTTCAGCGCCATTTATGGATCTAGCCGAGAACATCAAATTTTAATATTTAATTAGTAGGATTTTCCCGACACTGATTGTGCTACAGCGTTCGTTATAATTTTCATTGAAAGTATTTATGATGAGCTATATTGTAGAATAGTTTCTGATTTTTTACTCCAGTATTTTACGTTTTTGACTGTTGAGCCTATATCTCGAGATATAGGCTCTCTATAGGAGCATTGTAACGACTTAGTTTGTATGGGGTTTGTTCCACGTTACAATAGCTATCCAACGACCCCTCACTTGATTCACTAAAAAAAATAACTTGGTAATTTTTTCAAACCCCCTTTTTATTGAATGGGTGGGGTCGAAAAAAAGGTGTTTCTTTTTGACTACCAAATTTGTTTTTAGGTTATTGTTATCTATCTTTATGCTAAAGGCCTATGGGTAATTTTTGTATGGAGGGTGGCGTCTTAGTTACCAAATGTTTATTAGGGTATTTTAGGGATATTATAACCTTATATTGTTACGAGCGACGGGTTCCGGGATTGGAGTGAAACGCCAAGTCCAAATTTACAGAGTTTATTTGGGTTTCTCTTACTTACGGTTATCCGCGCAGGGATTCCCCTTACACCACTTTTCACTGTTCACTACGTCACTACTAAGACGCACTACACTGTCACTTAACTGTTCACTTTGCACTTGTCACTATTTACTTTTTCACTTTCACTTTCCTTCCTTTTGTTTAGCACTTTTCACTGTTAAACTCAATACTGCCCTGTGGCCGCAAACTCGCCGGTTTATATACCCCTTAGAATGTTCTAGACTATTTGAATTTCGATCGTCTTTTCGTTATTCCTTTGTTCCCTTCCAAACGCTTCTACTCCCTTCCCGAACACGACTGTCTTTTTGTTATTTTCTGTTTCTTTCTAGATATTCCTTCTCCCTCTCTCTTCTAGAACATTCCTAAACAACATTAAAATCTAAAAATGTTTTCATCGGGGTGAGGTCTCGAACCCAGGACTTCTCGATTTAAGGGATCGCACCTTACCGGTTGCGCCACGGAGACTGTTAATAAACCGTCCGAATTTTTGAATGCCTTTTTACGTTCGACGTTTGGCAGCATCCGTGACACTGCCCCTCCCTTAGTTCTGCTCGTCCCGAGCATCATTACTCCCGAAATATCGAGCTAACCGATCAACGTGCACTATCTTCAACGGGCTCCTTGGCGACCGTCGGATTCGATGTGTGACGTCGTTTATTTTGGTCACTACCTCATACGGCCCTTTCCAACTTGCTTGTAACTTCGGACACTTCCCTTTCTTTCGAACTGGATTATACAGCCAAACCAACGTTCCTTCCTCGAACCCTGTATAGTTCGCTTTTCGGTCATAACGTGTCTCTGAACGGTCAATGGAGTTTTGACCCGCTTCTCGAAGCCGTTCACAGACGCCGACCATTCCATCCCGCAGCTCGCTCCCACGAGTAAACGGAATACGCCTAGGTCGCCTCTCGACCGACGCCACATCTCCCGTATTAATCGTGTATTTCACCAGGTCTGTTCTGCCAATATCCACGCCGTTGTTAGGGAATAAGTCCGAAAAACGCAACAGCAAGTTCTTCCCTTTCCCAGCCTGTGACTTAGTCAGATCCTTGCTGGAGTCTTCCATAACTTTCGATACCACGTCCTCCTCAGCCTTATGTTTCCTAGGAGGATTTTCCTCACAGTGACCGACAACCTTCCCCTTCTCAATCGTCAGGCCCACATCTCCAACGTCAAGTATCGGAATCGAAGTAGACGAAACTGATCCAACAGCTTTCGTCGCCGGAATCCAACATGTTTTAGTTTCAATTTTTTCCATCACAGCACATCTCCGTTGTAATCTCCCATCTTTATTCTTGGGCAAAACAACAGGTACCAAGGTCTGTGATCTAGGCTTGAGAACTGTTCTTCTCACATAGCAGACCTTTCCCGATGATCCACCTTTCATCGGAACTACCTCCGTGTTACACCGTAGCACTCCGTTTTTCATGTCTATATCGCACTGGTGATTTTGTAAGAAATCTAAGCCAATGATGCAATCGTCCACTATCTCGGCTACAATCACATCATGTTTGAAAGAAGTTTCCCCGATCTTAATCCAAACTCCCAACTCTCCCTTAACAGGTATGCACTGACCGGTAGCTGTTGTTAACTGTAGGTTGGTTTCTTGCAGAAGTCGTCTTTCCTGATAACTTTTCATTCCGCAGAGCAGTCGAGTATTGATCACCGTCCTCGAAGCTCCGGTATCCAAAGTTAGTTGACAGATTCTACCGTTGACCACTCCTCCAACTAACAGACTATTTCCGTCCGACATTTGCTTGACTCTAATGGTTGGGGCTGCAACATAACCGGCCAACGCTCTCCAGTTTTCCTGCTGCTCATCAGTCGAGACTCCTATATCCCGACGGCCTGTACGCTCCGGGCAGGAACTTCGAATATGCCCTCGTTTACCACACTCATAGCACACATAACCACGGCCCGTGCGCTTCGGGCAGGAGCGGCGAATATGCCCTCGTTCACCACACTCGTAGCACGCATAACAACGGCCTGTGCTCTTCGAGCAGGAGCGGCGAGTATGCCCTCGTTCACCACACTCGTAGCACACAAAATCGACGCTTCGAATTCTTGGCACTGATGCTCTAGTTACCACAATCTCCCTGAGGCGACCGGAACGAGGATCCCGACGTACAGCTTCCACCTCCAACGCATGAGCGACAGCGTCCCTGAGTGTAACATGGTGCCCAAGTCGCACTGCAGCCCGCACCTCCGGGTCCCGTATCCCATCCGTGAAGACCTGCAGGAGCATGTCGTCGATGACTGCTGGTGATGACTGGAAAGCCTTTCGCACGAGCTTCTCTACTTCCACGGACCATTGTTGCAGACTCTCGTTAGCATGTTGGTTACGCTCCTTCAACCGCGCCCGATAAACATGTTCGAGATGTCCGTCGCCGAATCTAGCCTCCAGAGCTCCGTAAAGATTGTCGAACGTCAGATTTCCGCCAGCACCTACGGCCTCCAGCACGGCGAGAGCCTGCCCCTGGAGTGCTAATATCAACGCAGACTGCGCCTCCTCCTTGCCCCAACCATTCACCTTCATTGCTGCCTCGAACTGTAGCTTAAAGGCGGGCCATGACGTCAGTCCATCGTAAACCGGTGTCTTGACACCTTTTGGTTGTATGGGTGAGTCAAAAACAGCAGCGACTCGACTATGAGATTTGCTCTGCTCAACCTCTCGCCGGATTTTGGCAAACTCACCCTCCACACGAACAAACCTCCCTTCAAACTCACCCTTCACACGATCCAACCTCCCTTCGAACTCACCCTTCACAAGATCCAACCTCTCTTCTACGGCTTCGACTCTCTCCACTGCCTGCTGCAAGCCTTTCGTTATATCTTTGTGAAGCGCCTCCTGCATCGTGCGTATTTGTTCCTCCTGACGGCGAGCCTGTTCCTCCTGACGGCGAGCCTGCTCCTCTTTAAGGTCGCGCAGTTGTTCCTCCTGGCGGCAAGCCTGTTCCTCCTGGCGGCGAGCCTGCTCCTCTTTCAGTGCGCGCAGTTGTTCCTCCTGGCGGCGAGCCTGTTCTTCCTGGCGATGAGCCTGTTCTTCTTTCATTGCACGCAGTTCGTGAACCTGTTCCTCCTTCAGTGCGCGCAGTTGTTCCTCCTGACGACGAGTTTGTTCTTCCATCATGCACTGGATCTGATAGAGGAAGTTTCCTGGGTTCTGCTCCGGAGTGCGCTGCACCGCACCTCCCTCAGGTCTTCTCACAGGGGTTCGCTGCACCTCAGTTGCAAGACCCGCACCTTCCTGCCGCGCTTCCGACATAGCTCGGGTGGTGACTCCCTTTAACTCCTTTGGCACCAGCGGCATCCTATTCCAATCCCACTTCTGACACCAAATGTTACGAGCGACGGGTTCCGGGATTGGAGTGAAACGCCAAGTCCAAATTTACAGAGTTTATTTGGGTTTCTCTTACTTACGGTTATCCGCGCAGGGATTCCCCTTACACCACTTTTCACTGTTCACTACGTCACTACTAAGACGCACTACACTGTCACTTAACTGTTCACTTTGCACTTGTCACTATTTACTTTTTCACTTTCACTTTCCTTCCTTTTGTTTAGCACTTTTCACTGTTAAACTCAATACTGCCCTGTGGCCGCAAACTCGCCGGTTTATATACCCCTTAGAATGTTCTAGACTATTTGAATTTCGATCGTCTTTTCGTTATTCCTTTGTTCCCTTCCAAACGCTTCTACTCCCTTCCCGAACACGACTGTCTTTTTGTTATTTTCTGTTTCTTTCTAGATATTCCTTCTCCCTCTCTCTTCTAGAACATTCCTAAACAACATTAAAATCTAAAAATGTTTTCATCGGGGTGAGGTCTCGAACCCAGGACTTCTCGATTTAAGGGATCGCACCTTACCGGTTGCGCCACGGAGACTGTTAATAAACCGTCCGAATTTTTGAATGCCTTTTTACGTTCGACGTTTGGCAGCATCCGTGACAATATTATTTTGGAAAAAAAAATCCTAAGGTGTAACGTTTCGGAGATATTTAAGTTTCAAGTTAAAAAAAGACGCCAATATTACCCATACCCCTTTTGATTCATTAGGTGTAATAATATAGTTTTTCTTATAAAAGCTACAAAACCATGCACATTTAGATAATTTTGAACAACTTACACTCGACATCGACGATGATTCTCTTGGACACGGATGGAGGTACGGCGTTCGTCGCGATGCAGAGGTAGGCGCCCATCTCCGTGCGACTAATACGCTGCAAGCTCAGCGTGTCCCCCTCGTATACCGTCACTGTAACAATCACTATATTTAGACTATATGTTAAGACGCACGGTGGCGTAGTGGAGCTTCGGTATTGGATACGATCACTGGAGTTAAGCAACGCCTGGTCCGGTCAGTCATTGGATGGGTGACCGTTATATTTTATAAGAGCTTTTCGTTACCCACGACTTCGTCCGCAGATTTTTAGTCACATCATAAGCATCTCACCTAAAACATTATCATGTAAAATGTTGCCAAGACGAGACCATATGGCTTACACTGTCAAAAAGTTATCAGTCGTCTAGCATGATTTCTCTACTTGCGCGTGACTCGGCTTTTTCCCATTTTACATGTCACGGCTTTCACTCTTCGAAAAGCGGGGGAACAGGTTATTTTCTATGCAGCATACTAGACGTGCAGATCTCATGTACAGTCAAGCTTCTAACTCTGCTCGTCCTAAGTCTACAATCCCTAACTTTACAAACTCTACACCTTAGTTAAAATATGTGGCTCGGGTGAATCGGGTAATTACATAACAACCCAGATCAGAAGCTTATTAAGGCAGCTTGTTTTTTTCAGTTTACAGTTCTCTGACAGCAAGTTGACCACTAATGCCTTCAAAAAACCGCACTGGGCCTGAATTGCGGAGTATAGGCCTCTCCCTGTCACCCTTATTCGGGATGCATTTGCCATGCAGTGCACGCTTCTATCTATTACTGGAAAGCCGTGGTTGTGGTCTACTGAGATTAAAATTTCCATTTACTCTGAACTAAAATTAAATAAGGAAGTGACGTAATGCATGTTTTCAGAAAATCTATCCCCAAATAGTGTTGCCTAACAATAGTGAAACTAGTCAAGTCTTTTGAGAATAAAATTGTTTAAATCTAAAGTATCTAAAGTCTTCCTTGAAAAGTAACAGACAATATCGATAGTGCTATCGATAGTATCGATATTTAGGATTTTATACTTTAAGGGGCTAATAGGTTCAGACGAAAGTTTTATTTGAGAAACGCGATTGCCCAGCCCTCCGAAAATTATTATTATTAAATTTTTTCGATAAAAAAGAATTAACAAATGTACTGTTTTTATTTTTTTATGATCACTAGATAAACTATGGTGAATATGTGAGTATACATACCAAAAATCGGAAACTATTATGAGTTCTTCCAAAACTTTTTTTTTTAGAAAACTCGTGAAAAACGTCATCTTAGTGACGATTTTCTATCGAGTGAAGTAATTCCAATCGTGTATTCAATTTATTATTTCATTAGATAAACTATCCAAGAATACTGAGGTATGACTTTGGTTTCGGTAAATTGTATAAATCTAGTCAAAAAATTAAAATAAAAGATGCCTTCAAGGTATTTCGTCCTACTATTGCGCCTTAAGAAAAATTTATATCATCTTCTTCTTTTCGTATGGAATTGTTATGTGTCTTCTTCAGATCGTCCACTTCCATTATCTTCCCACCTCTGTCGCACTGGCTGATGTGCTGGTCATACCATGAAATTGATTTACATTATAGATAGTATTGGATCTTAAAACTATTGATATAATCAATAGTAATACATTTTCAAGGTCAACGTTCGACAGGCAACACTGTCCCCAATAACGTTACTATACGCTACCAAATTGTCCTTAATCAACCGCTAGCCATCAACTAGCCCCTCGTCGATTCAGCCTCACCTCATCGTTTCATTTATACCCGATTATCTCTATCAGTTAGTCGGGATAATACTGATCCAGTTGACTTTTATTAGGGTGTAATGAACAATAGAGCCGCAAGGGTAAGATAAGATAAGATAAGATAAATATTCTTTATTTGCACACCAAAATACACAAAAAACAACAACAATATAAGCGAACAAGAAGGGTACAAAGGGCGGCCTTATCACTAAAAGTGATTTCTTCCAGACAACCAGTGGATGGAAGAAGTCTTACATGAGATAAATGCTATGGCGGTGTACTAATTGATACATAATATTATAATTTACACAAAGTATAAATGTATACATAAATACATACATACTCAATATAGCAAAATAATTGTAGAATTAGGTACCTTAGCTATGGGAGCTGAAACAGTTTTTGGTAGTAACGCAGCCACAGATTATAGGTATAGTAACTACAATACAGGTACATCAGTGCTTTGGAAAACGATAAATAATTACGCTTCGCCAGGCTGCCAGAAGATACACGCAAAAATGTATCTAAGGGGGCTTGACTCTACGTTGTTGTTCCTACGTACAGTGCGCGACATTTCATCGCTATTATACAAAGTCCTTCTTAATATGCTGACACATTTTAAGGAGATAATCGGATCGGCAAACTGAACAACATTCTCTATGGGACCAACATCGTAATTGTGAAAAAAAATCAGCTGTCCCATACATTTGGCTAGAGTAGGTTTGCAGTTTTGTATGGAACAGTATTTTTTTTTTCGCGATATCGATGTTGGTTCCATAGAGAAAGTTGTTTAGTGTGACGGTCTGATAATCCTCTTAAAAAAGTTAAATATTAAGAAGAACTACTTAGAGTAAGTCAAAGTCAAAGTCAGTCAGTTTTGAAACGGTCCAATTTCATAGAATTGCCGATCTTTTTACTGCAACTCAAAGACATGCCATGGTCTCATCATCATGATTCAGAGCATAGATACCGTTTTTTGAAATTTTAGGACACCTCCCATTGCATGGTTCTTGTTCAAGAATCGACAATTTCCTATTTCTGTTAAAGGGCTTGACTTCATTTATACAGGGTGTATGGAAAAGTATAATTAACATTTAAGCCACATACTCTACCTATCAAACTGAACAACTTTTACTATAGGAGCAAACATGTCAGCGCAAAAAAAAATTCTGCTGTTCCATACTAAACTGAAATGCCTACACGACTAAAATGTATGAGACAGCTGATTTTTATATTGTACTGACAGTTTTGCTCCCATAGTAAAAGTTGTTTAGTTTGATGGGTAGAGAATGTGTTTTACAGGTTAATGATTCTTTTCCTTACACCTATATAAATGAAGTCAAGCCCTTTAACAGAAATAGGGTTGTCGATTCTAGAACAAGAACCATGCAATAGGAGCTGTCCTAAAATTTCAAAAAATGGTATCTATGCTCTGAATCATGATGTCTTCATAGTACGCTACGGTACAAACGACTTTTTGAACCATCTATCCTGTTTTTCTACAAAATATTATAACACTTTTTATTACCCTATAGAGGTTGTTGACAAATTGCAGTAATAACTTTTGGACTATATTTTAACGAAAATATAAAAATATGGGCTTTCGTTGCATTCAGCGCTTTGAATTTATTCGCGAAGTGTTAAAAAGTTACAAAGTTACGGACGGTTTGAGCTGATGCGTTTACAAAGTTCGCTTTTCAAACGTGACGTCACGTTTTTTGGTCGTTGGCGTAGTGGAGCTTCGATATTTGAGTTAAGCAACGCCACGTCCGGTCAGTCTTTGGATGGGTGACCGTTTAGTGGTATCTCATCTCGAGCATTACCGTGCTTCGGAAGGCACGTTACGCAGTTGGTCTCGGATAGTTTCGCCAGATCAGAGGCCTATTAAGACGACTTGAAAATTCTCTGAAAGCAAGTTGACCACTAACTTTGATTCTACGGGCTTTAACTTACTATTGTAGCTCTCCTTTAGTGTAATATTTAAGGTTCAAGGATGGAGAGTTACGTCAGGTGGTGATACTAGTAACCCAAGCTCTATAGTAGTTATAAAGAGGAGAATCACCACTGTACAGCTATTTTACAGCCTACTTTTAGCTGAGGGTGGCTAGTCTTTCAACTTTTGTATTATTTTTTTGATTTAAAGTCTTTGACTATTTATATGTGGACTGGTTACGTATGTAATTCTACTACCAAACCTTTCTGCCACTTTTTGCGGGGGGCGAGGTAACATGAAATCCGCAACTTTGGATTTTATTCCCCATAACTTTAGATTCTAATTTTGAATTTTAAAAATCATGAAAAGTAGTCTCGTGTGAACCCCAAACGTTCTAAAGTTTGAAGTTATTATTTCGCAATTATAGGCTGTCTCGTTTAGTGATAAGGTGTAAAATTGAATGTAAATGCACAAGATCAATTGTGCTTATACCGTGGCAGAGGGGAAATGCTACCGCAAGGCTAGTCCTTATAATAATTAGTCAAAGTTTAAAGTGTCCTTAGTGGTTGATATTCATGACTACATTAACCGGGAATACGGCCTATGTCTACGTTATATTTTTGCAACAAAAAGAAATCTCAGAGACGTTGAGAGTATGAGAGAACCTGCAGTCGCATGAGACTAAAAATACGACACAGAGCTTAGTTCATACGACACTAACCGTAACTAACAAGTTGTCATAGTATTTAGGCTTTGTTTGTTCCACACGTGGTTATTACAGAGATAGTATAATATATGTAGATTACTGCGGTACCGAGGGCCTTGCGTAACGAGGTCGCTCCCATGTGGCTGTTAAACAATCTACCTTAAAATCTCATAAAAATTAAAAATTCCTCGCGCGTCCACCGTGGGCCGCTGCCGCCATCAAGTGGCCAAATGAGTTTGCCCGTGTTTACAATTAAGGAGCATTTTCGCGGCCGCGCGGGAAGCGCAATGAATGTAATGAGAACGCTGCTCGTTTCTCGAATGTAATAAGCAATTAAGGATTGGTCAAGCTGGTGAATCCTGTATGTGACAAACCGAGATCTGGTCTCGGTCTGATACCAAATGCGTGTGCTATCCGAATTGATGCGTCAGGAAGTTCAAGCAAGATGCAAGAGGAACAAAAATGAAGGTTTTTTTTTATTTTAAGGTAAAAAACTAACCGTCAGTGTAAATCGGCATAATTTCCTAATTCATGCGTGTTTCTGACACTATTTCTAGTTCTTTGTGATTGTCATAGATTGTTGTCTGCTAACTAGCTCCTTTTGAGAACATTTTTCTTTATCAATGTTTTCTGTTGAATACTTCTATGAGCAACAATAATTACATAAAATTTTATGCCATATACAGGGCCCAACTTAATATGCGGACACTTTTTTAAGGGGATCATCCGACCATCAAACTGAACAACTTTCACTATGGGACCAACATCGAAATCGCGAAAAAATCAACTGTCCCATACATTTGGCTGAAGTAAGTTTGCAGTTTTGTATGGAGCAGTTTTTTTTTTTTTTTGCGATTTCGATGTTGGTGTTTCGATAGTGTCAGCATAATTATTAAGAAGGACCCTGTATGCACTAATAATTATTTTCAGACATGAATGTCAATTTGATGGTCTAAGCCACAGAAATAAATCAAGATAGAACGGTGAAGTGTGCGGGGCACGCGTGCCAACATTAAGCAATACATTTCTTAATTGTTCATACGTTTACTCCTTACGCACTGAGTCGCCTTACGATAAACATCGGTGACAAAATCATGGTTTCTAACTACACAAATAAAAGTTCTGAGGTGACTCTGAAGATATGAGTACTTCATTTTTATTAAAAACGTTATTTAAAGACAATTAAAACAAAAATCCAAAAATACACGGGTGGTCCGAAAAAGGCACGCGCGGAACACAAGTAAAACAATGCTTATAACGGTTCTATCTTGATTTATTTCTGTGGCCTTGTCGAAAGGCGTATATCGGAGGTATACAATGCGAGTGACTATTACTGTTATGTATTTAAAATAAAATATTAAATAAAATGTAAAATTTCTAGATACCTAGTTGTCAGTTTGGCGCCAATATTCGTGGAAAATCACATAAATTTTAGGGGATAGAGTGACTTGCATCTGACTCCACGAGGTTTCGCCTCAGTTTGACCTTTCCTTTAGGAGCATTTCGCGGCCGCACGGGAAGCGCAATGAATGTAATGAGAGTGCCGCTCGTTTCTCGAATATATTAAGCAATTAGACGAACTCCGGATGCAACTGTACTTGCTGTTACAAACGGCGTGCTTTTAATGATAATTTCATGTTTTCCCACGAAACGGGTATCGTTGGCGATGTAGTTTTCATTTGTTTTCGGTGAGAAAGTTTTAACGCGCGGTTTCGGTTACAATTAACGCTTTTACGTACATATTTTGAATCCCAAAGAGTGGTTTAAATTTGTTTTGAGCCACAATTTGGTCTTTGAAGCCGTATAGGTGGTCTTCTCTTTTTTTATTTCATCGATACAACGTGTCTTAATAAATTACTTTCTACGACGTCATCAATGTTTTTCCGCACTTGAACAAAGTAGTTGTGTTAAGATCTTTCTCCACCTTCTTTTCCTATCAATTCCTCTTCACTTTAAACATTCTTAGTACCTACCTATTTATTACCTAATTTTTTTATGTTTTGTCTTAAGAAATCTCCTATATACGTTCCTAATGTCTCTGTCTTTAATGTCAAGTCTTGTTAATACCCGGGTTAAGAACGTCTACGAGTACAATAGTACTGTTTAAGCAGAAAACAAAATTGAACAATCTACAGAACATGAGAAGTGATTAGATTTTTATCAAAATCTATTTGCATGCATATGCTCACGACTATGTTCCCCGAGGGGGTAGGCAGAGATATTCTGAAACCTCAGAACATCCACGTTTCACCAGTAGTACCGAAACTCTGTCCAGTGTGATGGGGGGTGAGCCCGTCGCCACTTATAATGGACAGTGGGTACAATACATGCCTCGAAATTGAAGCATGCAGGTTTCCTCACGATGTTTTCCTTCACCGAAAAGCCAGTGGTGTTACAAATCGTACATAAATTCCGAAAAACTCATTGGTACGAGTCGGCCTGGACGGGGATCGAACCATCTATTTTAATTAATAAAACTGAATTAAAAGGAATCTAAAGTCACCCCTTATTTCCAGTTGTAACCATTTTACTCTTACATTAATGATCGGAAGAAAATGAAAATTCACAAGACAATATAGAATAATTTGGTTTTCTTATTTTTTGGAAATTCATAAAAATTCATCTCATTTTTCAAAGAAAACGGTTAAATTCTGACCTTGGCCACGCGCTCGTTCACATCGATTAATATAGACAGTCGTGTTCCCGGGCGGATACGCCTTAACCAAACCATTTCTGAGAATCTAAATCTCAGTATTAAAGATTTTACTTGAACAAAATAGAAAAAAAAGTTCTCAGCAACAATTATTTGACTAAAGCATTACAGCTAGCCTGCAGCGATATTAGTAACGATACAAATATCATTGCTAGCCTGACCGAAAATATTCCCTATTCAAAGTAGGAATTCTACATACCGTTTTCCCGTAACGTGTTTTGGATAACCCGTATCAATTTGAACCTCTGATCACTATAATAACACCAAGCCCTTTATCTGATCGAATGACCAATAAGCCCTCAGAACGATCCAAAACAAAAAACTAAACAGAAGAGTAAATTTAAATTGATTAAATCCGCAAATAAAAAGCGGATTTACGACCGCATTAATTCCAACAAAAGCTTAACACGGCCCGAATTGAAAACGAGAGCAGTTTTTCCACGTTCGTAATTAAAACATTCGCTCTGAACGTCCTTTGCAAATAATCATAGCAGATGGGTGTGACACGTTCGAGGGGGGAGGGAGGGGCAAAGGGGCGAGGCGGGCAGGGAGGGTCACACACAATTAGCGCCAAGTGCCTCTCAACACCACACGTTAATTTTCGCCTGTACAAGGAAAACACTCTTAAAAATTAAACTCAATTTTGGTCCCCTTTGTCGCTCTCTCGACCCACGGGTGCTCGAACAGTTTAATTTGCCGCACAATTCCAGCTATAATTATCTTTGGCCAGATTTTTCTCTTACGTTAAATCCCCTTAAAGAGCGGTTGCGTGTCTGATGTAGGATTAGTGCGGGTTTAAACGTGGCTTATAGCGGTTTGTGGTTAAACAAAGGTGCGGAAATCCTGTGGGGTAATGTAAGCTTCGATCCTTAGCACGTTCACAAGCCCTTAATTTATAATATTACCTGCTTGTATTTTGAAAAGTTTATTGGACGTATTAAAATAGATATGTTTTATAGAACTGAACTAGACACACAATCATCGCTCCAAAAATGGCAGATTAGCTGCTAAGTAGCTCTTTTGAAGAGCTACTAAGCAGCTCTTTTTTGTACTAGCTGCATTGATCAAGATTTTTTTTTCGCCTACGTTGGTAGACAGAATGTGAGTGTAACCGCGAATGAGACAGCGAATATATTCAATTTATATGAAGTGACTTTGAGTCAGGTGGCAGATTTATATGAAGAGACATTGAGTCAGGCACAAAAAGTGGTTACGTCTCGATAAGGACAGCAATAAGGCAGCGATCTCTTTTTCGAACTAGAACGAATTTGCTATGTGCACTTTGTATTTAGTGAATATCTCAAAACACGTTCCGACCTCCATAGGTATTACTTCTCCCTCTACGACTGACAGTAATCATACCAAATACGACTAAGTTTATGAATCAAAAATAAACAAAAACAGTCGTGCAACCCAACAGCATGCAACTTGATTTGTGTGGGTTATGTGTCAGATTCGGATATAAATTTGCTAAGATTTTGTTTGAGACTTGGAGTCTTTAGTATTTAAGGTCAATGCGTATTAAGCCAATCAACATGCTGCTATTCTCTAAATTAGCATTTCAGCCCGCCTATCCTCTTAACTTCTTGCTGATTTCCCAAAGTGCGTCGGACGAATCGAGGGTTCAGTGTGTCACTCGGGATGGCTCTTCGCTTGCACCCTCAATTGTTGAAGTTTTTAAAATAAGTACATAATATTAGTAAGACTAAATGTGAGAATGAATGTGTTTTCTCACGCTAACGACTACACACCCTACTGCTGCTGTTTTTGTTTTATCTCATTTATATTTGCTTTCGGATTCACCCTCGTAGATTTTTCGTTTAAAAATACATCAAATTTTATTTAATTCATTTTTTAATAAAAATAAGTACGGTAAAATAAATACCCGACATCCCTCTTTTGAAAGGATGAGTTTTTTTAGAGGATTACAGAGCGGCACTCTCGTGGCAATTCTGTTTGAAATGGTCACTGATGCAACGCCCGGTCAGGACAATTGGTTTGGTGATGGTTTAGTTGTATTTCATCTAAAGCGCTTCAGCTCCGCTATGAAAAGCAATCGAACCCGGATAGTTATTTTGGATGCCCATTTAAGCTGCCTATTCAGAGGCCAAATTAAGGAGGCTTGAAAATTCCCTGACAGCAAGTTGACCACCAAAATCCACACCGGGTCCTCATAGTAAGGCGGTGCCCACTCCCTCTCAGACTTAAGATGAACAGCATGTTGAACTTTATCTCTACTGAGGTAAGCTAGAATAACAGCATTGATAGCGCGACTGAAGCCGCGCATGTCCTCAAGGCGCCTACCTGTTCTGTCAACTAAACGTGTGCCTCAACTGAAATTTTTTCTTTTCTAAGTGTTGACAAAATTCAACTCGGCTGGGCAGCTCTTTGACCAGTGTGTGTTGCCAGTAATGACATACGGAACTGAGACGTGGTGGCTCACTTAAGGCCTCATAAAAAGGCTGAAAGTCACCCAAAGGACAATGGAAAGGGCTATGTTCGGAATTTTTCTGCGAAATTTTATGCTAAACTAAAGTGACATGACCTGGGAGGATATATACAGTGCTGCCTAAGTTCGCAACCGGTGGAGAGCTATTATCCGAGCCCTATACCCCACTTAGGGGTAACAGGAAGAAGAAGACAGTGGCAAGGCAACATTGCTCGCAGAACCGATGACTGACGAGGAGCGCAGCGTGGGTAGCCCCCTCACAAGGTAGACCGACGACCTGGTGAAGGCGGTAGGAACTTGTTGGATGAGAACCGGTCGGTGTGGCGATTCTTGAGGGAGGCCTATGTCCAGAAGTGGATGTCTATCAGCTGATATGATGAAGTCTTGATAAAACTCAATATGCTAAGTTAAATTCTGTAACAAAAGAGCAATGGCACGCCGCGCCCCTGCCAGCCGCTGCTCTCTCAATGTGATTTGAGTCTATACGTATCAAAAGGCTTTTACTTTGTGTGATCCAACAAGCAATAACTTCCTATCATATAAAACGAAAACGTTGAAATAACGAAAGAGGAGGTCCTTTCATAGCATTGGTTTTGCACTTTGAGCTTCATAAGAAGAATCTTATTTCGTTCTCTAGTACTGACTCCGAGAAGATCCCTATTTGTGATTCAGAGCACTTGAAAATGTAATTTGCTATGCAAAAGAGCTTTCAGTATTATAATGAACTGCGAGAAATAATAGCTGGCCGCCAAAAATGTGTCAAGAATACGTGCTTCATTCTGTTTCATCCTAGGGGATATTATTGCGAGGTTGTATGCTATTATAAATTACATACAAATATGAACTCACGATCGTCTTCTATTTCGGAGAGGTCACTCAACTACCAAGTATCTACTTACTTTTAAACATGCAGTAGCATTCATTTTTACACTGAATTTAGATTACGTACATATTTATGGTTGCAAGAAAAGGTAAAATTTAATTTTGAAAATTTCATTATTACAGTAGTTTTTAGGGGAATGTGAGTCATTCCCGGCACCGTAAACAGTGGTGACCACTTACAACTCAAAACAATGCAGTCCAGCGAGCCCATGGGATAACTCTGATCTCTCTAGAAACCCACAAGGAATTTAATCAAAGAAGAAAGGAGGAGTAGGAAAAGGAAATATCTGCTCGGAAAAGATAAGATAAATATTCTTCACTTGCAAACCTAAAAACAACGGATTTCGAATATTTGCTCTTCCTACTGAATTTAATAGCTTCGACCTCGGTACCTAGTAGCGCCTGTAATTTTCAATTCTATCCACCCTTCCGTCTTCATCTTCTCTCGGTTCAATTCCATCCGCCTTTGATCCGTCCGTATTCAGACATAGGCGCGGTGTATACAGAAGAGACGTATGGCGGTGGCGGATAGTCAAAGCAACACAATTATAAACCTTATAGTACGTAGCATAGCGTCGTTTGGAGAATTACGCCCGCGCCTCCAGGCGACGCCACCTGGAGGCGCGAGCTCGATTCTCCTCTACGACAAAAACGACGCTATCCTACGTACTATAAGATTTATATTGTGTTACTTAAATTATGCGCCACCGCCACACGTCTCTTCTGTATAAACCGTGGCATAAGCCTCCTCCATATTATTCCATTACGTTATGCCCCTAATTTCAATTAATACTAATTTCGGGCAGATACAATTCACACCCATGACCTTTCGAGCAGACACCTAACATGAATTTGGAACCTATGAGGTACATTCATTTAAAACGCACAACTTTCCTACCAATTCTTTTAAAATTACCGTATACATCCGTTTCCTACCATCATGAGATCCTTGACAAGCAATAAAGATCATTAGCACTGAATAATTAAGGCTCAAAGCGTTAGACACAATAGCTGTACTCAGATAGACAGTTAGTTACATTAAAGGCTTAGCAACACCCCGAGTGATCTAAGAGCCGGTACCCGAGGTCCGCTTTATGATTAACTAATCATGAGTCTTGTTCAACTGCGCGGTAATTTGAAACGCTGGGCTCTGGTGTGTTCTAGAGGAGGAAATTTGGTATTGAGTTATGTAGGAAGAGGTATATGGTAGCGAAGTGTCCCTTAAAAGTTATATAAGCATCCGAGGTCCTCCGTCCAGACTTTGACGAGCTCTGGGCAGAGCGGGCTTTGCCCCTCGCATCTCGCCGTGCAACTACTTACGAAGCGATACAGCTTTATAGTTAGACCAAAGAAAAGCTTCCGACCACCTCGAAACGGATAATGATCGTGATTGTAGTGTAAAAGAGGACATATTAAAATTTTTAAAAGTCTCAAAACTTTAATAAACGCTTAATACTGAAACGCGTCTGCAGCAACAGTGCTTAAACCGTAGTATTAACGCGGATGTTTTTTTTGTCCTGGCGGTCGGACTCAGCAGTGGAGAACGCTAATGGGCATTAAGTCCGCAATTTGTACAACTTATAACTCGTAATAAAGCTTAAATAACTAAATTACACGTTGTTTTAACTAACATTTTATTGGATTTTAAGATTTGAAAATTCAGCTACATTCATCATCATCACCAGCCAGTAATTGTCCACTGCTGAACATAAGCCTCTCCGAACGCGCATCTACAAGCCCTATCTTTGGCCTTCATCATCCAGTAGCTGTTTCAAGTCGTTGATCTAGCACAGAAGAGCGTCTCATACTACGCCAGGTAGTTCGTGATCTCCATTAATATAACTCAACCTCCCCATTGGTTATCAGTTCTTTGGTTGAAAATGTCCACAGATAGTTCTTTAGCTTGCAAATTCTCCGATTTTGTCAACTTCTTTAGTTCTCTGAGGTATCACCGAGCTTCCATAGCTTGTTAAATAATACTAAAACGGTCACCTATCTACAAGACCTGTATAAAGTTTTGTTTAACTTCGGTCATAGATTCCAATACCAATATTCCACTACAATACAAGTCCTAGTTTGTCACCTATCTTACCTTTCTTTCTTCTATCGACAGATATAGGCTGTCCGTCTTCCCGTCGCCACATGATCTTTGGAGTCGGGAACCCATCAGCCTTGCATACGAGGCTTATGTTCTGGTTTTCTCTCACCGCTACCGCTGACTGCGTGCTTTCTTCGTCCAGGATATTTGGCGGCACTGTGAGGAAATTTGTGTTGTTAGAGTTCAGTTTTGTGTAGCAATTCGGTATGTCAAATTTTTTTGGAGGGTATAATCGAAAACCATTTCGAGATAATTGTCTCTATAATAATATTTTCTACGTCAGAGATTTTAAAATGAAAGGATTATAGATATTTTTTATAAAATAACGTCGTTTTTCGGTCCGTCCAGTGACGTCACTGGAAAACCTGCAAACTCCTTGGTAAACTTAAAATCAACTTAAAATAACTGACCATTATGCAAAAAAAATATATTCACAATCTCATTTGATGTTGCCGTTTCTGTTTCCAGCATAGAGTTAGAAAGAGAACACAGGATTTTTTTTAAAATAAAGCAGTAATGTAGTTTTTCTCCATGGAGGTCTCTCTCTCTCTCTCTCTCCATGGAGTTCGAATTATTTTCTCTCCATCATTATTTATAAGCACGATGAATCGCAATAAAAATTAAATAGGTGTCTTATAATTATGTCTTCTATCCATAAAAAATATAAAATGAAGACAAAAAAGAAATTGACATTCCGAATTAGGGAGAAAATTATCAAAGATATTTCATGTATTCTTAAAGATAGATGACTTATAACCACTTGACGCATATTTCCATCTTGAAATCGGCTAGCAGGGAACCATCCTACGACTGTACCTTTAGAACAGTAGTAGTTACTATTATAGTCTTAGCATTGTTTCCGATCACCTCAAAAGGGAATAATTATGTCGTGAGCATATGTATGAAGCAAGGTTTACTTAACACATCTAGGCTCATGAAATGATATTGATATTTCAAGGGTAGAAATAGATTTGTGCGATAATAATATCTATTTGCATATTCTTAACCTATTCCAAATGTAAGTACTAATTGAGACAGTCTAATTTCACAGGCATTAAACAAGCCATAGCGAGACTCGACACTATTGATGGTACCTACATACACAATACAATAGCTACGGCAGTACAAGAATCGAAATACGCTGGCTTCAGTGGAAAATGTTTTCTATCAAGTGTGCTTAATGTTTATATTCGAAGACCAAAATAGTAATTGGGTTTTGTTAAAGACTAGCGATCCGTCCTGGCTGTAGAAACGAGTAATTTTTGCGTGCGAAGGGTACTCGAAAATTTCTCGTGAATCATTATATTATTAAAAATCGTATAAAAATCCCTTCAGTATTTCTGAGATTAGCTAATACAGAGAGATAGGACGACAGAAAATCGCGGCGGGGAACTTTAAATTATATAGGGTCCAACTTAAAATGCTGATACTTTGTTAAGGGGATGATCAGACCGTCAACCTATACAACTTTTTCTATGGCATCAACATCGAAATCGAGAAAAAAAAATCTGCTGTGCATTTAGGTCAAGTAGGTTTGCAGTTTTGAATGGAAGAGCAGATTTTTTTTTTCATTACCTATAGGTAATGACTGTAGTGATGATGATAATCTAAAAATTATTGAGTACTGAATATTTAAAAGATACGTACGGAAGATGACGAAAGACGACGACCTAAGGACAGAAATGTAATGACAATAACAACGATGACGGTGATGAAAATGACGTGGAATTAGAATCGATACTCTTAAAGTAGTGTATTGCCCTAGTACATACATATTTGAAAGACGATGTAAGCTCTCTAGTTCAAATTTTGAAACCAATTAGTTACATCGGTATTGACGCCCGTCCCAATCGCAAATGTAATGAAATGTAAACATAACTGTGTACGCCGCAATGCTTCCATACTATCAAACTAAAGTAACCCTTAGAGCAATGGGGATTAGAGTACATTAACAATATAAACAATTGAGGAGCTATACAGAAGTAAAATAATGTTTGAGTAAGAATATTACGTACGTTGAATTTAGTAGTAGTATTAGGTACTGTTGGTATCGAAAAACTAACTTAACCTTGTTGAAAACCACATATTTTACCAGTTGTGAAATCTAACCTAAAATCCTCGTCTTAGCTGGGTAGTATCAACCAACTATTTTTATTTTCTCAAGGACTGCCACGTGCCAAAAATAAATAGTTTAAGGGTATATTACTGTTGGCGCGTTCCATACAATCGAAGTCTGGTTATATTTTCATTACTAACTAATTAAAGTCAGTGAAATTTTTCATAAACAATCTAAAAAGTAGTCTCTATGCTTGTATCTTGTCAGATTTTCGTGAACATGTATAGTTTTAAAGTTATAGTGCCTCAAAGATTTCCATACAAATCTTAAATTAATCCTGGCATTGAAACTGTATATTTTAACGATAATCTGACAAGATACAAGCATAGAGATTTGTTTCTAGATTGTTTTCACAAAATTTCATTAACTTTAATTGGTTAGTATTGAAAATATCACCAGACTTTGTTTGTATGCAGCGCGCATTTACGCATTCGGAATAAACTTCTCTTAAAGCTACTTCTTCAAAGGCCTTGCAGAATAAAAAACTATAAAAGAAAAAAACAAAAAAAGAAACAATATAATCAAAATTGTTTAAATCAAGAAATTTGTTTACCATTGAGAACGTAACAAGAACGATTCAATTTCAACTTTCCCGGGAGTCAATTAATAAGAGTAACGGATAAAACGGCGAAGAAGGATATTTAAAACACGTAAAGCGTCCGAAAGCAATGAAACAGAAATAAAAACTGCAACGTGCGAAGGTTCAAAAGCGATGGGGGAAAAAACTGACAAGACACTATATGATACCGTATAAAGGTTCCGTAGGATAAACTTTACTGTATCTTCTTCAAAAGAAGGAGAAATTTATAAATACCTACGTAAAAAGTTAACTTAAATCAAAGATTGAAATATTGGTCTGGAGTGCTGTCGACAAATTTAGCTACCATGCCATTATTGCCTCAAATTCTTCAATGCTGTCTTTAACAGACGTGGAGTCATCCACTGGCATTCCAAACTACCAATACCAACGTAATACTTTTTTTAAAATAAATATCTCACTATAGTGAAACTATAGCTTCAGCATTTTATTAAACAGATAGATGGCCCTTGTGAAAGCGAAGAGAAACAAAAACGAAATTGTTTAGGTGGAAATGCTGTTGAGTTTTTCGAATTTGATGAAGCGCTTTGTACATGAAGAAAAGTGTAAGTTCATGACGTGCTTCGTAATCGAACTCCTCATCAGATGACAGCAAATCATCAGTGATTAAATACATTGTTGTGTTTCCATGTACCGTTTTTGTCTAAAACTGATATCAGAGTCAAACAAATATCCAGTGTAATAAAATTAAAAATTAAGATGGCTATCATGGTACAGAACACATCAATATCGATTCAGATTTCCATGACTCTAATGCAAATATTTATAGTTATCTCAAAATATTTACCTTTTACTGGATTCTAAGGTTAGCAATCGGTTTTATAAATTTCCCGGCGTGGTTCAAGCCATCAAACTGAACAATTTTACTGTGATAGCAAACCTAAAATCGTGAAAAATCCGCTGCTGCATACATTTGAGGTGAGTAGGCATTGCAGACTGGTATGGAACAGTCTTTGACTATTTATATGTGGACTGGTTACGCGTGTAATTCTACTAACAAACATTTCTGCCATTGTTTGCGGGGGGCGAGGTAACATGAAATCCGCAACTTTGGATTTTATTCCCCATAACTTTAGATTCTAATTATGAATGTTAAAAATCATGAAAAGTAGTCTCGTGTGAACCCCAAACGTTCTAAATTCGAAGTTATTATTTCGCAATTATAGGCTGTCTCGTTTAGTGATAAGGTGTAAAATTTAATGTAAATGCACAAGATCAATTGTGCTTATACCGTGGCAGAGGGGAAATGCTACTGCAAGGCTAGTCCTTATAATAATTAGTCAAAGAGAACAGTAGATTTTTTGTTGCGATTTCTGGTTTTCTCTCTTAGTGAAAGTTATTCAGTTTGATGTCCTGAACAGCCCTTGACAATTTTGAAAGGATTTACAAAATCATCTAGTAAACTAGTTGATTTTGTAACCAACACTATACCTTTATAACCGACAATGACAACAGCTTCATGACCCCGTAAAGGGAACACCGAAACCTCCGTTTTATTTCCACTTAAAAGTTGCCTGAAACTGTGGCCATATAAAACAGCTAAGTGTTTCCCGGATCGGCGGTTAGGGACCCACCACGCCTACGCCATTCTGGCCTGAACCCTAACTGCTATACCTCCGATTTATGCCTTACCAAAGAATAGATCTGCACTTTTATAGGTTTTTTACGTTCTCTGCAATCACTTTATGTGGCTAAAGTTCGGTGGAAAATGTCGATGTTTTGAAATTAATGGGTTGACAGTTTGACTATAGTCCGTCCAACACATGATCGTGATTATTATTTTTTTATTTTTCTTAATTAATGGCCGGTTGCTTGCGTCTAGCGCGGCAATTCTGCCAATGTCAAGTAGTTTATAATCTCAAGTGATTGTTTTATGGTTAAAACACAAAAGAGTTTCACAAAATGGCGGAGCCACGTGCAAGCCTAAGAGAGGCCAACACGAATGCGTCTACCTTCCGCCAGACTTGCAGCGCGACTCCGATCGTGATTATGATAGATGAGATACTGGTCGGATGACGTGACTATGAAACGGAGACAAAATAATATCGTTATATTTCAAGTATTGAAAATAAACAATATTAATTAAAACTCATTATAATTGCATCAAAACTTAGACTAAGCTAGACTATAACTAGCGTTGGACTAGAAGAACACTGGAGTGGAGACTCAGAAAAACCACGCTGGGTTGAGGCCGCCCACCAGAAAGATGGGTCAATGATATTAGGAGACACGCGGGTCCGAACTGGATGCAGAGGGCGAGGGATATAACATCATGGAGAAGTATGGTGGAGGCATATATCCGAAGTCGGACTGATCAAGGGCTGTGATGGATGGATGGATGCATAATTGCATACATACTTTATTATATTAGTGACTTATTAATTCTGTTTCCGTAATATATGTTTTATTTACTTAATTCTTTGCTTCGTGTGAAACTGAGACTGCTTTCCCTTATTAACACGGAAATAAGCCTATTAAACACGGCTACTTGTCATTACCTATTTTTATATTGGTAGCTAGTACCTTACTATTAGCTACTATTAGTATTAGCAGTTATACCAGTGATAGTGAACTTTTTATATCTCTAAAACGATCTGACATAATCACGATCCTATGATGGATGGACTTTACCTATTTCTACCAATCCCTTTGACTAATTATTATAAGGACTAGCCTTGCGGTAGCATTTCCCCTCTGCCACGGTATAAGCACAATTGATCTTGTGCATTTACATTAAATTTTACACCTTATCACTAAACGAGACAGCCTATAATTGCGAAATAATAACTTCGAACTTAGAACGTTTGGGGTTCACACGAAACTACTTTTATGATTTTTAACATTCAAAATTAGAATCTAAAGTTATGGGGAATAAAATCCAAAGTTGCGGATTTCATGTTACCTCGCCCCCCGCAAAAAGTGACAGAAGTGTTTGGTAGTAGAATTACACGCGTAACCAGTCCACATATAAATAGTCAAAGACCAATCCACACTATGCCCGCGCGGTTATCAATTACCTTTTTGGGGCAAGTGTTCAGAGTATTTTCAAGTAACCCATTAACCATCTCTCCACTAGTCTCTGACCTGCCTTAACAAATAGATACTCCGCCAATTAAGAAAAAAATCAAAATTGCCAGAAAACCGTATTTACAACATTAGATCATAGCTTAGACGATTTATATACGGACCCGCCTAGCCTTAGCATTTCCCCTCTGCCAAAGTGCAAGATCAAAAAATCTTACGCAATTACAGAAAATTTTATACTTTATCACTAAACGCGACAGCCTATAATTGCGGAATAATAATTTCGAACTACCAGTTTGGGGTTTACACGACACTATTTTTCATGATTTTTTACATTCAAAATTAGAATCTAAACTAATGGAATAAAATTCAAAGTTGCATATCTCGTGCTACCTCGCCCCCCGCAAAAAGTGTCAGAAAGTTTGTTAGTACAATTACACACGTAACTTGTCCTCATATAAATAGTCTGAGGATCATAGTTATAAGTTTGATTTTATATTGACTCAAACAAAATAAGGACTAAATGTAAAAGAAAAGCTATCAAAACTTCCAACATAACAAACCACTGAGAAATATTCTCGGTTAACCAGATTCTTTCAACAAATTATCTCGTTTCTGATTAATAACTCAATACGGCTTCAAATTAATGGATTATCATAAAAGCACTTAGCGGTTTTATCAAAAACAAGAGTTTACTTTCTAATTAATAACTTGATGAAAAGTGAGATAGGGCTAAGTAAGAACAATATTTTAACACTATTCAAACCAACCGAAGGGATTATTTGGTTTCGCCTAAACGTTGGGAAGGAAGGTAATTCAATTTGCAGCTCTAAATGAGTTCTAGTATATAAGAATCCTTTCCTTGTTCTTATGGGTAAGAAGAGATTTCATCAAATCCGTGTACCATGAGGTGACTAAGGTATGAAAGGATGGAAACCATTTTTAAAAATTGGTAAGCTGTTGTACTGTTTCTGTATCCATAAGAAAACACAGTTATGAGAGTATGTCAAATAATCAAAGTACTTAAATGTAGGTAAGTAGAGTACTTGAGACCATGAAACTGAACAACTTTCATTATGGAACCAACTATGAAATCGCGAAAAAAAACAGCTGTCCCATACATTTGAGTCGAGTTGGTAATGCAGTTTTGTATAAAACGTTCAGAAAGTTGTTCAGTTTGATATAATAGGGTATTTTGTTACCCTTTATAATGTCTAACTCCAAGGCAAAACCCTAGAAGGATCAAGGGCGAGAAAGAATAACATATACTTAACTACGAGGGTCCAGGACTAATTAGTGTTTGCAAGTTTTGATTATTGTTTTTAAGTGCCCTTTTATTCGACAAGGAATCTGCAATTCAGCACTATAGACATGGAGGCGTCTTTAAAAGTTTTAAAATGACTGATCCTCGCTTCTTAGCGATAAGACCGCATTATTTTGTGCCTATTTTACTGTTTATTTTTTTTTGGTGCAAAATAAAGTATTTTTGATTTGATTCTTTTTAAACTTGTTACTTTACAAGATATTTCTTAATATGGTGACGATTTTTTAAGGCGATGATCAGACCATCAAACAGAACAAGTTTGTCTACACCAATATCTAAATCGCAAAAAAAATCTACAAAACTGCAAACCGACTCGACATACAATTTATGGGATAGCAGATACTCTTTTCGCGATTTGAATGTTATGAATGGTCTCATAGATAAATTTGTTCAGTTTGATGATCACCAAGACAAGAGACGAGAAAATGATTGAAAAGTTGTTTTGTTTTTCCAATTTTGTTAAGGAACAATAAAAAGAGAATTTAGAAAGCAATTTCGAGTTTGTGAAAAGAATTATTGATGAGGTCAATGAAAAGATACCGTTGGAATTGCATCTCTCGAACTAGGGATAGAAGGATATAAAACTAAACAACCAATTTTAGATTCCGAAGCCAACAAGACAATTCCGAAGCTTCTCGAAATTGGATCAATCAGCGAACAATGGACGAAAAGCAAAACTAACCTAGCAGCGAAGACGAGGAGTCACCATATTTTCTATGTGTATGATATTATACTCATACATTCTACAAATTTTTCAACTTGAAGTAATTTAGCTATTTTTGCTGAAGATATTCTTACTACCTATGATACTTGGTTTTTATTTCAATCATTGCTCTGTTGATGTTATAATTCTGTTTTTGGTTGCATACTGCAAAGCTCTGACAAAAGCGACTAGGTATATTTTGCTCTCCGTTTAGTGTAGTAATAGTAATGTACAAAACAAACGTTATTGTTATGAGCGCTTCGCCGATAAGCTGGTGTGCAGTTTGTCGTGGTAATTTTTAAGACACACATGTATTGAAGTGAATAAATAAACTTGAAAAAAATCTTTTTTCACATATTGATAAGTAACTCGATAACACATTAAAAAATCTGACAAGACACAATTATATGATAATACAGACACAATATGAACAAAGCGGCAAATAAGACAGTGTAAGGTTAAAGGAATAAACACACTTTGAAATAAACTAAGAAACAATAATATTTGAATTACAAATATTTATCCCTGTTGATTTCACATCAGAGACTCAAGGGAATAAGGAAAGTTAATACTGATATTTTTACCAGTGCGCAGAGTCATCAATGTTTTATTCGTATGTAATATCGTTGTCTTGTCATCATAATACTAATTTGGCTAGAAAATACTAGACTTTAAATGGGACGACTATGCCCAAAAACATTTATTTTATTTACTGTTTTTTAATGTTTTTAATGCCGATTGCAGCTTTAAGCATACATGCATGCATATGCTATATTCTCCGAGGGGGTGGTCAGAAGGTTCTGAAACCTCACAACATCCACGTTTCACTAGTAGTATCGAAACTCTGTCCAGTGTGAAGGGTAGTGAGCCTGTCGCCACTTTTAATAGACAGTGGATACATGCGAAATTGAAGCATGTAAGTTTCCTTTACTGCAAAGCCAGTGGTGATAAAAATCGTACAATTATATTCCGTCAAACTCATTGGCACGAGTCCGCGTTACATACAGCATACAGGCATTTAACATATTTCTCACTATATGACAATTACGTGCATGTATACTTAAAGATACAACCAATTTTACGTTTACTGGGATACTCACCAACAACCTGGAGATACCCGACCTGGCTGATCATCGGGTTAGTGTTAACCTGGCACATGTAGTAGCCCCGGTCCTCCTGCTGCACCTGGCTTACATGCAGCAGCCAGGTCATGGCGTTGTCGTGCGACACGCTGAACCTGGCCAGCCGGGTGATCACGTGCCGGTGGATCGTCAGGATCATCTGGCGGTCGATGTGGATCCATGCCACCTGCCGGACAAAAAGGATTTTAGAAACTCAAGACTATGTAATACTGTATACATAACCGTAGCTAAAGAATGTATATTTTAATAGTCATTAAGTCGTGTTATGTTGTAGAGTTCTGGCCGCATCTTCTCTACAACGACAATACGTTCCGACGCGGTGGTAGCTTAAAAAAAGAATTGACGTTTAGTAAGTATGCTTCAAGCTCCTATATTTAATAAATTATTTTGACGTTGACTTTAATGAACAGGAAAATCTGTCTAAATCTACTGTGGAAAGGATTGATGTAGGAGATTTGTTGGATAACAAACTGTGTCTTGTCAAAGATTTCTAAGACTTAATACTGGCAGCAAGATGAGAAGAGTGGGGTGGATAAGATAAGATAAATATTCTTTATTTGCACACCAAAATACACAAAAAACAACAACAAATAATTTGGTATCGAATATCAAGATCCACTTTGGAATACTGCTCCACATTTGACTGAATATCTCGTCTAGTATCAACAGTAGTCCGTTTATTAGTTCTTTGTTTGTATTCTGTACCAAAATTAAAAGCAGAACACTTGTTCTTAGCCCTATTTCCCAGTATGCAATTCTGTCGTCGTCAACAAAATGATGTCATCGATCGCACACAATGCAACAATTATTTTAACGACGGTTTGAGCCGCGCTGCTTTCCAAAAATATTTGTACCGCATTTAATCAGATAATTCTCTGGGAAAGAAAACTCTGATTTGACTAATTATTATAAGGATTTGCCTTGCGGTAGCATTTCCCCTCTGCCACGGTATAAGCACAATTGATCTTGTACATTTACATTCAATTTTACACCTTATCACTAAACGAAACAGCCTATAATTGCGAAATAATAACTTTGAACTTAGAACGTTTGGGGTTCACACGAGACTACTTTTCATGATTTTTAACATTCAAAATTAGAATCTAAAGTTATGGGGAATAAAATCCAAAGTTGCGGATTTCATGTTACCTCGCCCCCCGCAAAAAGTGTCAGAAATGTTTGTTAGTAGAATTACACGCGTAACCAGTCCTCATATAAATAGTCAAAGACTGGAACAATAGATTTCCTCTAGCAATAGACTTAAAACAACGATCAATTTTAAATATTAAATTTCACCTTAACACCGTTTATAACAAATTCCATCCTAAACCTAACAAAATTTACGACACTATTTTCACCTTAAGCATGTTTCACAAATTCCTCAGCGAATCCTCTCGAGAGATAGCCTCGAGTTATTATTTATCTACCCCATTAGTGGATACGATACCCTAGATCATAATTTATTTCCATTTTCGCCCTCTACTATTTTATTTATACTTCCAACACATAAAACTTGGACTAAAATAGTAACTTTGTTGCCTCTGCCGCTTTACAGCTACATATTTATGTTTGTACAGTTAGATTATTGCTGGAGCTAGTAGTAAACTAGTATGAATTTAGCTTTAGCGCTATCGGAAATTGAATTCCAACCACATACTGTACGGTAGCATTATGGGTTGGTTTACTTTACTGCTATCGATTTTATGTAAAGTCGCTTGTTTTGGCGAGAACAAAGAATTCTGTGGAGATGTGGAACATTAGTTAGCCAGTCCTATTGAGAACTATATTTCAGGTAAGTTAAGGATAAAACATAGATTGTGATCTAAAGTATTCGAATAAAACAATAGAATAGTAATCTTACACTCGGTTGCAGAAACGCTCTTTGGACTGAATCCTCCATTAAATCTTTTGCTAGCTTTTCTACGTCAACGAGGCAAAAAGTGACAGCAAGAGATTTAATGGAGGATTAACTTTAATGAGCATTTCTGCAACTGAGCGTAAATGCTACACAATAGGTCTACCATAACATAAGGCATAGAATAACTAATTATTATTATTCTTATGCATAAGGTGAGACTGTAGTAGGTAATAATATTATTAGGTATATAGTTTTTACGCGCTTTTTAGGGTTTCGAAGTCAACAAGGCACTGTCCGTCTGTCCGTGGCTTAGGTCACAGACGCTTATTACTAGAAAGCTGTAATTTGACATGGGTATTTCTAACGCAGATAAAGTGGTAAAATAAAATCTAAAAAAATGTTTTTATACCCTACACGAAAAATGGGGATGAACATTTTTTTTCTCGTCTATCCCATGGTGTGGGGTGTCGTGGTCTATTGTGGGTGTGGGCAAACTATTTTTCGATTAAGGGATCCGTTAGCGAAATATTAAGCTTTAAAGTGAAACATTTTGTTAGAGGTAACCACCAACCCCCCCGCCAGCTAAACGGTTGTTCATAATACCTACAGTGGCAAAAGAGAAGGCAAAAATAGTAAGCGTGGGGTGAGAACCAAGATGTAAAGGACCTTTGAGAAAAGATACATGATAATGATTGCATCCACAACAAGACTGTCTTTTTTATAAGACAGTGATGGTTACTCACAAAATCAACAAACACTCAAATCAAAACTTCAGAACAAACAAAGCATGTTATCAAACTTAAAACAACTAAACTCACGCATCCTTGTTTACTTTGACAAAGTCGCAACTGCGTTAAATTCAACCAGCAAGACCGCAGAAGAGCTGGGACCGTATCGCAGTGCCGCACTGCGCAACAGTCAATACCTTGCATATTTTATGTGACTTCTCAACTTTACTCCGACGCTGCGAGCATCTACTTTTGTGTACCGTGATCCGAACCGATCCGATCGAAGACATGGAAACTTGCTATTTTTACACGCCAGTTTCACTTGTTTTGCTTTCGAATCTGTCGGAGATTGTTGCTTGCTTGGCTACTTAGTCTGCTAAGTTTTTTGAAAAGGACCTAGTTTTTACACTAAAACGAACAAAAACGTTTTATTTTCACCAATTGCGCGTTCATGCAAGGTATTTCGCATTCAGCACCAATTATAAAGTTCAACTATATTAGACCACCTGATTATATTTCAAACTAAGCACCAGGACAATTGGAATTGATTTTGCGTTTGGAATTGATTTTTTAATCTATTTTGTCAACGATTGAAATTAGGACTTTAAAATTTATCGTTTTACTTTAAGTCTCAGTTTTTCAGAAGTTGATACACGCTTGGAAACATTAAATATGCTTATTCACCTTTGCCTTTATTAAATACGGTTATGTATAATTATATAGTATAGGGGAACAAATAATACTTTCTTCTTTGATAAAATATTATGGCACTGATTTCTTTTCAAAAAAAGGCTTGCACTTGGCTTCCGCTCACCTGATGGAAAGTATAGACACATATAGATGAAGCCGAGGATATAATGCGTTTATCCAGACGAACCCTGTTTCTAAAATGTTTCAAGACAGTTTAGAGTAAACCTAGGCTCACTGAACTGCATTGGTTAACGTTGTGAATGATGTTGCTGCGGTAAATCCTGTCTGTAATATTCACACTTAGGTTACGGTTGTGAGAATTATCATCATCCAACTGTTTGACCCACAGAACTTTTTTTTCTGTCGTGTTAAAATTTTTATGGAAAAAAGGTGACTTTCAAAACAGATTAGCACATCCTCGTATCTACTACAGAAATATTTACAACAAAACATCATCACTATCATCTATAAATAATAGATCAAAATCCCTTGACCTAACCAAATTAAATTGCTCTAAAATTTAGAGCTCCGTAATAAATCAATGCATTTTCGACCTTATCCCGGGGCTATTAACAGCAATGGCGAATTTGTGATTAAGCGACGTCATAATTTATCTGCCGTAGTTCCGGATAGTAATAAAGTGGCGCCGGCTGTTCACCTTCACTCTATTAGTTACTCGGTTATGCTGATGATATATTACCGCTATCTTTTATTTTGTTTGACCTTAGTATATTAAAGAAAATAGTAAGGAATTTACTAAAGAGAATTGCTTACTGCTGAGGCTAAATTGCCACTGAATTGGCAGCGGCTGGCAGAGGCCGGCAGCACAGAGGATCAAGGCGGGTCGCGGCAACTCCTGATGCCACATTTGGAAACGTCTGCGATCTATCTGGCAAGGAAACTCGAGACGGCACGCGTTCTATTCTATGAAGTGAATCTAAATCTTTTGATATTGCATAAATAGTTTATCATTGAAACTGCTCGCAGGATCGCTGCCTACTGCTGCTATTTTAGTAGAAATTGAGTCGATGCGCGGTGCGGCGGAGAGGCGACCGTCGTACCGTCGCCTTAGCCAAGTAAATTTAGAGGAGGTGCAACTTGGAACTTCCATGCCTTGACCGAGCCGCCACACATAAATCTTTCAACAGTACGGTAACAGTAAAATCCTGGCGCGATTCTTACAAGGCGGGAATAAGGCGGTTCATAACCCTGGATACTTTATATAAACTTGCTCGAACTGACAAGAAAAGGCTAGCATATGACGCTGAGTGAGTTGGGAGTAAGAGAAGAATATACTGATGCTTACCTGTCGTCCAGGTCCCGTTCCTCCCGAGAGGGGATGAGGTCAAAATAGGTAAAGAATTCGAAAATATCAGCTTAAAAACTGGAGAAAATGAACTTTCAGCCGCCCTCTTAACCTCGACTCTCTTTCCACAGTCAGGAACTATTAGTTTAATGACAAGGACATGCCATCGACAAAACAGAAGAAGAAAATATGTCTATCAAGATATCCAGGGGAATTATAACTGTACCAATTTTTAATATAGCGGGCTTTTTCTTATCTCATTTTAATTTGTTTATTTACCTAGTCTGAAAATAGAGCTATAATAAAGATTAAATTTTTAAAACCTGTATCAACATAAAAACTATTCATAAATATCTGAAAAGCTGAAACAAAAGAACTATAATTCAAAATAGCTGAATGCGAGAACACAGAGTAAATTATTCAACGCTAAAATGACATATTTCATTAATGGCGCCCAAATCGGGGTCAGCGTGAAAATTATAGGCATAACAATCTGAATTCCTATAAACACATTATACAAGACTAGAGGTTATACGTAAATTTAAGAACAACGCGACGATCTAATAGTCTTATAAGTGGCCGTGTGGGTTTGAACCAAAATTTAAATAATAAATAGTACTAGGTACAGAATGGCTACTTCCTGTCCCTCCCTAAATTCAGATACCGCACCACACCCCGCACTTCAGTGGCGATTTTAGAGAAACCAAGCAAGAAGCAACAGCAGGCATACGCGTGAGCGGGACGGCACGTGTGTTTACGCCATCTTGTTTCTGAAGCCGTGGTGGTGGTCCAGTGGCGAGTAACCTTGACTGCCGTGCAGGAGGCGATAGTTCGATCCCCGTCCAGACCGACTCGTACCAATAAGTTTTCGGAATTTATGTACGATTTGTAACACCACTGGCTTTTCGGTGAAGGAAAACATCGTGAGGGCTCACGACGGGCTCACCCCCCGTCACACTGGACAGAGTTTCGGTACTACCGGTGTAACGTGGATGTACTGACATTTCAGAATATCTCTGACTACCCCCTCGGGGAATATAGTCGTGAGCATATATGTTTCTGTAGCAGTACTATTCAAGCAGCATAAGTTCGTTCTATAGAGGACCCAGGGTTGTAGTTCTGGCTTAAAATATATCGGCTCATTCCTTCCAGTTGGTGTCGTGCGAGGTGAATAGGGAAAATAGTTTTAATTGAGTGTTTTCGTGAGCGAAAGACTAACACAGAAGAGCCTTATATAACTACACTCTTAAAATATCGTTTTTAGTTGAAGCTGGTTTTCTGCCAACCCTGAAAGAGATTACGGTTGAAGGAATGCGTTATTATGACAATTGCTGAAAATTTTTCAGAACTGATTTGAACTACAGCACTACTTATTCAAACCTCACACTTGGCAAGTGTGAGTCGGACTCACGCGCTGTGGGTTCCATACAAACTAAATTATTAAGGACAAACTTAACTTTCCAGTTGAAACAAATATTCTCCTATACATCAGTCTACACCACTGTTGATGCTTGAACTGAATATGTAAGTTTGTAATTGATAAACATACTTTTATGTGACATACGTACGGAAAGTTGAACGTACAGAGAGAAGGACAAAAATGATCCTATAAGGGTTCCGTTCCTTCCTTTTGTGCTACGCAACCCCAAAAAACCGTCAGGAACGCATGATATTTTCAGTACATTATTGTGTGCGCTACACAGCGATTTACTCTATCATTTTACCGTCCTGAGTCTAATGAAACGGTCTTAGCGCATTTATAATAAAAATAAATCATAAAAATCTCAATCAAAAGGTATTCTAAACTTAAACATTTTTGACGAGTTTAATGACCGCGTAACTCTCAAAAAATGTAACATCTATTCCGTCGCAAAGTTTACAGTCAAACCAGAAGGGAATACAAGAGCTTATGTGCATAAAACTAACAATACAGTGTTTGTGAAATGTTAAAAACTGCGGCTCATTTCATTGTGGCTTTATTCGAAACAATGTTGGCGCCCAGCGTGGGACCTGCATAATGCATAGACTGCGTTATGTTACACTCTGTACTACATGTGCTATATGCATCTATACATTATTGAACAAAGTCTGCGTTGCGTTCCGTATACGTTACATAATATACAAAAAAAAATAAACTTACGTCTACAAGGTGTTACAAAAGTAAAAATAAACATTTAAAAATGTTAAGGGGGTTGTTTAGACCATCAAACTGAACAATTTTCAGTATGGGACAAACGTCGAAATCGCAAAATAAAATCTGTTGTCCCATACATTTAGTTCGAGTAGATTTGTAGTTTAGTATGGAACATCGATTTTTTTTTGCGATTTCGATATTGGTCCCATAGTGAAAGTTGTTCAGCTTAATGGTCTTAACCGCCCCCTTAAATGTTTATTTGTATTTTTGTAACACCTTGTATATTACCTTTCGTAACAGAAACAGTCAATCAATAAAATTATAGTTTATCTTGCACCAAAGTACTGAAATACCGAATTTTGGCTCTCTTCTACATACATATTTTTCTACTCCCAGAGATTACTTCTCGCACCGCTACCCTTTGTCGCCTGGCCACTGCTCGGACCAGGGAGTGACAAGGCGCTGGGAACTAGGGGTCGATATTTATAATGTACTGCCATGTTCGTTTGGACGGATTTTAGCCAGTTATCATCACGACAGACACGGCGGGTTGATGATCGTAGTACCGGAGCCGATTTGGAAGCAATCTTCGCCAACAGGTAATCTCTTTTCCAACCGTTCTCCTCCATACAAGGTCCGCTTGAAGAAGGCTGGCAGGCTGCTTCCCTCTGCCAGGGCCAAACACTTATTTAATGGCGGTGCTAGTTCGTCATGTCGTATGGCCGTCGATGGATATTGCGGTATTTCATGAAGGTGTCGATGCCACTAGGCACCCCACCGTATCCTAGTAACCATACCGCCTCGGTCCGGGACTGCTTATTTGGTTAGACCTTATTCGCAGCTATCCTACATATCTATAGGATGTTCCACTATCCGCCACCTGTGGACTCGCCCCTACCTAATGCACAGCAGATTAGCGTAAAAATTAATTTGCTGTCTTTTTACCCGACTGCGCCAGAAGGAGGGTTATGTTTTTCGAGCGTATGTATGTATGTATGTATGTTTGTATGTCTATTTCTTTGGCACGGCCTACAGCCCAAAACGGCTTGATGTATTTAAACGTATGAGGTGTCATTGGATTCGTAAAAATCGTGAGAGTGACATAGGGTATATTATTTCAAAATGGCGTCTACGAATTAAAAAAGAGAGGGGGAATAAAACATTTTTTTTTGTTAAAAATTACAATATGTGTATCAAATGAAAGCTAAGAATCAGACGATTCCAAATATATAAATATTATAGTACTTTTATGTTACCGTTTCGACACAAGACTAATTAAACCAAGATCCAGCTAGCTTTGATCTGTATATGATTTAGAAACAAACATAATATCACCGTCACAATTGAGAGCACACGCATATCCGTCAAGGCGAGTCCAATGCAATTCGCATCCGCGTTATAATTATTATTTTGTATTAATATAATATTGTGAAGACTAAATACAATTTCTTCTTTAAAACTTCAAAGGAAAACAGTGTGGGGAAACCTGTGGATACGTTGAAGAAGATTCTATGTGAAGTCTACCAATCCGAATTGCACACGCGTGGTTGACTGACTTTTTCTATACACCCTCTAGGGTAGGCCTGTGCCCTACAGTGGGACGTTTATAGGCTGATAACGAAGATATTTAAATGGAAACATTGAACATTAAACATATAAAAACATCAAAGCATCCACTCCGTCACAAATCATTTCTCATAAACCCATCGTAATCCTCCACTTAATCACCTGGCAAATGGCACGTAAGCAAACACGGAGCATAACTCCGAAACTTGCCTCTCACAGCGAAGCAAAGCCCCCTTAAGCCTCTACACCCCCTTTTTATTTCCCCACCACATACTTAACGGCAATTCTAAGTAAACCGCGCGCTTTATCCCCAAGTATTACCTCAACTTTGCCCTCTGTGCTCGCCGATGCGCATTTGTTTAACTTTGTTATTCTTAATTTAACACCGCTGCTGCGAGTTGTTTTTTATAAAATGTTTCCGTGTTTTTAAGCTTAACAAGATAGCGAGTTTGGTAGACGAAAATTATATGCTTTTTTTTTTAGATTGCATATATAATACTTTCTACTGTCAATATATTTACGAAAATATTGTATACGTTCGCATAAAATCTTTTTTCCAAAAACAGTGAGGTTCATAGTTACAATACAAGAAATAAAAATAAATTAGTATTCCCACATTTTCAACTCAGTAAAGTCAACACATCTTTCATGAGGCTCTTTATACGCTATTATATTAAGATACCAGAGGATATTCTCATCTTGCCAGACAAAAAGTTAAAGTCATGTTAAGCAAGTTCTCTGTAAAAAGATTACTATAAGCTCGATGATTATATGAATGACCAAAATGTCTGGTCTTGACAATGTTACACGATGTAATTCAATATTATATTTGTAATTGTACTTGGTATATATATATTTTTTAAAGATGTGTGTTGTAGTGTTTCTGGCCTCATCTTCTCTACAACGGAAAACCTATCGAAAGGAGGGTAGAGTCAAAAATTAAGTCATTCTTTCAGTCAATCAGTCAAAGATAATTGACCTCATGAGACTGAACAACTTTCCCCAAGGAACATAGGAAATTTGCAAAATTTATTTCAACTTTTCATATAAATATTCCATAATCTGATTGCATTTATTAAGGGAAGTCCAAATATTGTTTTTGCTAATTTCCTACGTCTTCCTTGAGGAAACTTGTTCATTATCATTAGTACAAATACCACCAAAGTTGTGCAATTGTCTACACTAATATCCCCATTTCTTTACTTGGGTGTTGTACTAGGTAAAGGTATGTTTTTTGGGCCGCAGACACTTTTTATAACGTCGTTTTCATCCTGACCTACCTTTAATATAGAATGGTAAAATTTCTTACTGCTTCGATAGGGAGTTATGGTCGCGAGTTTATTACGTACGTCTGTAATATTATAATCATAATAATAGTCGTTATTGTAGCCTCTCAGCTAGCCACCTAAATGACAAATCGGGAACATACAGGGTCCAACTTAATATGCTGATACTTTTTTAAGGGGATGATAAGACCATCAAACTGAACTACTTTCTCTATGAGACCAACATCGAAATCGCGAAAAAAATAGGACCCTATATATGACTCCTACAGGACTGAAATCCCATCCCAGACTGATATTATACACCGATAAAAGCTCTAAAATTATAGCATTTTATTTATTTTAAAAATATTTCCGTATCCAGCAACAGTTTATCTAAAAAAACAAAAAAGAATTTAGTTAATTCAGTAACCGGCAAAGTTATTTTCTGGTCGCGTGAAGTTTCCCTAACAAAGTTAGCGTTTGCCTCGAGGCACACTCGCTTATTCGATGTCGGTTGAAACTCTATGCAATTATGAGCTTCTAAATATGATAAAAACTGTTTTTGATGATATAAAATTATGAAGTTTAAAAATGTATGCGGTATAATTTTTTTGCATGTGTTGGTTTTTACGTATTATACACAGAGTGCCTTTGAGGGTGAGCGAGTTTGGAATTTTGTTGTTCTATGTTTACTTTTTATTTATTTTTTAATGTCCTGAAGCTTGTAAGGCAAATTGTGACGAACTTTTCTATGGACTACGGTGTAAAATGATTTAAAATTATTCTATTACATTCTACAGGGTGTTAAGGTAAACAGTTGCATTACTGTAAGGGGTGATTGTACCCATTAACAACTTTCCCTAAGAAACCTATAGGAAATAAAATAATAGTAAAAGAAACCGAAAACAATACATTTTATTAGAAATTACAAGCCTAGGATTATACTTTAGATCAATCTTCGTGTGTAGGTTAAAAATACAGTTACAAAACGGTCGAGATAAAAGAAAACCAAGTAGTCACCAATTCATCAACGCACATCATCTAAGATAATAGAGAAATACTAAGTACCTACCGGTACAGACGGATCACTTCGAAAACAGATTTAAATTCTCCACGCGTATAATTGCGACTCTCTCTGCACGGCAATAAGGTGCAAAGTTATTCGCACCCGTCTTATCGTACAATTCGCGAATAACCTACCAACCGTCACAACGGCGCGCGTGCAAACAAAAATGAACCGAGTCATTAGATATAAAAGTTTCATTTTGATAGTCTCCCTCATCGTGACATCGCTAGGGTTTTCGAGTCTCGCATTAACTACTCACAAAATGGCGGCAAGTCTAATGAAATTTGACCAAGAAGTTTACACGGTATACCTAACCTATTGCCATTCACCACTCGGTGGGGATCGCCGTCAAGCGTACCTGAGCTGTGGAGTGAGACAGGCCTGTTATTATGCATGTTACGAAGCACATTACAGAGTTATAAAGCTAAAACCCAAACCGTAATCCTATAAAAACAAGATTATACAAAACATAATATAATACAAATTCACTTAGCGAAGAAAAAACATGATCCGTATAAGTTGTAAATCTCGATCGGTCCACTAAGGTATATTTGATTAGGGTCCCGCGGCCCTTTAGATCAGGGGTTCCCAAAGTGTGTGGTTTTCGCCCTGGGGTAGCCCGTGGCGAGATTAAGCGTGACGTAGAAGATTTTTTTCATCGAAATTATGTCATAGGGAATCATTAATTCCATTGAATGTATTCATAAATGTTTTTGAATTTTCATGTAATTCTAAAATTATGTAATTTTGTTCATGTACACACGGCGACACATCAACCTGCCCGCGCGGCGTTATACGTTATTTACCTTACGCGCGGCCAGTTTATGTTGGTTTTACGTAGCTTGATGTGTCGCCGTGTGTACGTAACATTTTTAATTATGCCAATACTAATCTAAAATCGATCGGATTTTTATTTCGACAAACAGGGTCGCAATAGCAGGGTTCTGGTAGTTAAATAAATAATTTTGTTGGAAATTTTAAAGTATGGAAATGGAAGCTAATAAGGAAAAATTATAATACAACCTAATAATTAGGCAAGAAATGATTGGCAGGTTAAAAAAAAGCTTTACTGGTTTATATAGCTTGAACTGAATAGATGCTGGATACGATGTGACATGGGTGTTGTAAAAATAATTTACGTCTCTAAAGGTAAAATGTTAAAGTTTGGGAACCGTTACTTTAGAGCAATCCCTTCGGTGCCCATGCGGCTATTTTTATTTATCTCTTAACATCAAATCGATTTTCAACGATGTCCCTTTTACGAGAAATGTTTCCTTATATTGTTTTCAGGGTTAGTCTTTTTAATTTTGCTGTTGAATGAACAAGTTAGTATCATCGAGGGAAGATGTTTTTAATTCGTATTGTGAAATCAATGCTTGACTTGATTTTTCAAGGCTGATTTCGATAACAGCGACTACTTATTTTCAAAAGTACCTAATCAGGTACCCTAGATATTTTTTAGGCGTGTTCGTCAAACTGCACGGCACGGAGCCAGTTTGTCTGTCCGTCTGTCTGTATGCCCCGCTTCAATAACTCGGTCATTTTTGCACCTACTGAATCGACATTTTAAATGAAGAAAAATAACATTAACCCAAAAACAGAAATATAGTAATTATGAAGAAACTATTTTTTTTTACCCCCCTCCTATACAACGAAACGGGGGGGGGGGGGGGCTTTTGGATGGCATTTTGTTTTTTTTAATAAATCTAACTTCTAAAATATTAGATCTTATACAATACAGATTTTGGTAAGACGGAAGCTGTAGGACAACTACTTTTGGAAAAACCCTGTAAAATCTATAGATTTTCTAATAATAATCTAGGAAAGAATTAAAAAATTAAATTAAAGCAGGAAATTAAATCGCGTTATCGCTATGTTTCAAAATTTTGTTTTAGGTAGGATATTTCAATATACTGACTTTTTACCCGACTGTGCCAGAAGGAGGGTTATGTTTTTCGAGCGTATGTATGTATGTATGTATGTATGTATGTATGTATGTATATATTGGCACGGCCTACAGCCTAAACGGCTTGATGGATTTTAACGTGTGAGGTGTCATTGGATTCCTAAAAATCGTGAGAGTGACATAGGGTATATTATTTTAAGATGGCGTCTACGAATTAGAAAAGAGAGGGGGAATAAATAATTTTTTTTGCTAAAAATTACAATATGGGTATCAAATGAAAGCTAGTAATCAGACAATTCCAAATATATAAATATTATAGTACTTTTATGTTACCGTTTCGACACAAAACTAAAAAGTATGAAATAAACTAAATTATTAAGATAAACAAAAAACCCGACTGCATAAAAAACCTATTAACTGAAAAGAGAAAAACAAGCTCTATCATTACTAATTAGCTATAACAACTTTGTTTGAGAAAATATAATTTGATTCTTATTAGGTAGGTATTGCAGTGATGATAGAGCTTGTTTTTCTCTTTTCAGTTAATAGGTTTTTTATGCAGTCGGGTTTTTTCTTATTCTACTTATGTAATGGCTACGGAATCCTATCATAAGCGAGTCCGACACGCTCTTGGCCGGTTTTTGTCAATAAATTATTCACTAACACTCGGATACGTGAATAAAAGTACTAACACAAAAATTGAACAAATTGGACTGAAGTAAAGACACTATTACTAGGTATGTGTCTTTTCCTTATCATAACACATAAATTCTCGGACCCTCTAGGAGGCGTGTGTGGAGCCGAAGCCAGCACGTACAGACATTATAATTTGATCGATATTTTGAAGTGACACCTTCCAATGGCTATCTTCGTAATAATTATTGGTAAACGTCTGCCTCCGTGGTCTAATGGTTAAGAGCATTGTGTTCTTGGCACGGAGGTCGTGGGTTCGATTCCCACGGGAGACACGTAGTGATATGTCACTTTGTGCGTTATTCCCCAGTTGGTTAGAACATTGCAGGCCGAATCACCTGATTGTCAGAAAGAAAGATGATTCCGTGCTTCGGATGGCACGTTAAGCTGTTGGTCCTGGCTACTATCTCTGGTGGTATAGTAGTAGTCGTTACATAAAAACCACGTCAGAGGCCGTAAGGCGGTCTGAAAACGCTGACACCAGGGTTTGCCCACACGATAAGAAGAAGATTGGTAAAAGTAAGAGAATCAGCTGTATCAAACGAATTGATAGTCAGTCAATGAAGTTTCAATAAAAATTCTTATTCTTAATTACACGAATTTGCCTTAAAAATTCAACCCAAAATTAATATTCATTCTCACCTTCTTTCTCAATAAAAACCCAGACGCCGATTCACTTTAAAAACGTAACCCTCTCAAATAAAGTGAAAATTCTTCAACACTTTTTACTACTTAAGTATTTACGATACGGCCTTAACAAGATAATAGACCCCGTAAAGTAAAATAAATAATTAGGCTGGAAGCACATTCATGAATAAGTTAATTGTAACACTGCAAGACAGTGGTGTAAGTCAACCCCTTGTTAACTCCCCCCTTCGAAGCTCCAGCCTCCCTGTTTAATTACAGGAGAGGGGAAATTTGACAGTTTATTCATAACTTGAGAGAACTTTATGCATTTGGTGGTATGCGGCAGACGCGAGAGATTGGAATGGTTTAGAAAATAGATAGCTATTGCGTTTTTGGAATAGATTAAAACAATCAAGTTTTATATACATACATATATAATGATCGTGCTCTTCGTCTCACTAGGGTAGGTGGAGACGGCAGCCCGCCATTCGCTCACTACAATTTTTACACACTTGTTCCATCTCTTTTACGAAGATCATTAATTTTGATTATTCAGAACTTTATTTTATTCAGCTTGTGTGTGTGCTGGTGTGTTTTTGTATGTGTGTGTGTGTGTGTGTGTGTGTGTGTGTGTGTGTGTGTGTGTGTGGGGGGGGGGGTGTGTTTGTGTATATATGTATAGAAAACATAAATAGAAAATATGAGGGATGAATGATACATTTTTTTTCCCTCGTTATCACCTATTTGTGAGACCTTTGCCCTGCGTTAGAAACCTAAAGGATCTTCTCCGCATGTACTATCTCAATCAACTCAAGTGTATTCCTACTGACACAGAAAACACAATAGTACAAGTAGATATACTGGTTCAATGCTTAGTGTTAGAAACCTATGTTATTTGATTGAGAGCTGCTCTGTTGTACTATTGTTTGCTTTGGCTCGTTTGCGGTGGCTGTTTAACTGAATTTACTCGGCGTTTTCACTCTGACTCTATTATTGTTGTCTAACAATTTGTCTATTAATATAAATATTTTAGATAACCCACGATTTCAAGATAATATTTTGTCAGATTTAACTCTAATCCGAGCTTCCGATTATATCGAATACAAGATCGATTACGTTTTTATGATTGTTCTGGCCAATTTGACGTAATATTATGTTTCTCCGAATATCATACTCCACCATTTGGGCCCAGTGCATGTTGGTGGAGGGAAGTTAGTGGTCAACTTGCTGTCAGAGAATTTTTGACCTGGCTTAACAAATAGTTACAACGCCATCTAACGGAACTATCCGAGACCAACTGCTTAACGTGCCTCCCGAAGCACGGTAACGCTCGAGATCAGATACCACTAAACGGTCACCCATCCAAAGACTGACCGGACTTGACGTTGCTTAACTTCGGTGATCGTTTCCAATACCGAAGCTCCACTACGCCAACGAGCGCTTCTCGCGTTCAGATATAAGTTAGCGTTACCTACGAATTCTATGTGTCAATCTAGAATATCATATTCGATCAGTCGTTTAACTTCCAAACAAACTTTTACTTTTACATTTATACTTAAATTATTTTGATCTTTCGTTTTAAAAAGGTTAAATTGTCTACATTATCCCAGCATCACCTTATATTTTCCGTCGTTCGTGTAGCCACAGAGGTTAGCCTCTCATTACGTCGCCTTGTTAAGCGACAATTAAGGCATTACCGGCGAAGACTACCGATTCAGACGTAATCCAACGCTTTGAGTTCACACTATTCACTTTGAATTGGAAATAGTTAACGGAAGATGATTTCAATCTTTACTGTTAGCTGGTTTTAGAGGTTTTTTATGGGTTTTAAGATTTCGAAGTTGAAAGATATGAATAGTAATTCGTTATTGAAGGTTTTGACTGCTTTCTAATAAAGTTTTTGACATGGTATAAGTATAGATGCAAATATAGATGACATCGTTTGTATTTTAATTTTTTATGATTTTTATTTTTACATTTTTATTTTACAGTTATATATTTGAGATGGTAAAAAATCACAAAGGTCTGGCTTCCTCATGATATTCACCGGCGTCAAGGTAGTGGTGGAGAGACAACCTGGATGCCTTCTTGGAGAGTTGGTCAGCAGTTGCACGTGATAGAAAACATTGGAGAGTGAAAAGTCATACCATAGCATATGCTTACGACTATATTTCCCGAGGGGGTAGTCAGAGATATTCTGAAACCACAGAAAATCCACGTTTCACTAGTACCGAAACTTTGTCCAGTGTAACGGGGAGTAAGCCCGTCGCCACTTGTAATGAACGGTGGTTGCGAGCAACAATTGAAGCATGCAGATTTCCTCACGATGTTTTCCTTCACCGAAAAGCCTGTGGTGTTACAAATCGTACATAAATTCCGAAAAACTCATAGGTACGAGTCGGCTTGGACGGGATCGAACCATCGCCTCCTGCACGGCAGGCAAGGTTACTCGCCACTGGATCACCACGGCTTTTTCATTGGGCTTCTATTATTCAGAGAGAATAGAGATAAGAATCTTCTCTTTTTAATTTTATTCAAAACTTGCCAACTTTCACTAAAACAAACGGTTTCTCAGTATTATTTAAGCGCTGAAAATGTGAAATTTGAAATGTTATGAAAGAGTTTATAATAACTCTAATTAATATTATTAAAAGCAGCTTTAACAGTCAAACTACAAAGGCCACTTTAGTCTGTCACTGGCATCAATTTACTTAGCGCCTTTTAAATAAGTTCTCTCTGCCAGTCTATCGCAAAATTTTAGTCTGTGGCAAGACTCGGTCATTATTAATTTGCGAGTTTTGAGGTCAAGTAGACTCGCCCTTTTATTTTCGGTCTATTATTGAAATAATTAAATGAGAAATTTCAGGTGAAGAAAAAAGCTGTAGGTCGTTGAATGCTTGTGTATAATATATGATTATGGTCTATGATAGGACCACAACATAATTAAAGCGTTTTCTAAGGTTGGTATGACAATAGATAGCTCCGTGATTTTGACAGGCGGTTTCAAAAATTTTATTTTACTTTTTAAAGCTGTTTTAATTAACATACTTACAAAACAGCATAATTAACAAAGCAATATTAACTAACATGTAACATAAAATGTAAAGGTAATGTTTGGGCCGTAAAGGTTTTACGGCTCAAACATTTTCAGAAAGCAAAATAATCGCTCTGAAAGGATCTGTCAAAATATCGGAGCTACCCTGTACGCACTCATAGTACTGTCTTAAGTTATTATAATCTTTTCGCAAATTTAATTATTGTTATTACATTAATTATTTATTGATTGATGCATAGCATAGCATATGCTCACGACTATATTCCCCGAGGGGGTAGTCAGAGATATTCTGAAACCTCAGAACATCCACGTTTCACCAGTAGTACCTAAACTCTGTCCAGTGTGACGGGGAGTGAGCCCGTCGCCACTTGTAATGGACAGTGGGTACAATACATGCCTCGAAATTGAAGCATGCAGGTTTCCTCACGATGTTTTTCTTCACCGAAAAGCCAGTGGTGTCACAAATCGTACATAAATCGTATTGATTGATCTCTACTTTTTTTCATTTGTCCGTCCATTTGAAGGGTTTCATTTGAAATGCCTACGCGACATTATAAATATTAACTGGTCTGATCGTGTCAGGTACACGGAAGTTCTACGAAGTCCAAAATTTTAATGAAATTGAGTGAAACAAGGCGGCCGAATCTTGTAGTATAAATATGTGTTGAAGCGTTACATGAAGAGATGTGACGTTGATCCGTCAAGCTCAGAGACACTGGCTTAGTTTTCACAGAATGACTCCAAAGTGGTCGGCACTTTGGAGTCATTCTGTGGACACTAACGGTGTTACGTTTGAACAAGCGCGACGTTCGGACCTTGATGCAAAACGGGATTTTGAGCTGAAGGCTCATCTACCTGTGACGATCGATTACAATCTAGTGAGTCTAGGAGTGTAGGAGGGGTGCTGCCTGAGAGCACACGAACAGCTCTCGGCTGCGTTAACAGTCACTTTGGCCAATAACGGTCATAATGGTATTCAAGAGTATGATTCGTAAAAGACACACGTTCAAATCAAAATTACTATGGAGATTATGCATCATTCGATCCATGATTTTGAATGTGCGACATTCAAAAATTGTACTCCAGTATGATGATCTGATCATCTCACAATCACCATCCCCGTTAGCTTTTAAGAACATTTTTGTAAATTTTTTATTATAACACGCATCAAAATATAGTATATTATTTTTGTAACAGCTTTCTAGCATGGTTCGTACACAATATCCACCTCTATCTCGCCACAAAACAAATTCTCTCGCACCATCCCGGCGAGGTCAGTGTAATCTACTCGCCAGCCAATTAACTTATTCATGACTGAGCCGGCAGCAACGTTTAGATATCATAGTGATTATTTCACTATCGCCTCGCTGGGTTCTGGTCTTTTGGTTATTTTTAGTACTATAGAGAAATAGATAAGAGATTGTACTTGGGCGTATTGCTTACAGACACGAGTTGCAGCGCTGGTTTCCTAGGCTACAAACTGGTTTACCGGAACAGAACTGTTAAAGTTATTTCCGTTGACTTTACCTTGTCATTAGCAATATTTTATTCTTCCGGTCTGTTTTTAAGAATAATAAATATTGCTTATTAAAAAAATGTGAAACTTAACTTAATTTTAAAATTTTCAAATAATGTGAAACATCGTGAGGAAACCTGCATGCTTCAATTTCGAGGCATGTATTGTACCCACTGTCCATTACAAGTGGCGACGGGCTCACTCCCCGTCACATTGGACAGAGTTTCAGTACTAGTGAAACGTGGATGTTCTGAGTTTTCAGAATATGTCTGACTAACCCCTCGGGGAATAAGATAAGATAGGATAAGATAAATATTCTTTATTTGCACACCAAAATACACAAAAAACAACAACAATATACGCGAACAAGAAGGGTACAAAAGGCGGCCTTATCACTAAAAGTGATTTCTTCCAGACAACCAGTGGATGGAAGAAGTCTTACATGAGATAAATGCTATGGCGGTGTACTAATTGATACATAATATTATAATTTACACAAAGTATAAATATATACATAAATACATACATACTAAATATAGCAAAATATGTAATTGTAGAATTAGGTACCTTATAAAATAAATAAAAAAGTAGTAATTAAAACTTTTCAAAATGTAGGTACCAAACTTAAGCGAAAATAAATCGTGAATCGGGAATATAGTCGTGAGCATATGCTTATGCTTTTCAAATAAAGTTTTACCGATTGTAAACCGATTTGACAGTTTTTTTCCGACATTCATAAATAAATACATTTAGAAAATCAGTCGTGTTAGGAAAATGTGATTTTGAGATTTGTTCAATATGAGATCAGTAAGTATTATTAAAGAATCGGTCCACTGGTAGCATTTTATGCATTTTACCAAGAACAGAGATAATCTACTGTACAATTATTAACATTTAAAAATGGCAGTTACGAAATAGGTTTGTTCGCTTATTATTATTATTACATAAAGAGTACATTTATATTGTTTGTCCTTTTTCGAGTACATACTACATTATTGGTTTAACTACCTCCGTGGTCTAATAGTTAAGAGCATTGGGCTCTTGACGCGGAGATCGTGGGTTCGATTCCGATGGCGGACACCGATTATGTCAGTTGGTTAGGACATAGCAGGCTGAATCACCTGATAGTCTGAAAAGAAAGATGATTCCGTGCTTCAGATGGCACGTTAAGCTGTTGGTCTCGACTACTATATCTGGTGGTAATAGTCGTTACATAAAAACCGCGTCAGATGTCGTAAGGCGGTCTGAAAAAAACTCTGACAACACGGCTTGCTGCCCACATGAGGCAAATAAAGGAACAATAAACGCTTCCAGCTTCTTCATATTATACAACGTGTTAATGAATAAGCGCAAAACCTCAAACACCCCAACTGATTTAAAACAAAATAATTAAATTAAAACAATAATTTCATTATTTTGATAGTTAAAATTTAAAGTTATTCGCATTTTAAGTTTTGAGGCAAAAATGATTTGTTATCATTTTCACAATTAATGAAAGCGCTAACCTGCTCTTGGATATATTTTAAGAATCTTGTTTTGGTAGAAAGTATGGTGAGTGTACCTGAGCGTTGAGATCAAGTTCAGCAAATTTTAAATTTTACAAACAAATTATTAAATATTTTGAAAAAAAAAAACCTATGTTGAAAACATGATAATTCGATTCTGCTCTCGATTCTAAACAAACTTCTTTCTAGTTTTGCGTTTATTCATTAACACTTTGTATATTTCCTCTATGACTAAGAGCATTTATTCATATCTTCTACTTCACATAAAGTGTACAAAATGCACCGCCGTCACATTTTCATCACCACGTTCAGTTCGAGTACACTCGTAGCAGTTCCGCGGGATGTCGGCTATCCCGGGACGCGGCAGATTTCCCGCGGGATCGCTCAACTCATGCCGGGACCGTCGGCATAAATGTTTGCAGTGTGTAGAAGTTTGTTTGTACTTGTGTGGTTGGGAGTTAGTTGGGTTTGAGGTAGAGTAGACTTGTGTTTTAACTGGGGCTATTTTAATGTTTAAAAGATAATGAATATTTGAGTCGAATCTTTAGCAGTGATACTTGTGATATAACATATTATTACTATGCTTACGTATACTATAAACTGTGAGGAGCAAGAATTATGTCAAGTATCAAGATCACATAACCTCGTTCGTAGCGAGTCGTAGATTTTGCGTACTTCCGCGGGATAGTGGCGTGATCGGTAGGTATATAGAATATTAATTTAAGTGCATAAGTGCGCTAAACACAAATGCACTCTCTCTTCAATTACTCTACTGAATAGAATGTAATGGGAAATACGTACATTTAATTGAGTGATCTACAAGTGACTGTAAGTTAATAGCCACACGATGTGGGCATCAGATTATGACAACTCAAATATTCTTTATGTTATTGGTTTTTATTGCATAGTCATAATTTTCTCAAATGAATCAATTTCTTTTAGGTCCAAAAACGGTAACGTTTATTGATGGTATGAGACTCTTAAAAAAACATAATTTTATTTATTATAGTTTATGTACGATTTGTAACACCACTGGCTTTTCGGCGAAGGAAAACATCGTGAGGAAACCGCCATGCTTCAATTTCGAGGCATGTATTGTACCCACTATCACGGACAGAGTTTCGGTTCTGAGGTTTCAGAATATCTCTGCCTACCCCCTCGGGGAATATAGTCGTGAGCATATGCTTATGCTTAGTAATCGGATGAAAGATTAGGTAAAAATGCAACCGGAATTTTGAAATCAAAATGCACCGTTTTTGCTACGATTCTTTTTTCCTGTTAAAATGGCACATGTAAAACATTGCGTAAATAGGAACGTCTTAGATGTCCATACGAAAATATATAAAAAAACCAACATATTTCACCTAGACAAAATGTGAGCCAACAGCAATTACGCGACACTCCGTTTAGATGAGGTATAGCTAATATTACCACTATAAACTAGAGAGTATGAGACACAAATCGACATAAGTTCCATAACTATATGCCAACTATACGCTAACATTTTTGGTATTTTCCCATAAATGGAGAAATTAACTCCTTTATAACCCATGCGTTCAGGGAGCGGGACATAATCGAATACCTGAAACGTTAAATAAATTTAAAATAAAACCTTGCCTCAGGCGTATTAAGGTAAGTCTTTAAAAACACTACAAAATGTCATTGATTGTCTATTTTATTGATAATTACTTAACGTTCAAATTTGTTAATTGGTTTGCACACCGTACGTCAGTATTTAATGACTTCATCAGCTTTGTTTTATGAAGTAACAATTTATTTTATCGCATCTACAGATTAATAAGGTATTAAGAACATATTAATCAGGACATCAGAAAGCTATCCATGTATATTAATGTAATAAAACATTTTGAGTATGAGTTGAGTTAGACTTTCTGCAGAGAGTTTTTAAATGTAAGTTAAAAAGTTGTGCCGAACGCCGTCGGGATCGGACGCATCTGTCTCTCCTGTAGAACAATGTTTTTTGTTTGCGCGTAATAAGGATCTTCTATTACCTGATCTCGTCACGCCTAGGGCGAAAGTTCCAAAGATCTTATTCCAGTTTTTTTATTGAAGTTAATGGACATAATATAAATTATAACATTAAATTTAATTCGGGAGTGAGTGTGGATGTGAGTGTGTGGGTGTGTGGCTGTGGTGGCTGAGCTGCGTCGCGAAAAACGCACGAGGCAGACTCCGGGTGAGATCAATCCAGTTTTTTTTGTTTTTGGATTTTTTTTGTTTTAACTATTAGGTACTTGTAGTTTTGCTGAAGGAGGATATCATTTGGTGTGCCCAACATACGAGCTGGTACTGACGGGTAGGTACATGTAGCCTTGTCCGCCAATCTAGAGATCCACAACTAACGCTGGTTTCTTACTTTTCATCTCATCATTCTGCATGTACTTGCTTGGCCACATCCGGTCAATGTGTTCTATACATTTCCCCCTATAAACTGTAGAAGAAGTTTTGTGGTCTTTGATACCACCCTGTGTATACTACCTATAAAACTAGAACTATGCCACAGTATAGGTAGGAGTATCTGGTGCTAACGTACAGTGTGGATACTCCCTGCACTGGCCCCAGTTTCTGGGGTAATTTTAGGGGCGCCGAGCGGGAAGCACATACAGGAGGCGCAAGCGTACACGCGGGTCGGCACGTAAAGTAACGTTATGTTGAGTCGCGAGTGCCGAACTTGTGACTATACTCATCGGCTCCAGAAATATAGAATATAGGTACCTACAGCAATCGAACCATTTCCAATAACATATCTGTATGAAATATAGTAGCATCCAGGTATTCAAAATTTCTGTGCAGAGCATCCAACTTTCCAAAATAACACAAGTAACGGTGTTCCGAAATACTACTCGCTCTACCAGCCAAGCTGCCAAACACGTGATGTTTTTAAAAAGAACAAAAGGGAAAAGAAAGGAAACAAGATATATTCGTATATTAAAAAAGCGCCCCTACAAACAATACCTACCTAAGCAGTTAAATAGCAATTGCGCTAGACTCGCATCGTAACTTAAACAATAAGGTACCCCATGGCACAGTAATAAAAAGTAAACTTAAAATAAAAGCAGAATAAAGGTCGAAACCGACAAAAGCTGAAACAATAGAGTCCAAACATCTGGTCATTTTGAAACATTTGGCCATCTTGCTACCTACGTCTCTCAATACCGTAACGATTTCAATATTCACCATGCTGCACTCTTGAACAACATGATCGATACCGAAACCAGTCTCGGAAGTAACTTTGAAAAATGAAATCAAAATAAAAACAGAAATTCATTGATGGGGCCGGAGAATATTATAATAATCACCGCAGCTTCTGAATACTATTTACTAAATGTAACGAATCATCTACATTCACCACAATCAACTAACTTAAAACATAAAGAACCTGCCTCAACCCAGCTGACAATGACACGCTGCTAAGTTTATAGGATACGTAGTAACAATACCTACAACTCCTATGCCCATCGGAAACATACAAATGGTAGATTCAACAGGCCAACGTTTTCTAAGAATTTAACACACCCGCTCCCGAGCCACAAGCAGGCAAGTCACTACGTGTCGCAATACGGAATGTAAAAGGATGTGTTTTGCTGCACGACCGAAACAACATAATATACTCGTATTAGGAGCTTCCCAACCGCCAAATAGTAATGCTATTTGGCGTGTACAAGAAACGCATGTGATCAGCGCAGTGGAAACGACTCGTCCGAAAATTATAACTGGATCCTAAGGTGGTGGCAAACGGTTTAAAGAATATAGGCCCACATTAAACTATATTATTATTTATCTCGAACCACTTACCGGTGGAAGAAACCTCTTGCATGTCCTGAACATGTAATCTAACTCGTCAAATATCTAAACAATCGTATCTCATCCTCCTGGGCGATTTTAAGGCTCATAACTTTTGCTGCAATTAGACATCAATATGTAAGTAATATAACCTACTACAATATAGGCATAAAGGCCGAAATTTGATTGAACTGCTTTCGATGTCGTGCAACAACACTATAATATATGAAAGTATAAGTTACCTGGGACCTGCAATCATGAAAGGTATTGTGGACAATAGGAACATAGACTCCCCACGCTGACCACTATAATCACCTACCAAGACTGAAAACCTACAATTAAATTTTACTAAAGACGAAGCATTTCTCTATCGTTATATAGAAATACTATGTATAAAAAATTAATTTCAAGACCTAGTAAAAGAAAAACGTCAACGAGCCCAATTGGAATCACCGTGAGCTAACAAGAATCAAACCTGGATCTTCAATAACGAGTGAGATGCGGACCACTTAGTGAGCGTTGAAAATACGGATTCAGTACTGGGTTTTAGTTGACATACCAAGGAGTCAAACCAGAAGAAGTTCCCCATACACTACAACATCTTAGCAATCTACAGTTATCACAATTAAGTTTCGCTTACCTAGAGCTGAAGGAAGATACAATAAGATAAAAACTCAGACCAGCCCAACTAGAAACACCGATGTGCTAACCAGAACTAATGTTTGCTTACCTGGTACAAACTAACGATATTCTGTAAGATCATATATCATTCGCTAACGCATAACGCCCGTACTAACCTATGAAAAATTTAAGAACACGAAGACTGAAAATTAAGTGCTACAAGAATAAAAGTCACCTACAAATTCATACGGAAACACAAGACGTAAACTTCAATTTTAAGTTTTATATTTCAATATCCAATTGGATTGAAATCAGGAAATGCAAGACCCTGGAAACAGACACTGAAACTGAAGAATACGAGACTAAGACAAAATCCATCAAATAAAGCCAGGACAGGCGCTGTACGCTACCATCGGATAGAAGATTAAACGAACAATAGCAGTCCCTACTCCTTCCCCCTCTAGTTTATAACACACCAAGTATAGTATCTATCTTCCACATACTGGCTTTACGATGACCTGTTTCGGGCTGGTTGCAACCTCCTTTCATTCCTCATCCTGACTGCGAAAAGCCTACACTCCTGTCCTATCTACATGGCTCACTGGTGCCTCGGGCAGAAGTTTGATGTCTATACCGAGGACGCAAGTGCAGCATCAGCTCGGAAGAGCATTTCGTGTGAACATAGTATTGCCATGCAAACGATTAAAAGGCGAATAGAGGTAATGTTCCAAGCCTAACTATAAGCTTGATTGCATGCATTGCAATGCTCTGAGCTCGCGAGCACCTCTACAGAGTAGCTGTTGCGCTGGCCCCCCTCATATAGCTGTCTTCTTTGCGTCCTTGCAGCAGTACTGCTGGCTGGTGAGTCAACGGAACGGAACGGAACGGAAGAGTTTTTAAATGTAAGTTAATTATAAAATACATGTTTCTTTGTTTTGGGAAAGGTTGCCAACACTAGACCAGAATCACAGAATAGGTAATAGGATATAGTTCTATATACAAAACGACTACTCTCCGCCCCCCTCTCGCTTCAGATTCCTCACCTCCCCTCACACTTTCTGGGAAACTTGAGGGAAGCCGAGCAAGGGTGTGCAGTCAGGCACGCGCACTCTTAAAAGTGAGTCTCTTCAGTGCATAAAAACGTTGAAAAATAACGCTAAATTCACATTTTCACTCATTCTTTAGCTCAAATACAATTTTTTATAATGGATGACGAATAAAAAGTAACAAAATGTAGATGATGTTCATACGATGCGTGGTAAGGCAACCCTAAACATATGTCAAAGACAATTTGCATGTGCAAACGCCATCATGTCAAATCAAAAACGATGTTTGAAGTGACGGACCTGTGCCAGAATGATGGAATATGGCCCACTCACTCCTCTTTCATTAGTGACCTGTGTGACCCATTTCCCTTGGCCCACAGATAAAACAAGCTATAGGTACCTAACTAACTTTAGATAAGTTGAAGTGAGAAGTTGTTCTATAATAACATCAAAGTTCATTAGATAAACTTAAGGATAAAACTTATATCAACTTTGCTGAAGTCGACTTGAAGAGATATCCGTTGTAAAGTATGAACTAAGTTATGATTTTGAATAGTATGATTCTTTATAAATTAAATAATACAGGGTGTCTCAAAAGAAATTTTATATTTAGTGGATCGATTAAAAAAAAAGTAAGCCGTATATAGAAAAAATGTTTATTAATTATTGAAATACACTTTTTGGGGATTTATTTCTTAAAAATGATATCGTCTAAATGTAGACCCTCGCGTTCTCGGCACTCATTTAATCGAACAGTAAAATTACTTATGACGGCTCGGCAGGTGGATTCAGGGATGGCTGCCATTTCGTAACGGATATTTTCTTTCAAATGGGCCAGTGAAGTCGGTTTATCGGGTTTCTGATGTTTGCGTTTTGGATTCGTTGCACTCCAGTAGCGGCAGTTCTGCTTATTTACGTGGCCATTAAGATGAAAATGAGCTTCATCCGAAAACAAAATGTTGGTAAACGTTGAAAATCGCTCAATCACCTGATTTACGAAATGAAGCCTCTGACTGGCATCTTGGGGCTTTAATTCTTGCACCAATTGAATTTTGTAGGGGTGCAGCTTTAGGTCTTTGTGCATGATGCGATGTAATGATGATCTATGCACATTTAAAGCACTTGCGCGCTTCCGAATTGAAAGGTTCGGGTCGTCACAAACAGACTGATTAACATTCTCCACGTTTTCTACCGTTCTTGATGACCTAGGTCGCCCGGATTTTGATTTATCTAGCGTTGTACCGGTCTCTTCAAACTTTTTAACCCAATGTCGAATGAAAGGAATGCTTGGCGCATCATTTAAGTGGAATTTTCTACGCGCTACAGTCGCCGAATCACCGTTTTTGTAAAACTCTCGCACGCACAACGCGCGGTCTGCTCCCGAGAAACGCTCCATAGCGACTGAATTCGCAAGAGCCAGGCTACCGATTGACATAACCCCCGCGCCCCTCGGATACGTTGCGCTCACGCAGTAAGCTAAATAAATATAAAATTTCTTTTGAGACACCCTGTTACGTGACACACATACCTACATCAAAATTCACACCCACGTTCACAAGCACACACCCCCAAACCTCTTATTCACTAACATACAAACATACAAACACACTCACACGCTCGGGCTTGCATCGCAGATATTCTACCACAAAAAAAACAAACATTTAAAAAGTGTAAAATAATTCGGTGACCTATTGTTTTTGATGTAAGCAAATGTATGTTTTACTTCTTAACTCTCTTTAAGATATTTTAGGTCAATTAATGCGTAGGGGACCGCTATGAAATGACCATTGATTGTTTTACAATCATTTGCGGTCCCCGACACATTAATTGACCTAATATCTTAAAGAGAGTTAAGAAGTAAAACATATATTTGCGTAAACCCCAAATAGGTGACAGAATTATTTTTTACTTTTTAAATGTTTGTTTTTGGCGTTGGTTTTTTTTTATTTGTATTTAACGTTATTTCAAAATTATATAGTTACATGAAAACTTTTGAATCGATGTTTACCAAATTTAGCTATGTACCACCGCAATGAAACTTGCTTTCACGTAAACAAACCGCATCAAAATCGGTCCAAAAAGATAAAATAGTGCTCACCTTGTAAGTGCCCAGATGCTCGACGACGCATGGCAAGCTTGCATCGCGGCCAAGCGCCACCGTTACGTTTGGTATGGGCTCCGAGAACCGTGGCTCCTCCGTCAGCACTGTGGACAGAAATTCATAATCATCACCATCTCAGTTGAAAGACGTCCACTGCTGGATATAGACCCTTCACAGGAGAGAGGAAAACTGTACCCTTGCGTGCCTTATATGGAACACACGGGTGGATTGATAGAGACCACTTAGCTTAGTCATACCCTAGACTTGATACTTCATACAAAGAGGCTTGCACTGATAAGAAGAGTTCAGTATATTATTTATGCTGAGTGAGAGCGAGTGAGAGAGGAATAGACCATTGCCCTTCACCAGTGTCCATACAGTACAATTTCTTATAAACGCAACAAAAAAATATTGTTTATTTGATGGTCGTACGGACTAAGCTAATATTTTTTATAGTAAAGATCTCATCCGACTATCACAGCTAATCTGAACGACATTGTGAGTAAAATCCTTTCAGTAAAAAGGTACTTAAAATAACAATCCAATGCTCTAACATAAACAGACTCATTTGAAGCGTAAAGCTATGAAATTCTATGAAAAACATGGCTAAAGAGAACTTTTTGCAAAATTACTTTTCACTACGATAATATTCATGGAAAGAAATACGCATAATGTGTGTTTTTAAGCGAAATATTTTTTTGGGTATGAAAATATGTAATTGCCTGTGTACTACATTTTTCCCGAAGTAGAAATGTTATTACAGTATAAGTGATATATTATTTATTACTCGTCGGTTATAATCGTATTTCGAGACAGAAATATAGTTGCACACAAGAGCGAGCGTGAGTCACGTTGCAGGTTCTGACCCGCGCAATTGTCTCGCGTGGTGTTCGCGCGTCGCGTTTTTGCCGGCCACGAGGTTCCGCAATTCTCAATCTCTTCTTGTTCTTGATCAAAAACAATCCCTGATATTGGGATACATACCTCCACAACAACTTGACATTGGCGGAAATGCAGTGCTAACGCACAACCAAGAGTCTATTAATTATAAATAAAAAAAAAAGAGCAAGCGTGACAGAAGTGGTAGAAGAGGCGTATTGTTAAATTAGTTTCACAGTACTTTTATCAGTTTTCAAATAGTTAAAGTACTCTGTGGTTTTCAAGAAACAGGAGGATAGAGGTAAAGGAATGCCTAGACAGAGTTACATAATACAGATGAACAAAAATTTGGAGTAGTAAACGTTGGAATTTTGTTGTATACTGCATGAATCTATCTATCTTGCCTTCTGAACCTGGAGCAGGCCTGTCTCACTCCACTGGTCAGGTACGCTTGACGACCGATCCGATTGGATACGAGCAATAGATCAGGCATAAGAATATAACAAATACATTGTAAAAGTAAAATTTTGCATAAAAATGTCTGGTCTTGACAATGTTACACTATGTAATTTAATATTGAATTTATGTAATTGTACTTTGTATATTTTGTTTTGTTTAAAAGAAGTGTGTTGTAGAGTTTCTGGCCGCATCTTCTCTACAACGGAACACCTTCCGACGCGGTGATAGATTCAAAAACATGACGTCAAAAAGTTATCTATGTGATATTATTTTGAATAAACAATTTTACTTTTTTGACTTTTTGACTTTTACTGTTGGTTATAAAAACATGAGACGGTCTAATGACCATAAACTCGTCTGGCGTGGAAATTTTACTTCTAGCTTGGAAGGCATTTGCTAATACCTAATTGGCAATAATGAACATGATACGACTGTCTTCCAAATCAGTCTATTTACTCTAGAGAACTATTCAAACGGTCTTCAATAGCAATATGCTTAAAAAGGAAGACAGTAAGACGTTTCATCAAAACACAAAGGAGGTATAAATCTGTTGAACAAACACTCTTTACGGAATTGTGATTATTTTTAGATTTCAAAGAACGAAGGTACGAACGAATAATGCCATGTTTACGGCTTAATGCCCACGTGAATAAGATGCTCAGTTTGATATTAAATATTTATACAACGTGTTAATGAATAAGCGCAAAACCTCATAGCACCCCAACTGATTTATAACAAAAGAATTAGATTGAAACAATAAGTTCATTATTTTGTAAGTAAAATTTAAAGTTATTCGCATTTTAAGTTTTTAGGCAAAAATAATTTGTTATCGTTTCAGCAATGAATAAAAGCGCTAACATGCTCATGGATACATTTAAAGAATTTTGTTTTGATAGTAAGTAGGGTGAGAGTGCCCGAGCGGTGGGTTGAGATCGATTTCAGTAAATTTTAAATTTCCGACAACCCCCTCGGGGAATATAGTCGTGAGCATATGCTTATGCATGTTTAAATCTTACAAACAAATTATTTATTATTTTGAAAAAAATTACCTATGTTGAAACCATGATAATTAGATCTATTCTCGATTCTAAACAAAGTACTTTCTAGTTTCTAATTCATTAACACGTTGTATATTAAATTGTGTATCTTCATAATTAATGGCTTCTAATATAAATGTTAATGACTAGAAAACTAAGCTAGGACTTTCAGTATCAATCCTGATCCATTTAAATGGTTCATTATTTAAATCAGACTATTAATTGAAATTGATGATTTAATTTCAATCCTAACCACTTTTGAAGCAATGATACAAACATATGCTCACGACTATATTCCCCGAGGGGGTAGTCAGAGATATTCCGATACCTCAGAACATCCACGTTTCACCAGTAGTACGGGTCCAGTGTGACGGGGGGCGAGCCCGTCGCCACATATAATGGACAGTGGGTACAATACATGCCTCGAAATTGAAGCATGCAGGTTTCCTCACGATGTTTTCCTTCACCGAAAAGCCAGTGGTGTTACAAATCGTACATAAATGATAAGCATGATCGTATAAGCAATGATGATTCTTCATAATGTGCGTCTGTAATAGTCTAATCTGTAAAACTAATCATCTTACTATTTTTGTACCTTCTGTATTTCCAATTTGTTTACTCTCTGTATACGTTTTTTTTTTAATGTAAAATAAATTATATCTGATTGATTGATTGACTGATCTTTCTAGCTGCTGTCCTGCTGGGTAGCGGGGTCTGCTTTCCTAATCTGTTTCTTCCACATCGCTCTATCCTCAACATCGTCGATGGAGAGCTCGCAGCTGTCCATTTCCTTCATTACAACATCCTTTGACTAATTATTATAAGGACTAGCCTTGCGGTAGCATTTCCCCTCTGCCACGGTATAAGCACAATTGATCTTGTGCATTTACATTCAATTTTACACCTTATCACTAAACGAGACAGCCTATAATTGCGAAATAATAACATCGAACTTAGAACGTTTGGGGTTCACACGAGACTACTTTTCATGATTTATAACATTCAAAATTAGAATCTAAAGTTATGGGGAATAAAATCCAAAGTTGCGGATTTCATGTTACCTCGCCCCCCGCAAAAAGTGGCAGAAATGTTTGTTAGTAGAATTACACGCGGAGTCCACATATAAATAGTCAAAGACAACATCAGATCATCTGAGTTTTGCCCTGCCTACGTCCGAACCCTACTAATAACAAACAAAATTAAACCACAAGTGGAAAACTCTGATTTCCACTTACAAACTTAGCAAACTCAGTTAAATTGATTGACACCGCAACTAATTTAATAACTTATCCTAACCGCCATCCAGAGACACCCCGATATGAGCGAACACATTTAATTACATAACTTGAGAATCCTCCAAAATATTGTCTTCATTAAAAGCCCTTTGAGTCTCGTTTTATTTGAAAAGTTCTCGTGTAATTTGGGAAACTTAGTTAGCCTATTAACAGTGCCATTTGAGATGTTCATCACCTTTAAAGTTGATATCGTTTTGATTATGTTCCGTAACAGTTACGATGGGATGAGCCTTTCTGTGTTAATGGAAATATTATATCCCTTAAACTAAATAAACAGTAGTTAAGCACGATCACTTCACACATCGTATCATCCTGAATCCCTCAATATGGTATGGCTGTGGTAGGTGAGGAAGGCCGATGATGGGTGGATTGTGTTTAAGATGATAATTAATGTGGAAGAAAAGAGTGAGTGCTGAAATGATGACTAAGAGGGACTGCAAGGAATGAATGAGGACAAGGGATTGATGAGGACCCTCAATATACTATAAGTGAGCCCTTCTACAACTTCACTTTAAAGCACTGGCCTGGAATTGGCATCAGTATGAAATTAGAGACAGAACTTTTTTGAGCGTCCGTCCGTCACGTCACCGTCAAGATGCAATAGATTGAAAATTTCCTTCTCTGGCTAGTGGACTCGGTAGCGAAATTGGATAACGCACTTCCCCGGTTTGGAAAAGTGCGGGTTCAAGTCCCGCCCGAGACGAATTTTTCAATTTGATGAGAACTTTTTTGGTTTAAATATTATATCACTTTGTTTTCGTTGGTTACAACCTTTACCCAAGTAGGGAAGCGATTATCGTATTAATCTATCTCAATGCATGGCTTTGAAATGCTCATGTGAGCAGAGTTCCATTTTCCGTAGAATTGTCCCTTAAATTTACTCGAACTTTAGAGTATTATAGAGTACCTTACACTCGTATTCTTATTTGCTACCTCGAGATTTCCTCCATTTGAGTTGACATCCACTCAGTCAAATATTACGTCAACAATGTAAAAGACGACATAGTAAAGGCAAAGCTAGCTAAAGGTGCACTTCCGATGCCAGCGGCCGATGCGACTGACGCGCGCGGCTCGCGGCCGACGGCCGATGCGATAATACTAGTTACTATGAAAACGTATGGCGCTGCTTCCGATGCCAGCGATTAACGCGTGCGACAGACGTGCGCGCCCGATGCGACAGACATATGACAGAACCACGCGTCAGACGCGCGCGTCCGTCGCATCGGCCGCTGGCATCGGAAGTGCACCTTATAGGTAGTTCGAGATAAGTCACGTTATAGTAATCTTTTTGAGATACATTATAAGTCGCAGAAGCATAGTTTTTCTTAAAATAATGGAATATTTTGTCTATTGATATTCTGGACGCTACAAAAAAAGAAAAACAAGGTCTTAACTTTTTACTATTATTACTAATTCCTTCACTCAACCTCAGTGGAGGAACCTCTAGCAAAGGGGGACGCCGGATTAAGGCCCAGAGGAGTACATTTCATTCATAATTTTTCACACTATTTATTAATTACTAGATCTTCGTAATTGTTTTATCATAGAAAATAAAGACATTGTTTTTGTATGATTTACTTATTTCTGTCTCTAAGTATAAAAGCCTCCCAACCAATCCCGGATCCCCATCATTATGAAATTGCAAACTACTGAATATTTACTTAGGAGGCGATGGTTCGATCCCCGTCCAGGCCGACTCGTACCAATAAGTTTTTCGGAATTTATGTACGATTTGTAACACCACAGGCTTTTCGGTGAAGGAATACATCGGGAGGAAACCTGCATGCTTCAATTTAGAGGCATGTATTGTACCCACTGTCCATTATAAGTGGCGACGGGCTCACCCCCCGTCACACTGGACAAAGTTTCGGTACTACTGGTGAAAAGTGGATGTTCTGAGGTTTCAGAATATCTCTGACTACCCCCTCGGGGAATAGAGTCGTAAGCATATGCTATGCTATGCATCAATCAATAAATAATTAATGTAATAACGATAATTAAATTTATTACATTAATTATTAATTTTAATATTTATTATATTACGGATCCCTAAAATAGTTAAACTACAAATAAAATACAGTAATTTCGCATAGTAGAATTGCAAACCACGAACTTTCTATAAAACGTTTCCTTTGCCATTTTAATAATTTAATAATTGGCATTACAATACTATTATTTCCATATAGTTTCATATTATGTGTACACTAGTAGCCTAAGTTTCTTTGGTAACCTGGCATTGTCTTTTATGAGGTTGATTCGAGGCAGAGTAAGAGAGCAACTGAGAATTCAGATGTCAGAATGCGCAAACACTAAAAATCCGTCTATTATTCCAGACCTTAATTTCAATACTGCTTATTTAGTTTTAGATAAATATTTGCCTTATTTTCGAAAACGACTCTTAACTTCTCAATGTCAGTAAATTTGTGAGAGAATCGCCTGTTTGTTTATTACAAAAGTTTGAACTTTACTAAAATCTAAGTTTCTCTTCGGTTCCGTTACGGTGTTAATTTGGCGGAATTTTGTTGGAAGCCCGAAGGGATTAAAAGGTAGTACTCAAAGTTTTAAGTCGGGATTTAACAGACTGGGTACTATCGATCCTATTTCTTGTTGCATTTACCTTTTAGTTAAGTACCTGAGGGTAAATAAGGCCCAGTGGGTAATAAGGCCCAGTCGGTAATAAGGCCCAGTAAACCAAAATCATAATTCTTATAGTTTGTTGATTTTTATTAATGTTGGATAGAGTAGAGTTTCGGTACTACTGGTGAAACGTGGATGTTCTGATGTTTTAGAATATCTCTGACTAATTCCTGACCTCGGGGAATTTAGTCGTGAGCATATGCTTATGATGGATAGAGTAGAGATTATGTCATAGGATAGACTGGACTTTGCTGTTTTTGGGTTATTCCCATTTCAAAAAAGAAAAGTTATTAACTACCTCAGGAAAACTATTCACTACATAAGGGTTAAAGGTTTATAATTCACCGAGCTTCTAACCCTTAAGATAGGGAATGAAATTGGTAAAAAATTTCATCATTAGAATGTCACTTTTACTGTATTTATGTCAAGTAAATTAGGCATGGATTTATTTACTTCATTAGAAAACTAAATAATCAGAATTCAAATTTCAAATGGTATTTTCTAATCTAATCTCCCGTCATATGAGTAAAACCTGTGTCTAAACAGCCTCTTACCTTGACATATAATAGTGATGATCTGTATGACGCTAATCGCGAAGCTCTTGCAGGGCCCTCGTCTCCAGCTCATGTCGACTCAGTCTCTCATCTTGTACTTAATCAACCAGATTCTCCAGCGCACGTCCGCGCATCTTCATTACCTTTCACCATCTGTAACAAAATGGAACTTATTAATATTATTAGCCTTTTGGATTCCACTGTAGGATAAAGGTCTCACGAAATAGGGGACTGAGTGGGCCATATTACACGACAATGGCTCAGTGTGGTTTGGTAGAAGCAAATTAGTGGTCAACTTGCTTTTAGAGATTATACCTCGGTTGGTGCAGTGCTATTCTAAACTGGACGGTACATGACAAACTATAAATCTAAACTATTATAAAAGTGTAACAGAAGTGTGTCTTTGAAGATATTTACAAGAAAAAGATTACAATATGGTTTTTAGGTATACTTGACTCCAAATCATCAATTCATTTTTTTTTTAATTTAACCGTCCGTCTGTTTGTTTGTTTGTGTCTGTTTGTTTGAAACAGCATCACTAAAAACTACTAAACGGATATTTATGAAACTTTTTTTGTTTGATAGCTAATGATCTGACTTAAAATCTGGTGTATAATTTGTGCGAATAAAATCGCGGGTAAACTCTAGTATTAATATAATTGTGTGAAAGAGAACTGTTTGTTATCTGTCCACACAACAGATTGAACAAACAAATAAAATCTCCAAATAAAGTAAGTGATGGCAATCTACTCCAATATATCAAACGTTGGACCAAAACAATGATGTTATCGCCACAGTTCGATGTTTGCGTCGTTTGTCAAAACGCAGATAAAACGAGATTCACGTGCGAATATAAAACAATATTTTCCGTGAAAATAATGTGAATACTTATTATTTAGAGAGTTGTGATACAGTGTTATAGTAGGCACAAGGTGGGGAAACCATTAATATTCTCACAGTTGATCGTGGATTGTAGGATTAACAGAGTTCGGAATATGTGGTGGGCTTTATTAAAGGTTTCAGCATCCCATCAAAAACGACCTACATTTCGGGATGGTCAGAAACATTGTTGAAATCCCCAAAAAGATTGTGGCAACATTATTTTTAGTATATTGAAGGCTTCAAGATAGAACGTGTCAAGTGATGATAGGTGGCAGCCTTTCAATCATAAAACACCATACGAAACCCTATCCCATATTCGCCGCTATGACTTCCATGGGTTGACATAATTATGTTAGACTGTTCTAAATGGGTCACCACCAAATTGTATTCGGAAGAACCACTATATTTAGCTATCTACATCTAATAATAATAATAAGCTATCCTCACTCCTTAATTACCTAACACGTCAACCAAGAAAAGAAATGGGATGGTCTACTGACTAGATCATTTCCAAAATTTTGCCGTTGCAACCAAAAGGCAACTTTTTCGTGAACGTACAATTCTAACTAACTAGGTACCTGCCTGACTGAATAAAATCAGTATCAATAATGAAATGTTATGCTAGCGTAATAATTGTTAGTGATCATTTAAATTTGAATCCTAAATATCTTTAAGTTTAAGAGTCAAAATAAAACGTCAGCAGTTTAAGGCTATGCCGAGAGGTTAGAGTTGGCAATCTAAATCCGTCGACTAGCCGAATATAATCGATAATGTCTGCAAATATGACTGGTAAAGCTGAATCTATGACTGTGTTTGTGTTGGAAAGGGAAATTTTGGAACTTTACATAAAATATGGTCCTTGGCTTTGTGTTGACTGTTGACTAACTCCACTAGTTCAGCGACCCGAAGTGGGTCTTAACCTCTGAATCAAAAGAATATCACTTTGTTCGATTCTGTGTAAAGTCTCGCTGGCTTGAAGCTCACGTACAACAACCTACTCCTATTTTAGACGCAGACATTTATTTCAAGAATCTCAACGTTGTCCAATCACCTGTAAAGCGATTACAATCACAACCATTGTACGATTCAAACGGAGACGTAAGGAAGCAAAGAGATGGCCTTCGACCACAAACGAAGTGAAGGATGGTACAAAGACTCGTTAAGTAGCCTCAAACGAGTGATCCGAGGGCGAGACCCGGGGCGGTGGACGACGGAGACAAAGGTTTTGGGCGTCGGTGCCAGTTGCGAGCGGTGGAGATTTGTCAAGATATGTCGTGAACATTATTTATGATGAGAATAAAAAATTACAGGTTAAAAGTAGCCGAAATCGAAGGGAATGTATGACAAGATGTATGGACTTAGAGGAAGCAAGAGAGGTGTGTCAGAACCGCCCAAAGTGGAGATCTATAGTTTCTGCCTACCCCTCTGGAAAAAAGGCAAGAGTTTATGTATGTATGCATATACTAGCTGATTTCGTCCACATAGACATGTGATTTATACGGGCCCGTGTAAACTTAAATACATAACTATACTTTTTGAGGCACTTCAGACCATCAAATTGAAAAACTTTTACGATGGGACCAAAATTCAAAACGCGAAAAATAATTAACTGATTCGAATATTATGTTCGAGTACCTATTGACATTGTCTATGCCACAAAAATTTTTTTTGCGATTTCAATTATGAGCCCTTAGATAAAGTTGTTGATTTTGATTGTCTGAAGCACCCCATTTAATATGTAATCTGTATAGCCTGTATTACTCAAGGTGTAGCTTTCTAGGAATTACTTACTATTTGGGAAATAATTTTTAGAATTGGTTCAGTAGTTCTAGAAATTATCCCCTTCATACAAACAAACAAATTTTAACACTATAAAAATTATTATAGAAAAGTTAATAACAGCTTCGTGTATTACAAGTAGAAAACAAAGATTAGCAGTCTTTGAGAAGACTTATTTGGCAATTGGAAACTAAAATATTTTTTAAGTAAATGATTCGAGAAATAAAGCTAAAATACAGTCCATAAAATTACATGAAACAGAGAATTCAATTTAAAGTTAGAGACGGTTTAACTTATAGAAACACATCTTACACGAAGGGTGTAGAATTCTAAGTGGACTTAATAATCTATTAAAACTTATTAAACCCAATTAAAATGTTTTATTGAATCCAATTAAAGATTAAAAAAACATTGTTTTCGTTAAAGCAGTCTCTCTTTCACCTCCTTTATTGAGAAGCTTTTTTATACAGTAAGATTCTACAGGCATTATGCTTAAAAATCGTAATACCAATGTAACGAAAATTTAACTATATTTTGTGGCTTGAAGCCAGAAAATCTTCATCTCATTTTTATCAAGAAGGAAGTATCCTCTACCGCTCTTAACTTGAGCAAACACTTTCGGCGGAAGTCACCCTCGCTCCGTGCCCAGAAACTTGATTTATCCGACGATCAAATTCAATTGTGTCAAACGAGAAATTGACTAAAAATTCTACTGTCGACGCGGGGCGGTGTTACATTTTTGTGCATTTGAATTTCGCAAAGCTTCGCGGTTCGCAAATATTGGAAGTGTTTCTGTTAAATGGGCGTTTTGTATGACGGCCGTGCACCGCGTGTATGTTGTCACGCATATTGATGAACTGCCAGTTGTGAACTGGTCATTTGTTTACAAGTACATTGTGGAAAATAATTGGCTTATCCAATTAAAAAAAAGGTGAAAGAATAAGTATCAAACCTTGTAACTACATTTTATTTTTCTAATTAAATTTTATTACTAATTTTTGAATGCATCCATGGCACAAATCTTAAAACCTTTTAAAAAGCCGTTACAATTTAAAATGATATATAGAAAACCACATACTCGTAACTCTGGGATGCCATTTTTCATGGTGAAGTTTTGTGTGCCTCCTGTAAAATTAGATCTAATGGAGTTACGAGGTCTGACACTTTAGTCCACGATATGCTTACGACTATATTCCTCGAGGAGGTGTCAGAGATATTCTGAAACCACAGAGCATCCACGTTTCACTAGTACCGAAACTCTGTTCTGTGTGACAGGGAGTGAGCCCGGTGAAAGAATAACAAAATATAATATTCATTACTTCGTGATGTTAGAACCGCTACATAGATTTTAGCTTGGGATACAAATAGTTCAAGATCAAAGTAAACAACTAAAATAAAAGTTATCTATCACGTCTTTATCACGTCAGCTTCAAATATTTTTTTAGATTCTGAAAGTTGCGATAACATTTATTAATTAATCGGACCTGATTTGGCATACATTGCTAGCTTTGATCTCTGTATTTTTAAAAGTGTAGCGACTAACGATTAAAGAAAGCAATGTGTGCCAAATCAGGCCCGATTGAATGGGATATATAATCGCACCTTTAAGCAGATATTCAAAAACAAAATCACGCATGAAATATTATTTGCATGAACAAAATAGCAAGTGAGTGATAAATTGATCGAGCATCAAAAAGGTAGACAATAAATATTCAGGCAATATCCGCGCGTCCGTGTCCACAAAGGCGGAATCATCCATAAATATTGTCACTTTGGTAAACTAACTTTATTGTTCCCGTCAAATGTTACACACTATAGTCCATGACAATAGGATGGTGTTAAGACGTAAATAAAAAATAACCATGCCTATCAGTGTTGTCAGAAAATCTGGCACGAGCAACTATTAAATTAGCATGTGAAATCATGCTGAAAATACACTCTGATCAGTTCCTAACGCACCTAAAGAAACAATAACCACAGATTACTTCAAAAACCATTTCAGAGTGTTAATGTAGTAAAGTTGACTTTTAAGAGTATATTACTGTTGGCGCGCTCCATACAAACGAAGTCTGGTTATATTTAAAAATTTTCAGAAACAATCTAGAAATTAATCTCCACGCTTTTAATTTGTCAGATTTTCGTTAAAAAGTTATAGTTTTAAAGTTACAGGGCATCAAAGATTTCCATACAAATCTTAAATAAATCCTAGCATTATAACTGTATATTTTAACGAAAATCGGACATTATATAAGCATAAAGATTTGTTTCTAGATTGTTTCTGAAAAATTTCATTGACTTTAATCGGTTGGAGTGGTATTGAAAATATCACCAGACTTCGTTTGTATGCAGCGTGCATTTACGCATTCGGAATAAACTTATCTTAATATTATTTTGGGGTTTCAGTTTCACTTTCAGATGATGACATAATGGGTCTTATACCTATAGTCAGAAAGATACCGGTCAAAGTAAGTCACTGCATCGAACCCCTTCTCTCACAGTGGTGGTCTCCTATTTTATTTGATTCAAGAGTGTGAGTATGAAAGAGAGCATCTTTTTTATCAGATACACTCATATGATTTATTTGTAGTGCACACAATAAAGTACCTAAATACAACCTAAATACCACGATATTCCTGAAAACATCTCAATCTTATCAGTTCACCTGGCTGCTGAACGACCCATTCCTCTCTTGATTAATATCGGCCACTGGGTATTTGCTCCATCTTCAGTTTATTCATCTAACAATATGTCCCGTTTAGAAATAAATTTAATTAATTGTGAATAACAGTTTCATATAACATCATAGCCATTTCATTAAATTAAATGAAAGAAAAATAACCCGAGGCAGACAATTATATCTGCAAGTAAACTTTGAGACATCTTTTAATTTTCCATAGCCAAGAAAGCGAGCACCAATAGCCCCCAGCTATATCCAGCTAATAATATCTCAATAAACAGCACTCGATATTTTGACAAATTTTTAAATCCGCTCTGTGCTCAAAGATAAACTGTCCCCCTTTGATAATAGAATTGTGTATTGAAAAGCAATCGGTTTTCGCTGCGGGCATCGTCGTGTAATTCATCTGACCTGTTCTACCCGAGGGTTGTCTCTTCGGACTTTATAAGGCTTAAGTTGTTGGATTCACTTTGTATAAATATGTTGGCAACCATTTTATTTTTATCTTTAAAGTACAAGATATTACAAGTAAAGAATTTTTGACTACACAGGAGATAGAAGATTATTGTTTCCTAGTCCTTGTGGAAGCAATGACGCAGTTAATTATTATTATTTTAGCGGTTGGGTAGGAAGTATTGCAATATTTAAGTTGGACCATAGATTTTTGGATAGTGGAAACCCAAAAAATATCAGAATTAAACATTTTAACGGGTTCTTACCGCGTTTTGGTATATTTGAGTTCCCGATATTTCGGCAGAGTTACAACTGTCATGATAATGGGATGAAATATCGTGAACTCAAATATACCTAATCGCGGTAAGAATACGCTAAAATGTTTATTTCTAGATTAAATAATAACCGCGTAACTTTCAAAAACTGTATTTCTAAAAATATCAATCAATCAATCAAATATAATTTATTTTACACCAAAACAAATATCCTTTTTGCGTTATGTTCAGATACAAATTCTGAAAAAAAAATCTCTTTTTGTATTTTTGCTACATCATACCTATACCAAGTATTTTTAATGATCATAAAATTGGACAGTTCCATATTCCAGTGGTTTTTGTGATAATTAAAAAATAAACTGCAACTTTATGTTTTCAATAGTTTCCAAAACGTTGAATGGATGAACATGTCCCTATGATAGGGCTACCCAATTTGACCACATAATAGTTGTACTCAAATCATTAGAAAAATATGAAAATCTAAAATTTATGTGAAAGAATCGTCCGAATGGATAAAGTAGTTTTTGAGTAAATTGCCTACATACTCGTACATAGGTATGGGGTTAAAACAGGAAGCTGGAAATAGGTATTGTCTATAGCTGGAGTACAGACTGCCTTACAAGCGGTGAAACATGAAAATACTCGTTGGCGATCGGTAATGTTCAACCTTCTTTCGTACGTTTTCATCGTCGTTGTTGGTTGGTCCCTTTCTAGTCCATTGATAAATCTACACTAATATTATAAAGAGGAAAGATTTGTACCTATTTTTGTATGTTTGTATGTTTGTAATGAATAGGCTCAAAAAGTACTGGGCCGATTTAAAAAATTCTTTCACCAATAGAATGCTACATTCTTCCAATTTGACATAGGCTACATTTCATTTTGAAAAAATTTAGGGATCCTTGGTAAAATAGACAATTGTCTACCCCGTGCAAAGCCGGGACGGGCTGCTAGTATTCAAATAAAGAGTTTTTATTTCCTTCTCGCTTTTAGGTTCTGCCATGCAGGAGGCGATGGTTCGATCCCCGTCCAGGCCGACTCATACCAATGAGTTTTTCGGAATTTATGTGCGATTTGTAACACCACTGGCTTTTCGGTGAAGGAAAACATCGTGAGGAAACCTGCATGCTTCAATTTCGAGGCATGTATTGTACCTACTGTCCATTATAAGTGGCGACGGGCTCACCCCCCGTCACACTGGACATAGTTTCGGTACTACTGGTGAAACGTGGATGTTCTGAGGTTTCAGAATATCTCTGACTACCCCCTCGGGGAATATAGTCGTGAGCATTTATGAGTTTTTATTTAATTTTTGTTCTGACAGAAAGGGACAAACCTAATGATTGAAACATCGACGTACGAAAGAAGGTTGAACATTGCCGACCGCCATGGCCAATTTTCGTGTTTCTATGCTTTGTAAGGAGGATTGGTATCCTTTATCATTCAAAATCCATGGGTCAAACAGAGATCCTAACATTTTTATGCATTTTCCTACAAAGTTTAACGTCCAACCATTAGGGGCAGTTCACACCATAACACCCCGTAAACGGTTTAGAAGCAACAAGGCCATTACACACCATCTCGGAAGCGATAGTCGATTCACTGTCGAGGGTTCCGCAGCAATTAATCTTAGCGTTCCGTTCCACGTCGAGAACACCTCAAATAGCTTTTTAGAAGTTGTACTCAAAAGTTTTTGTATTTGCTACTTAGTTCGATGGTAATTACAATGGGTAATTACAGAGTAAAGTTAAGTTACATTTTTCTTGATCGATTGGGGAAAAAACATACCTGCAAAAATGTATTCAGGACTATAATCCCTTTCGGGGTTTACAGTGACTCTGCTACAATTTTATGAACCACATGCTACATTTTTAAAGTTACAGTTGTAGCTTAGGATATAGGATAAAAAATGCCTTATGCCTGTCACTTGACACGTCGTTCCATCCTGAAACCATACAAATATGGACCATATTTCTGAATACATTCTGAAATTCAATATTGACTACAGAGACTGTATTTTTATTAGAAAAGTGAATAGTCAGGTGAGCATGCATATTTTTTAGTGCATAAATTTGTGCTCAAAAATCATTAAACACTTTCGTTCTTACTATCTTATCTTATTAGAAATCGCTTTTTAGCGATAAGACCACCTTATTTGTACTATTACCGTTTTTTTTTCTTTTGTCTAGTTTGTATCCTGTGTTTTTGGTGTAAATAGATGTAAATTTCATTCATTCATTCATTCTATCCTGAATTGTATGGAATAAAAACTGATGCTCACAGAGGTCGGGTACAGTGACTCTACCCGCCCACACGGTGAGTCGGATCGGTATCGATAGTAAGATCGGATGAATCAAATATTTCGAGAATGCGTCGGAATTTTGAATATCTAGCAACATAGCGTGAGACGCTATTTCGTGCTGCATCTTTCTCTATATCACAACTACTGCTATTATGTATTGGTAGAATGTAACGGGCCGTCAAAAAAAGTCGGAGATTTTTGGATTTTTGTAAGTTAAGATCGGATTATATACCTTATTCTTCATGCCATAGAAGCGACATTAGACAATAGTCTGATCTCTGTCCGAGAGCGTCTTTTCGCATTAAAATTATTCCATAACAGGTTTCGAAACTGTTGCATGCATGCATATACTCACGACTATATTCCCCGAGGGGGTAGTCAGAGATATTCTGAAACCTCAGAACATCCACGTTTCACCAGTAGTACCGAAACTCTATCCAGTGTGACGGGGGGTGAGCCCGTCGCCACATAATGGACAGTGGGTACAATACACGCCTCGAAATTGAAGCATGCAGGTTTCCTCACGAAACTGTAGTACTTAGGAAAACATAAAAAATCGTAGTAAAACTTCGTTTTATTGTGAATAATATGCACTATAGTTCTTTAAGATAACGATTGCCAGATAGCAGAAAAAAATTTTTGCGACCTTTTTCCAATCTTACCCGACGTAACCTCATCAGAGATTTTGACGATAGCCTAAAGGGATTAGTCGCATTTTACGATACCAGACGTTTTATGCAGATAAGTAGGTACCAGTTAACAGAAAAAACAAAAGAACACTTACATTTATCTGCCCTCTTTTCAAAGCACATAATATTATTCTATCGAATACCATCAAGCGATAGAGCTACTCCGGTAGCCATTGATCGCAGTAAGCAATTTGTCTTCCCCAGCCCGCGGCTACCCATCTTCTTTCCACTCGCTCTCAAATTCAATATCTACTGACAATTTCTACTATATCTTTGGACTAAATTTCTTTGTTATTGCTAGTTTGGGAATGAGGTTACTTTTTCATTTCGTTTATGTGGTTTTGTTACTATTTTTGAAGTGATTGTAATACCAATAAACCAGTGCCCTGTATTATTATAATAATTGATTTTAATAGCATATTTTTAATAATATGAAAAATAGAAACGTCGAGGCGCTCGGTGTCGTAGTAGAACTTCTGTATTGGTAATCACCGACGTTAAGATGAAAGGCGGCCTGCAAGAAATTTGACGATTTGGTTTTAAAAGATCTATTGTTGTCGCGCTGTTCCCGAGCAACTGAGATACCAGTGCAAAAGTGACAACTGCAGCTCGGATTGATTTTACCTACATAAAGTTTCCTCGTTTCCTCCTCCAAAACTAAAATAATTATTACAAGAATAATATGAGATAGAATTTTGCTATGTCCAGATGTTTTCTTTTATTGTTTATATTCGTCAAATTCGCTCTCTGGTTCTCTAAATACTGCGGTAAAATTGAAATTTTTCATCATTTCGGAACCCTCTTTGTTCTTATTGTAATTTATTTATGGAAAACACAAAATATAGGGATATGGCAGTGCTAATATAGATTGTTGTTATTCAGGTTGAAAAAAGGGTAAAACGTTTGTATGGACTAAACGAAACCCGCCTTTCCTCTTGAGCAATGTCAAGTCCGGCCGGTCTTTGGATAGTTGACCATTTAAGTGATATTTCATCTCGAGCATCTCCGTGCTTTGGAAAGCAAGTTATTGCGGATTGTTCCGTTAGATTGCGGGGTATGTAACTAACCCTATTAAGGTGGCTTGAAAGTTCTCTGACGTCAAAATAAACATTAACTATGGTGGAGTACGGCCCACTCCCATATCACTATTATTCGTGAGAGAAGGCCTTTGCCCTGCAGTGGGATCATACAGACTAACTTAAATAGAAAACATGTTTTTGTATGCAATCAATTGTGGTACTGGTAATGCGGTTTCATTTACTGCATTATTTAAAGCAATCGGTTAATAGAATATTTAATTTGGACATTTTGTAACACACTTACAAATTGATTACTCAGTTCAGAGATTAATTGAATTTAAAGAAGGGATAAGGGTCGTTGAATACTAATTAAATTTTATTCATAATATTACCTATAGGATTTTAGTAGAATTTTAACGAGTAATTTATTGAAAATTGTGGAAAATTCAGTTATCAATTATACAATTTTTGTACTCAACAACACTTATAAAACTACAACGTTTGTAATAACGATAATTCTACGGCAGTTTTTCCAGATTTAAAGACTACAGAAACCTAAAGTTTCATTGTTAGTTTAGTTTACAATTTATAGGAATTCTTTTTATCTGATTATAACATTGCACTAGGCTCACAATCATGAGGAGTATGCAGCCTCACACACTTACCTATATTTGTGAGAGGAGGCGTTTGTCCTGCATTGGGATACTACAAACAATAAATTAAACCTGGTTAGGCATTAAAGTTACTAATTTCTTCCTTCATAAAGTCCTTAAGACGATTTCATTGAAATGTTTTGACAGAACTAAAGGGCTATTTCAAACCTCTCATAATTTTTTCCCCTTCAAACATGAATATTTTCAAGGGTTATAATACGATTAAAATGAAAATCTTAAACCTTCTTGGTAATAAGGAGCGTGACTATGAACATTTTTGCCTCATCTTGTTATATTAAATCGGTTTGAGGAAACATCCCGCAAATGAGTCTCGGAGGGGCTTTTATATCGATGACGTCATAATACGTAAAGGAATAATGTTGTGGATTGAACTGTTTTCGAAGAGTGAGTTGTCAACGGTATCAAAAGAAGAGTGACTTGATGTCTTAATATCAAAACTATTATTATACGCAGATACCCACCGTCAGCAGTGGAGTATACATCTCTTACTCGCATTCACTCAGTATAAATAAACTATCCTCTTCTTGTCAAAAAGCTCCGTACGGAAAAAGTGCCAACGGGGCTTTTTTCATAAGCCTTCGCTGTCCGTCCGGCTGTCTGTCTTAGCTTCAAAGGACTATATCTATTGAACCGGGGAGTCACGTTGCAGGTTCTGACCCGAGCACTTGTCTCGCGTGTTGTTCGCGCGTCGCGTTTTTGCCTGCCACGAGGCTCCGCAATTCTCAATCTCTTCTTGTTCTTGATCAAAAACAATCCCTGAGATTGGGATAGATACTCCCATAATCTACTTGACATTGGCGGAAATGCGGTGCTAACGCACAAGCAAAAAGTCCATTAATTATAAATAAAAAAAAAAAAATCTATTGAACCGTAATAGGCAGAGAGCTGAAATTTTCACCAAATATGTGTTATAATTATAAGATTTGCTAACAAATAATAAAAATACAAAAATTAAAAAATCTAGGTTTTTTTGTGTTTTGTTCGTAAAAACGGCAATACATACAAACGTGAGACTTGGTGTGATTATTAGTTGAATAATAATTTAAACCGGCCAAGTGTGTGTCGGGCTCTCGCTAAGATCCTGGAGAAAACAAAAGTATTTGGTAATATTGTATGGTGGTACGGAGCCCTCCGTGCGCGAGTCCGACTCGCACTTGGCCGGTTTTTATGACTACGAGCGAGAGTAATTGTATCCAGAAACCTGAAAAAAGAGCCTTTCTAATTAAACGTGAAGAAAGATAGTTTTTGTAGCTAAGTTTCTGACTATCCCGGAAAGGGATGTAAAAACATTTGTAACAGTAAAAATGCGTTTGCGTTAAAACGGCTATAATTTAAAAAAAAAGTTAAAATACAATAATAATGTGGTAGTGATTAATAATAAAATAATAATAATAAATTCGTTTATTACCATAAAATATGTTACAAATTAAAAGTTTCCTGGCGGACCCCGCACAAGGCAGCAAAGGCCCGATTTGTGGCGGCCCAGATTTACAAAATATAGTTATTACTAGTACACAGAATACAAAATACAAACTCGGTTGACACAAATTATTCGTAATTAACTTATTTTACGGTTACAAATTTATGATTATTTACATCATTGGTATATTATATTCTATTGTGATTATTATAGTATATTGGTATTGTTAATTCCATAGTCAAAATGAAATGGAGGAATACCAAAAGCAATAAAACTAGCGGTATTCGTCGACTGAACCTAAAATTTACAATTGATGTTGATATCAGTGTTGAAATAAATGAATTATCATTATTTAAGGACTAATAAATGAACTAGTTCCATTGCGTTTTGCACCGTTCATCACCAGACTTGAACTATTCCGCATGACGTCACAAATTCACAAAGCTAACTGAGAACAATTCATAAAGTCGGCTCAAAAAGTACATTATTCCGGCCGAACTGTCCACAACTTACAAAAAGCAGTTAGTCAACTCTTTTAACAAACAACTTTTAGATTATTATTAAGTTAACGCGGTCTGGGATCATAATCCCGAAGCGGTGGATCTTACAGGGTGGTCAGAAGCTGTACAACTTCCAATTTAGGTTGTGTAGATGTAGTAATATTTTCCAAGAAAATTGCAAAAGAATTCAATTCGATTAAACTTTATTGCACACCAAAACAGAACATAAATTTGAATACAGATAAAGAATTAAAACCTTGTACCTAACCAATAAAGCGGTCTTATCGCTAAAAAGCGATTTCTTCCAGACAACCTTAGGGTAGAGGAATTAACAAACTCTTTCAAAGAGAAGAAAAGAAATAAAAGGTCTTACTGTAAATAAATACAATTTGTTTTGTTACATATTGCATGTAGCCATCCAAATCAAAAACTATCCTATCAGTAGTTTTTTGCTTTTACATGTGAAATTTTCATTTTTAGAAGCTAATAATAATTTAGTAAGAAACGCCTATCTTTAATTTTCACAATTGTGTATATCGCACTACTTAAAATGTAGGGTCCAACTTAATAATTATGCTGACACTTTTTAAGGGAACGATCAGACCGTCAAACTGAACAACTTTCTCTATGAGACCAACATCAAAATCGCGTAAAAAAAATCTGCTGTCCCATACATTTCGCGCAAGTAGGTTTGCAGTTTTGTATGGAAGAGCAGATTTTTTTTTTCGCGATTTCGATGTTGGTTCCATAGAGAAAATTGTTCAGTTTGATGGTCTGATCATCTCCTTAAAAAAGTGTCAGCATATTAAAAAGGACTCTGTATAATGAATTAAGTTTACCTTCATCATGTTCGTGAGCCGTTTTGTCATTCTAAATCTAAACATAATCTTTGTAACAGAAATCTGTCAATGTGACCGCAAACCGCTTTAGTTTAACCACACTTTTAAAGATTTAGCTACGCCACGTAATTCACATTATTTTCCAGAGACATTTAAACTTTCATTCCGAGTGTCACCGGCAGGGGGAGCCCACCGCCAAATAGAAGGGCCTAAGACTCGAGTGAGACATAAAATGAAATATAGCCAGGCTACGGCGAGGCGTTTTTTTATTGCCGCTATGTGTAAAGCCTGTAAAAAAATTACTCGGGACTTATTTTTAGGGTTGCTTTGTCCGACAAGAAACTCAACCAAAATCGTTTAGTCAACTACAGTCCATCCGTCCCAGTGTGTCACAGCTTCGTAACTTTTAAACCTAAGAACTAAAATGCATCAATGTTATAAGGATATTTTAAGAGTTGCGTTGTGGGTCTGTTATTGGGTGGTCGTGTGTCAGTTGCCTGCTCCCCGGCCTACAACGGAGCTTCACGTTGTATGGTGGCTTAAGATTCTGTATTATCACCAAATATTTATTACCGTACAACGTCAAGCACTTTTACTATTTAAACTGAACATTGGCAAAATTAACAATACTATGACGGAGTCACAATTTTAAGATTAGAATAGAAGGATGATTATTTTAATTGTTAGTCCCAATCGCACATAGGTAGGTACACTGCTGTTTTTTAGTACTTTCTATTATTCGAATTAGGTACGAGTACGCATTGTTTACAGACTTTTTTGTCATTGATTACAAGATATAGGTACCCTACCAAAGTCACCACAACATGTTGCAAACGCATTTATTTACTTTTACGTTTCGTTACAGTGAAGGACCTGTAATTTCTAAACTGCTTCTAATCAAAATCACCTTTGATAATGGACCATGGTGGCAACTTACAATGATTATACTTTTGGGTTGACGAAAACATTTCAAGTTACGTAGGAAAAAGGCTTCAGAGAGGGAGATAAATACCTACAGAACCCTTCATGACGCATGGTAGAACTCGCACATTTTAGTATCTGGGCCCAAGGATGAGGTGATGATAATTTTTTATACGACTTTCCTTCCCTCTGTATATTGTTAAAACGTCTTTATTTGCGAGCGCGTAATTGTCGAAAAGCTAAATAATGGGATATTACACAACAGAGATCCGTGTCTAACTTTTAATAAGGGTTTTTATTATACTTTTATATTAGACTCTGAAAGCTGTGTAATGCGTAATTGAATATGTTTGTTTTGATAATAATGGCGACCTGTTTAAAATCGGCTGGCGTTTAAATACGAGTGTTATTGGAACAATTCTTTAGACTTTTAGTTGATAAGATAAGATAAGATAAATATTCTTTATTTGCACACCAAAAACACAAAAAACAACAACAATTTTATTTGAAATATTGAATTGATGTTTGTGACAACCTTGCCTGCCGTGCAGGAGGCGATGGTTCGATCCCCGTCCTGACCGACTCGTACCAATGAGTTTTTCGGAATTTATGTACGATTTGTTACACTACTGGCTTATCGGTGAAGGAAAACATCGTGAGGATACCTGCATGCTTCAATTTCGAAGAAAACATCTGGACATAGCAAAATTCTATCTCATATTATTCTTGTAATAATTATTTTAGTTTTGGAGGAGGAAACGAGGAAACTTTATGTAGGTAAAATCAATCCGAGCTGCAGTTGTCACTTTTGCACTGGTATCTCAGTTGCTCGGGAACAGCGCGACAACAATAGATCTTTTAAAACCAAATCGTCAAATTTCTTGCAGGCCGCCTTTCATCTTAACGTCGGTGATTACCAATACAGAAGTTCTACTACGACACCGAGCGCCTCGACGTTTCTATTTTTCATATTATTAAAAATATGCTATTAAAATCAATTATTATAATAATACAGGGCACTGGTTTATTGGTATTACAATCACTTCAAAAATAGTAACAAAACCACATAAACGAAATGAAAAAGTAACCTCATTCCCAAACTAGCAATAACAAAGAAATTTAGTCCAAAGATATAGTAGAAATTGTCAGTAGATATTGAATTTGAGAGCGAGTGGAAAGAAGATGGGTAGCCGCGGGCTGGGGAAGACAAATTGCTTACTGCGATCAATGGCTACCGGAGTAGCTCTATCGCTTGATGGTATTCGATAGAATAATATTATGTGCTTTGAAAAGAGGGCAGATAAATGTAAGTGTTCTTTTGTTTTTTCTGTTAACTGGTACCTACTTATCTGCATAAAACGTCTGGTATCGTAAAATGCGACTAATCCCTTTAGGCTATCGTCAAAATCTCTGATGAGGTTACGTCGGGTAAGATTGGAAAAAGGTCGCAAAAATTTTTTTCTGCTATCTGGCAATCGTTATCTTAAAGAACTATAGTGCATATTATTCACAATAAAACGAAGTTTTACTACGATTTTTTATGTTTTCCTAAGTACTACAGTTTCGTGAGGAAACCTGCATGCTTCAATTTCGAGGCGTGTATTGTACCCACTGTCCATTATGTGGCGAAGGGCTCCCCCCCGTCACACTGGACAGAGTTTTGGTACTACTGGTGAAACGTGGATGTTCTGAGGTTTCAGAATATCTCTGACTACCCTCTTGGGGAATATAGTCGTGAGCATATGCTTTGCTTATTTGAAATATCATCTTTGTTTCTCTATGGGGATTTTGCCGTCTTTTATTACAAGGAGATAAAACAAAGCACTCAAATTAATATGAAAATGTACCGCTTTTACCGTTATTGAAATTAACGATACTCTCCTCAAAGACCTACGACCTACGTTTCGATTCTTAAACGTTCATCATTCACCTCCCGTACCGCCGAGAGGGGACGGCGTCAAAATTGGTGAGGGGCAAGGAGTGTCCATACAGAACGAAGCCGTAGGTACATATTCTTTCTTATACTGTAACGCAAGTATATGTAGAGTCAATGACCCCATCAACCTAATAAGTGTCAAAATTCATCATCTAACTATTTTTTTACCTTTAACTTGCAATGTCTTTAAGATGAATGAAAACAAAATGAAAATAATAATATAGATAAATGCAAATTTTACGGTTGATGATGATATTAAGGTACAGGAAACGGTAATACTATACTCCATTCCAAATAGCAACGAAAATGTATGGCTGTCATGAATTATAGAAACAGAGATTTGAAACACTTGACAGTAAGTGTTTATTCTTAGAGCAGCTTCAGAAACGTCCAAGATATGAATATATCTTTCAGATAAATCTGTTGCCCTTGGTCATGTTATAATTTAAAACTGTCTTTACAGATTTCATTCATCTCTTTTTTTAAGTTTTCTAATACTTTGTAGAAGGTTCTTACGAAAGAAGTGTTAAGAAAAATGCACAAAAAATAAAACTGGAAAACGTCTGTCGGCTCAGCTAGTAAATTATATTTTCTAATCAGAATTGGCCAGAAAGCTAAATAAGAATCGGAAAATCTTTTCGTCCTTATTTGGAATGCAATATATGTCCTGCATTAACGTATACGATACCATCACACTTTTACAAAACGCCACACGCGATTCCTTGGTTTCCTCTCTCATTGTTTTTTTCATTCGAAATTGACTCGCTCTTGGCTTCAGCTCACCTGATGAAAAGTTTAAATGAAGCCAAGAATGTAACGCACTCGCATTTGATTATATTTGCTTGGAAAAACAGACAAAGGAAGAGAGTTCCAAACCTTACCTCAAAACTTTGAACAATTGACAACATAAAATTTGTTTAACCACCTGTTTTTAATAAAAATATAAAAATAGGTTAAAAATAAGAGATACGTATTTTTCCGATTTAATTTTTGACCAATACTTACTTTTGAATTTTCTGAAAAACGTAGGATTTATGGCTAAGATACCATTAAAAATAAAAACTGTCAAATACAATAGAAAAACCAAGCAGGCAAAGGAATGAAATCTCATTCAAACTCTATTATATTTTTCAGTATTTTTCAAATATCTCGAGAAATAATGGATAGAAAAATCTGAAAATTTGGATATAAGCTTTGAATCACATAATCTCCAAATGATTTTCTTATTTTGGTACCTTTCTTAAAATGAAATTTTGTCAATTGACAAAACAAAATCTTACACGACAACTAATACCCATTAAGTTACTTACAAAAACCCATCTTTGTAGAACAAGGCAAATAAAAATAATTGTTCAATTCCCCGCCGGTAGTTAGCGCGAATATAAAGCGACGCTGAATTTTTGCGCACCCACCCTCTGGCTATTCTTAGGGAACTATATTTCATTTGAAATCGTCGCTGTGAACGTTCTCTTATATAATTTTATTTGAGTCGACGTTGGGATGATAGCGGTTAGGGCATCTAGAAATGAAATGTTCCTATTTGATGCCGGTCATGCCGAGGAGGGACGGGTTCACTATTTTATTATAAGGTCACTGTATCGAATGCGACATTTTTCTATGATATTGTAAAGGGAGCTTAAGTATATTGTTATGTTGATCGTAAAAAATTAAACAGAATCATTCCTTTTTTTTTAAATTCATTTCTTCTTCTTCTTCTTCCTGCCCTTATCCCATTATTTGGGGTCGGCGCAATACGTCGTCTTCCTCCATTCATCTCTTTTAGCCGTCATTTCAGCGCTCACACCTTTTTTACACATGTCATCTTTCACACAATCCATCCATATTTTCTTTGGTCGTCCTCTCTTCATGCAGCCATCCACATTCAGATTTAACATTCGTCTTGTAATATGCCACTCATCTCTTCTCATCACATGTCCATACCACGATAACCGATTTTTTTTAAATTCATTTATTCATTGTTAATTGCACACGTTACATAGGATGGTATAATGACTTCAGAACTAATAAGCAGAAAATAGTATTACCTACAACCACCGTCTTTTATCTTCGCGTCTACAAGAACATACATTTTGGTTTACCGGAGACACTGTCCGGAGTTTTCAGTATATCTCTGACTATCCCCACGGGGAACATAGTCGTAAGCATATGCTATGCTATGCGGCAATACTGTCAAGCCATAAAAAATTGCCTCTGGGCTTGGCTTTGGCTTGGCATTTGCACTGACTCCAATAAAATAAATTGCCCAACAAGCCCCACTTGCGCCAACCTGGGCTAGCAAGGTAGGGAGCTACTCCAGGTTAAGTTGGTAACCCATGATTTCTTTATAGCAAAACAATTAACAGAGCTATTTTACCCGGAGCTAATTGCTAAAATAAATGCAAATGTTAAAGACATCGGCTGCAATTTTATTTTAAACTATTAAATTTTGAAGTCGTTTTATTTGAATAAATTGTTACTAACATCCCAAAACCATAAAAAAAACTCTTTTTACCATCAAAAACCTAATTTCTCTAGACAATCTTCAAGACAATTTAGTATATGTTAATAATGTCAGGTGTAAATTGGAGGATGCTCGTAGACGTTTAATCAAGGTAGCTTGGTCTGCTAATAAGTTGCGACCTCGTACCCCGAGGCAAGGGGGATGAAGGGGGAAAGTCATATATGACGACGACATTCTGTATGTACCCTGTGTTAAAGTAAACATGAGACATTTCTTAACTGTACCTGTGAGACAGTTATAATATGAATAAAATGATTGCTTGGCAATTAAAAAATTCTTATTAAATACTAGAGTTAAAAAAGTTTCATCAAAATCGGTTCAGTAGTTTTTGCGTGATGCTGTTACAAACATCTCGTAATCTTTTTCATGTAAATATTTCACATGAAAACACACTTCTGTTACAGTTTTATAATAGTTAAGATAACAACGGAGTCAAGTTGCATGTTTTGCCGCGAGCGCTTGTCTATCGCATTTGAGCTTGCCACGAGGCTCCGCAACCTCTCTCAGCTGTGTTTTTGAAAAGACAATCCTTGAAATTGGGATAGATATTCCCACAAACTACTTGACATTAGCGGAAATACAGCGGTAATGCACAACAAGTGTCTATTAATTTATTAATAATACATAAAAACAAATCAATAATTCTCATTTCAGAGTAAGCCTGCCTAAAGTATTCGATTAATTCATAGAAAATGCATGAAATCAGATTTTGCACTATACAGTACGTCGATCAATAATAAACCTTATATTTAGCCCAGCAGAGTTGCTACATAGTTTCAGTAGATAGAACAAAAGTTGTTGATGCCTAAAATAAGCCAAACATATAACCCGAAAGCGAGTTTCATTCAAATTGGCTCAAAACAAACAAGCCAGATAGTTCAACTAACCATAAATCAGAATCTCAACAAGTTTTGTTTGCCAAGCTAATTTCTTGCGTACCACTCGAGATTAAAGCCGAGAATCGCCTGCGGTTTTGAAATTAAAAGTTCTCTTAACCGAAGTGTAATTTCCTTACGATTTGGTACAAGTATCAAAAGATTTTAGGCTTCTGAGTATTTTAATTAGATGTTCTTATGTATATAGTAATAAAAGTCACAATGATTAAAGTTTTGTAAGGGTTTTATTGAACTTAAGAATTATAAAATTAATTCAAGCTGATTTTATTATACTTTGGAACTTAATTAGGTACATAAAGTTTGTTCAATGAGGAGTTATTCATTAAACCCACATTTTAGATGTCTGGTGTGCAAATACCGAATATTCATGTTATGTTATGTTTCAGAAATTTATGTACTTACTCCATTCTTCACCTGTTATATTCAGTTATGTTTAATCATGAAGCTAGATAAAGGAGTGACAGAATATTGTCAAAGAAAAATTTACTGTATTTCAATACTATAAAAACCACTTTGTCCACTACGAAATATCTCGTAGTAAATACGTAGCAACATCTTGTAGCACATTGCTACGAAGCCTACGAGGTTTTGTGACATAAAAACTAGCCCACCTAGGCCAATATTACCACATAGAAACCACAGAACATTATAAGAGGGGTTAGAAGTGCAAAGTAGACGTGGAACGTGTGGCCACAGGTTATGCAATGATTTGCATAACACCAAAAGCGCTACTTTGCATTTCTAACCCTTCTTATAATGTTCTGTGATTGAAACTATAAAATGTGCTAAGCTTTGCTACTGCACGCTGAAAAATAATAGCAAAGCCTCTGACCACCCCGTGAGCGATTATCGGCGCGAGATTATTTAAATGTTCTTTTTCATAGCACACAATTCTCGCTACCTCCTAACAACTTGTAACACGCAAAAGAAGCTTTATATCCGGCGGTCGCAAAGTTTCTTCCCTTTTGTTACCACTTCAAAACAATAACTAATTTCTTTAGTTAATTAATAACTTGAAAATGTTTCATATTAAACTAGATTTTGCTCGCGATTTCTTCCACACCAACTTTCATAATCGTAGAGAGTTAAAATAATATATCAGTTTTGAGAGTAATTAACAATTGGTCATGTATTATTTGCGTGATGCTCGAATTTTTAAATTCTGTTAATTGGAGTTACCATATCTTAACTTTTGTTGTCGGCAATGTACACACGGCGACACATCAAGCTACGCAAAACAAACATAAGCTGTACCTAAGTGCGGCCAGCTTATTTTGGTTTTACGTAGCTTGATGTGTCGCCGTGTGTACAGACGCTACACTACTATAAAATTGTAACAGAAGCGTATACTACCCTTTTCAGTAAAAAAGAAAAAATATCCAAAGAAGATTCTTAGGATTTTACTAAAACGGGTAGACTTCGATTAAATTATTATCTGCGGTATTTGTCCATGATTGTCATATTGTCAACTCGTACATACCCGTCCAGGGTGTGGTTTTAGTCCACAAATAGACAAACTAAGCCAAAATATCGATTCTGAATGAGATCCGCTTACTGGATTAGCTCGAACGATGTATTCAGTAACAGCTTACGTATCCTCCAAATTTTTGAAAATTCATTTATCTCTGTGCAGTTTTAACCCGTGGTCGACTACTGGTGGTATTTCGTGCAAGGGGTAGCGGTTTGATCTCAGTCCAGTTCCCACTCGTAGCAATAAGTCAGGAACATAATCAACGAAAAGTAGCACCACCGAATTTTCGGTGGAGGAAAACATTTCGAGGAAGCCGGTACTAATCTCTAGGCAAAAATGCGACGGGCTCACACCTGTCACATTAGACAGAGAGGGCACTAAAACTAAAGTGTGAGTATTCTGGTATTTATTTAGACAACATTGGAGGATTAATTGGTGATGTTAGAGCACCTATTGGTCGACAAAATTTTAATTCATTATTGATTGGTCAGAGTTCAATTAAATTCAATTATACATTATTGTACACCAAAACATAACATATATTTGAAAAAAGATAAAAAATTACAAGTAGGTACATAAAAGGCGGTCTTATTGCTAAACAGTTATTTCTTCCATACAAGCTTAGGATAGAAGGAACTAATAAACGAAAATAGGTAGGCAGTGGAGTTCAAAAGAAAAAAAAACTCCGGAATCACAAACATTTGGACTAAAATGCGAGCTGATTTGATAATAATGTTATTTTCTATTCATTTATTAAAAATCAAAATTCAATTCATTTATTTTGTGTCAGATCATAGATCTATAGTAGGTGTTAGTAACAATGACTTCAAATTTATGTTATTAACAAAAATTTTACATTTACATTTATTTATTTAACATTAACAAAAAAGTGCCTAAAGGTATGCCGGGGGGCAAAAACTCGCCATTTATACGAAATTCATTGAGATTAATTTGTCTTTGGACATCGGCATCATCTTCAGTCCATATTTATCCACTGCAGGGTATCAGTTTTACCTTCATTACGCCATTCTTCCTGTTCCTGTTCCAGTCCTATCTTTCCAGCGATTTATGGGTATAGGAATTGTCTATGGGCAAAGGGCAACCTTTTACTTTCGACTAAATCGCAGAATAAAAATCAACACAATACATACTTTAACATCTTACGTAAACAGCGTACATAATCAAGGCAGGTCCACATCACGTGACTTACAAAAAGGCTCGCAAATCACACCCCACGTTCCAGACTACACAATAGTGGCCCCTTGGTCCCAGGGGCCTGAAGTTGCCGGGCCCATTGAAACGGAGGGTTAGGGCCCGGGTTAGGTACGGTAGTTTATTTTATTGAAAATGCTATGGCAACGCGTTTTGTTGTGTTTTGTAGTTTACCAGTGAATTTAGTCTGAGAGTTTATTTTGTATCGATATTGATGGAAAAAAATGAAGGCGCTAGTTTCACTAGACCTCTCTAAGAATAAAAGACTTCTTAATTAGAATGATTTTAAAGAAATATGTACTCGTATAATATAAGTTTTGTATGGGACATTTTTTTTTTTTGAAGTCGGCCTTTATCCCATAGAGAACGTTGTTGAGTTTGATGGTCTGATAATATTAAAAAACCGTCAGCATATTAAGACAGACCCTATATCTACAAATACATACATAAATTCAAGACAATAATGCTAGCAAAATGGTCAGAATCTTTGCTACAACTACCAACTATATTAAATATCTTGGACATTGTCACACAAATTATCTAGTCACATTTAAAGTACCAGAATCTAGCCTGGACTTGTATTCTGATGACTAGACAACGATATAGAATACATATATTATATAGATACAAACGTCCATGACTCGGGTACAAATATTTATATTTATCATACAAATATTTGTCCCTTACGGGATTCGTACCCGCGACCCTCGGCACAGCAGGCAGGTTCACTACAGACTGAGCTATCGGGCCGTCCGAACTATCTTTTGAAGTAGGGATGTAGTTGTAGCAATGCTCACTTTAAAGATATTAAATAATTTAGGGTGGAATTAATCGAAATATCGGCACATATTGGTAACAATTTGAAGGTAGGTACTTACATAATTGTGATTGCAAATATGTTACTAAAATGTTAATTGCGCCGCAGTAGCTTTCATAATTTTACAGCGATACTGCATTATTTTGTACTAATAAATACCAGTTTATTTTGTGTAAACTCTGATGGTACGATTGCGTTGATTATGGTTTGTATGCAAGTTATATTTTGATAATTAGTATATTTATAAACAGGATTGCAGTTTAATAAACTAATTGAGCGCACTTAACCATTAAGGCCAATAAAGCTAACAAAAATAATTTGATTCAGAAATACTAGAGTCGTCGTGCGTATTATAGATAGCAGAACATAGAGCTCTATACAACGTGTTAATGAATAAGCGCAAAACCTCATACACTCCAACTGACTTTACAACAAAATAATTAGATTGACACGATAATTTCATTATTTTGATAGTTAAAATATAAAGTTATTCGCATTTTAAGTTTTGAGGCAAAAATGATTGTTATCATTTCAGCAATGAATGAAAGCGCTAATGTGCTCATGGATTCGTTTTATGAATCTTATTTTGGTAGTAAGTAGGGTGAGAGTGCCCGAGCGGTGGGTTGCGATCGAGTTCAGTAAATTTAAAAATTTTACAAACAAATTATTTAATATTTTGAAAAAAATTACCTATTTTGAAACCATGATAATTCGATTCTGCTCTCGATTCTAAACTAACTACTTTCTAGTTTTGCGTTAATTCGTTAACACGTTGTATATTTAAATTATAACCGTACGACCTACATTGTGTCTATATTTATGTTTACATTTCATTTCTCTTGATTTTGTATGATTTGTGATATAAATATACCACTGAAATACTACCTAATTTGCTTATTTTCGAAATTTTAAATTCGCTTTGGAGAAAACCATTTGGAGATTATGTGATTCAAAGCTTATATCCAAATTATCAGATTTTTGTATCCATTAATTCTCGAGATTTGAAAAATACGGAAAAATATAATAGAGGTTGAATGAGATTTTATTCCTTTGCCTCCTTGGCTTTTCTATTGTATTTGACAGTTTTAATTTTTAATGTTATTGCGGCTATGGTATCTTAGCCATAAATCCTACGTTTTTCAGAAAATTTAAAAGTTAATTAAAAAGCTTATAAAGGAGATATCGGCACGCCTTATAGAGACCACTGGTGATAAGAGGGCTGGCAGTTACCTACGTCAGCGCATAAGCTTGGCGATTCAGAGGGGGAATGCTGCCAGCGTTCTTGGAACCGTCCCTCGGGGAGAGGCTTTGGAGGAGGTTTACAGGTTGTAGGTCCCCCCTCCCCCCTTTTTTTTTTTTTGACGAAGCTTGTTGCAGATATACGGGATGTGTTTATTGACGAAACGTGTTGTGGATCAGAGTGGTGTATTTCCTTTGACGAAGCCTGTTGTGGATGTGAGTGATGTATTACCATTGACAAAGCCTGTTGCGGATGTGAGTATTGTATTACCTTTGACGAAGCCTGTTGTGGATACGCATATTGTATTTTTTTTTTCTATAATTTTTGAATTTAATAAAAGTCTATTCGACTATCAAATTAAAAAGAGAAATATCGGTCAAAAATAAAATCGGAAAAATACATATCTCTTATTTTTTAACCTATTTTTATATTTTATATTAAAAACGTATGGTTAAAAAAATGAAATGTTGTCAATTCGATTATATCTACTTCTCTGTATCATGACAGCATTTGTTTTATGTCTGTTAAAGTGTTTAATAATATTCCGGATATTTATAAAACTCTTGACGATTTAAGTTTTAAGAGAGCTAGCTAAATGATTGGCTTCTGAGGAAATTATTTTTCAATGTAAATGAGTTTTTCGAAAATAAGGGAAAAGTGTAGTAAGTAATATATTGTAACATTGTAAACTTGTTGTGAATTAGGAATTATCAAATTTCAAGTATATTTAGTTTATTGACATGTGAAATTTGATGTAACGTAGTAATTAATTCATTTGTAAATTTGCATTCTGAATGTATTATTGAATTTATGAATGTATTAACTAAATGTAGTTCTTGTAATAAGTATTGAACACCTTTACAGGTAAACTGTAGCGCTCTTATGTAATGATTTAAAACATTGTTGCACCTATAGTTATACAATAAATGCTTTTGACTTAGACTTTGACTTCTCTTTGTACTCAAATACATTCACAAAACACGGAGGAGCTTGAAAAAAGCACTAAAATGATCACCCATCCAAAGTCAGACCGGTCCTGACGTTGCTTAACTTGATGTTCGTTCATTCCCCATTTAATTATTTTCAACTACCTTTTGCGACTTTTTCTGAGTAAAGTATACTCAGAAATAGTTTAGCTTTCTATTAGAGAAAGAAATTTTACAATCAGTTCAGTAGAGACATAAATATGAGTTACATGGTTACAGTAAAGATAATTTAAATTTTGTAGAGTTTTATCACCAGTCTTAGTAATACGACATTTTTCCAAAACCTGTTTAGGCTTAACTTGTAAGTTAAAAAAATCCTTTTAATATTTCATCCAGCATCCGACGACAAGGAACAAATGCTTGGCATTAGGTAAATTTGATTTTTATCCGAGTGAAATGAAGAGGGCTAATTTGTCTCGTGTTTTTAGAAACCTTTTTTAGTACCATTTGAATAGCACCGGATTTTCTTTTCAAGTTGAAAATTTTTCTATTTTGCTAGACTATGAAGTTCATCTATTAGGAAAAACGTGCAGGAATTATCCAAGAACTATATTCCCCATAGGGGTCATCAGACACTTTGCTACGACTAAACTAACCTTGGAAGAAATAGCTTTATAGCTTTATTTGCATTTATAATCAGTTTTGTTTTCTGTTTACCCCCCGTCATACTGGATATAATTTCAGTACTAATGGTGAAACGTGGATGTTCTGAGGTTTCATAATATCTCTGAATACTCCCGGGGAGTATAGTCGTGAGCATATGCTTATGATGTTTCCTGTTGTGTAATGTATTTTTGTCTTTGGTGTAAATAAAGTATATTTCAATATAAGCAAGCAGCTATAGCAAGGTATACTTTTAGCATGATTTAGTGGAATGATTGACGATTAAGAGTACTTTTACTGTTCAGTGGCGCCCTCATCAAAATATTCAAGATTTCTCAACTCACTTTTTTAATTTAGGCTTTCTACTTTTTTAAAAAAGGTCTACTCCATTATACTACAAAAGCCTTAAACCAATTTTATAAAATACTTTTATAGGTTCTTATAGGTTTAACAAAAATATTTTCGATATTCTTAAAAGTGGAATGGTTAGAACATATAAAAGTATACTATGAAATACACGATATTACATATCTAACAGAGATCGGCAAGGAATACGACACGCTTAAGGCTACGATTTTGAAGACTTTCGTCTCCACCACATTTACTTCCGTCGTTTAAGGGTGATACGCACTTGTCCTTTTGTACATAATTGATTTGATCGGCGATTTAAGGTGGCCGGCGCTCTGGTGCTTTTTTGGTGCAGAGGTTGTCTATGACCGTCCAAAAGGGAAATGCCGCTAGTGTCATGGGGACCATGGAGCCAGGGTTGCGTGGGGCTGGGCCTTTGAGTGTTCGTTAGTCTTTATGACGACGAAGAGTTTAGCTGATATAGAGTGTACAGGTTTCAGTTTTGATGAAGCATGTTGCTGATTGGGATCCATTTATTATAATTTTTTTGTTTAACTATTGACGAAGCCTGTTGCTGATACGGATATGTCACCATTTTTGACAAAGTGTGTTGCAGATTTGAAGTCTTAACATACGATTTTTATGTGATCAATCCTTTATCAGAATCGGTCAGATCAGAATTGGTAAGTTTTCTTCAGACGCCTTTTCATGAACACCTTAATCAGTCTTTTATTGGCTACTAAAACAGAAGGAAGTTTATTATTTTAATTAACTTTTTCTTATTAGAAGCTACAGTTGATCAAATTATGAACAAGAAAGTTTTAAACTCTTCGTAGATTTTCTTAAGGATTACTTACCGGATGAGAAAGGGATTCTTTAAGCAGTGTATAACTTTATACAAAAGGATTTTAGTTTTACTTTGTATTGTTAACTTGCTTTTGAATTATTACGATAATTATTCGCAAATCTTTAAGCAATGACAACAAACTGACTAACTTACGGATAGGAAGACAGCCACAGAAGTATTGGTAGATTAGTAAATTAATTTTTTTAACCCCCGACGCAAATAGAGGGGTGTTATAAGTTTGACACCTATGTCGGTATGTCTGTCTATCTGTCGGTCTGTCTGTGTGTGGCATCGTAGCTCAAAAACGGGTGGACTGATTTCGGTGCGATTTTTTTAATATAAAGCTAATTTTTGCAAAAGTCTTCTTAGCTTTGTTTCATGAAAATCGGTTCAGCAGTTTTCAAGTAACTTTAAAAATTAGATTAAAAATTTAAAAACCCCCAACTCCAAAAAAATTTATATTTAAAGCGAAAAGTAATTCTTATTTTAGATGTAAGCAAATGTATGTTTTACTTTTTAACTCTCTTTAAGATATTTTAGGTCAAGTATGTTGCGGTCCCCGAGACCAATCGCAAATCACAAGTGATTGTCGTATAAAAAATCAATGGTCATTTTCATAGCGGTCCCCTACGAATTTATTGACTTAAAATTTCTTAAAGAGAGTTAAAAAGTAAAACATACTTAAATCTAAAATAAGAATTATTTTTCACTTTTTAAATGTTTGTTTTAGGTGTTGGGGGTTTTTTAAATTTGTAATTAATTTCAATGTCACATAATTGGTCTACAGTCTCTCGATTGGTTGAAAGTCAACGGCTCTCTGCAATGTACCTTCAATGTTTTCATCATCATATAACTAAACCAGTACAACCCGTTAACCCAACGTAAGCTGCAGAGGCGCAATTATTCACAATGTACGTTCACGTTGGCAATCCTTCGCCTTCGGTCGCAGAGAGACACCCGCAGAGCTATTGTCTTGTAGGCACTATTTGTTCCGGCGTGCGCTTGACGTGTGTGGAATATCGCTTCTGTTTCTCTAACCCTTTAGAGGTTGAATTTTAGGAGATCCCTTGCCTGAAGTTTGTTTAATTGATGGCTTTGTGACTCCGCGAAATATTAACCCTACAGTTTTGAGATTAAGTTTAGTAAGCAGCATTATTATGCAGTCAATTAGTTGAGAAATATGCAGGGTCCTTCTTAATATGCTGACACTTTTTTAAGGGGATGATCAGACCGTCAAACTGAACAACTTTCTCTATGGCACCAACATCGAAATCACGAAAAAATTACGTTTTCCATATAAAACTGCAAACCTACTTCAGCTAATTGTATGGGACACCGGTTATTTTTTTCGCGATTTCGATAATGGTCCCATAGAGAAAGTTTTTCAGTTTGACGGTCTCAACATCCCCTTAAAAAAATGTCAGCATAATAAGTTGGACCCTAGATTATTTTTAAATTTTATATGTATCGCGATTTAAGTATAAGTACCACTATGATATGTATTTGTAAATATTATCAAGAATAGGATTTTGATGGGGATAGTGGATAAGCGACAGTGACAGTGAATGTTTGTCTGGTTGTCTTTCAGCAGGTAAGTATGTCTGTCTGTTTGAGTACGTCATCATCATCATCTTATTTAAGAGCTACACTCTTGTCGGTAGAGTATTCGCCAATCCTGTCTCTTTTCCGCTAGTGTTTTGAGTTCTTGATACAACTCAACATCAACCTTTTCCTTCTCTCGGGCTAGATAACTCTGTCTGGGTCTTCCTCTGCCTCTTTTCCTTTCTATCTTCCCTTCTTTGAGTACGTAAAACGTAAAAATGACTAACTCAATTCAGATGGAGTACCTTTCAAGAAAAGCGTAGAGCTTCATATTGTGTTTTCATTGCATCGCAATCGGGGCACTCAATCGGAAATAATACGAATAAAAAGGATAAGACACATTCGATACGACGATGCGCTATAAAACTTATTCACCCATGAAATTGTCTATTAACCGGTAAACATCTACGATATATTTTATTGACCTACAAGTTAATAAAAGACCATCATTTGTTAAAGTATGACATGTACTTTATTTAAACAATTGCTCGGTCGCAGGAGACACCCGCAGAGCTATTGTCTTATAGGCACTATTTGTTGCGGCGTGCGGCTGACGTGTATGGATTATTGCTTCTGTAGAACTATTGCTACTGGTTGTTCTTTGTTTAAATTTTAATTGGGTTTGCATTTCCGTTCCATCAGATTCAGGAGGGTAAGGACGAGAGAGTGCATATGTTTTAAGTGCACACACTTATGCGTACATTCGCCATCATATTATAAATATCGTAGCATACAAGGTGTTGAAATATTCCTGAGAAGTGATAATTTTTTGCGAATAAATTCTAAATGTTACAAATTATATCTAAACATTTATTATTGTCATAAATATCTGAACAGCTAGTTTTCAATAATTTCTTTGCAATGTTATTTAAAATTGAAATGTATAAAAATGGATTAAGGTCGTTTATCTTAAACTGCTTAGATATTTATGATCACCTGACTGCGTAGATATACAAAGTGTTAATGAATTAATGCAAAAATAGAATCTTCAAGGTTTCAACATAGATTTTTTTTTTCATAATATTGAATAATTTATTAGTAACATTTAAAATTTACTGAACTCGATCTCAACCCATCGCTCTGGCACTCTCACCCTACTAAGAACCAAAACAAGATTCTTAAAATGTATCCATGAGCACGTTAGAGTTTTCATTCATTGCTGAAATGATAACACATTATTTTTGAGTCAAAACTTAAAATGCGAATAACTTTAAATTATAAGTATCAAAATAATGAAATTATTGTTTCGATCGAATTATTGTTTTATATATCAGTTGGGGTATATGAGGTTTTGCGCTTATTCATTAACATGTTGTATTTGATGTCATCTAGGCATTCTGATATTTTTGATTGGTTATTTGAAAAGAATTTATTGAAAATTAGAATTGCTTAGAAATATGTGACCAACTTGTTTAGTATGATATATCTGATGGCGACTGTACTTAAGAATATTCTTACGCAGAATATTCTTAAGTACCTAACTGCATTTCTCGAAAAAATCGGGAACGAGAATTCATTTATTTATTGCATAGCATATGCTCACGACTATATTCCCCGAGGGGGTAGTCAGAGATACTCTGAAAACTCAGAACATCCACGTTCCACTAGTAGTACCGAAACTCTGGCCAGTGTGACGGGGAGTGAGCCCGTCGCCACTTGTAATGGACAGTGGATACAATACATGCCTCGAAATTAATGTATTCTTTGTTTATAATAGTGGAAGATAGTTGTTTAGTAACTATTTATCGACTTTTCAATATTCAACTTCCATGCTGCCTATGTATCTTATATTAAAATTTTGTAATCGAATTTTCGTCCACTTTCTGTCAACCAAATAGGTTAAAATTTTACACACATGTGTAGTTTAGATGACAATACACTACAGTATTAGCATTGAGCTGATATGATGATGAAGACGGAAGGTTGTCGAGGGATCTCCTCAATTTATTGTAGGAAAACACCCGTGTTTTGTCCTTTATTTCGCCTCGATGAGGACTTTAAAGTCCCATTGCCATAACTAAAAAATACTTTGACTAATTATTATAAGGACTAGCCTTGCGGTAGCACTTCCCCTAGGCCACGGTATAAGCACAATTGATCTTGTGCATTTACATTCAATTTTACACCTTATCACTAAACGAGACAGCCTATAATTGCGAAATAATAACTTCGAACTGAGAACGTTTGGGGTTCACACGAGACTACTTTTCATGATTTTTAACATTCAAAATTCGAATCTTAAGTAATGGGGAATAAAATCCAAAGTTGCGGATTTCATGTTACCTCGCCCCCCGCAAAAAGTGGCAGAAATGTTTGTTAGTAGAATTACACGCGTAACCAGTCCACATATAAATAGTCAAAGAAAAATACAAATAAAAAAGTAAAATGTTTTTTGTTTTGTAAAACTACGTATTACTTATAAAAATTTACATGTTACTTACGACTTGCATAGTCCTTTTTAGGTGATAATAAAGTATATTGTAATCTCTATCACCACTATATACTACCACTTATAGATTGTGATATAAGTGGTTACCACTACTGTGGTACTATTTTAGCATTTTTCGAGTTTTATTTTTTATGAGAAAACACTGCAGAATGTCATAATTATTCTGTGTAAATCTTCCTGTTTTGACGACTTCAAATTTAATGATAATAATATCATACATAATTGATTCATTGCACTTACATAAAAACCAATTACAATATTTTTGAATTTTTAAATGGTTAAAATACTTTAAAAATTTGCTTTCATTTGCTTCGTTGTTTTTATTTGTTTTGTTGTAATAAAAAAATCATCTCGTAAACAATTAAAATTTATTCATAAAATTTTCAGCAAAAGATTTTATTCAGACATTTCAATTCAATTATGCTTTATACTTTTTTTTCATTAAACTTTTAATTTTGTAATTTCATATTAGGAATTAAAATTGTAATTTTACATTTAGAATTTAGAATTATATTTAAATAATTTCCATACAAACTTAAATGATACAAAAATACTAATAGAGTTTTTTATCAATACATTAAAAATACAATGCAAAAAATTCAAGTATTTTACTGAAAAAACTTACCATATCATATTCCAAACTCCAATAATTCCTCAAACTTTTCCTTCACACAACAATCCAACACACAGAAAGCCAAAACGTTATTTTAAAAAAAACTCCTGTCAACCACACTTCAAATTCGAATAAAGAACGCCTTACGAAAGTTCGAAAACTTTTCCCGTTTAGAAAAAAAAATCCCTGTCGCAGATTTCACGCGCGCAGCCTTCAGCGACCGGCGAGATACTGGTTGGTGAGAGTCGGGCCCGCCAAACGCACCTCCAAAGCGATCCAGTTGGTTACATAGTAAGATCGAAATTTGATCGCAGTTAGACAGAATGAATGCGCACTAAGACAGCTCGTTGGCTATTTAGTCCGAAAAAGAAGGGTTCACGCATGCGCGGGTCATTCAACCCTTGTACTGATGCTGCATTCGCTTCGGGATATAAAGGCGATGCATTTAGGATTATATTGCTAGATTATGAGATAAGGCGGTTTTTTATTGTAATTGGAGTTGTATGAGAGGAATATTTCTAACTTTATTCTGATGTTCTGTGGAACGTTATGTTATGCACATAATATGAAATCAAAGTCGGTAACTACCTAACTAAATAACCTGAAATGTTTATGTAGAGAAAAATACCATTTTGTGGTTCATCTCCTATCAGATAGAGTTTACTTAACTATTGTACAAATAGTGAGGCTCTTACTGATTTTAGGCAGTCTTAAAAACGGAAAGTCAGTAAATTGGGTGGATGTCTTCTTTTTTTTTGAGTTTGAATTAAAATGTTTTTTTTTGTAAATTAAAATTTAAATCTTATCAGCGAATTTTGAAAATGTTACATTTTCTATATTAAAACATTAATTTTTTTTTTATGTTTTGCTTCAAGGAGCATACGGAAATTGCCAACCAACCAAAAATTGTCTTTGTCCCCGTTTGCGATACCTAACCTAATAACAATCAAATTATTTATTTGCTCAAACAAAGTTATTATAGCTAAATTAGTGATTATAGAGCTTGTTTTTCTCTTTTCAGTTAATTGGTTTTTTAAGCAGTTGGGTTTTTTGTTTATCTTAATAATTTTTTTATATATATGGGGGCTGTAACCCTGAGGTTATGTCAGTCAGATTGTCGTTGAAAGTGCAAAATCACCACCGGCGTGATTCCTGAAGAGGAGTAATCAGCGGACAGCTGAGATGTGAACGACACACACAGCTGAGGTTCGACTGAAAAGTTGGTACAAATTATAAATAAGCCAGGCATAAGCATATGCTCACGACTATATTCCCTGAGGGGGTACTCAGAAATGTTCAAAAACCTCAGAAAATCCACGTTTCACTTGTACCGAAACTCTGTCAAGCGTGACGGAGAGTGAGCCCGTCGCCATTCCTAATGGACAGTGGGTATAATACATGCCTCAATATTGGAGCATTGGTTTCCTCACGATGTTTTCCTTCACCGAAAAGCCAGTGGTGTTACAAATCGTTCTTAAATTCCGAAGAACTCATTGGTACGAGTCGGCCTGGACGGAGATCGAATCGTCGCATCGCCTACTGCACGACAGGCAAGGTTGCTCGCCACTGGACCACCACAGCTTTCAGCCAAATTATTTAATACTTTATTAAAGTCTCTTACTGGAATAATTTATCATGGCCATCATATGGGCGTTAAAAACTTGTATCAGGATCTTTGATTAAGAGGATATGTGAAAAAAATAGGATTCTTCAAAGCATCAGATATCATGAAGTACTAGCAGTAGGAGTATGATTTGCGGATATGTGTAAATTGAACATATTATTAAAATTTTGATTGCCGCCAAAACACGATTAAGACAAATTTTCTCGATAGAAAAACAAGCCAAAGTAGCCTCCGACTTTATCTATAAACGCTTGGAACTGCTAAACGGTGAATAATAGAAACACGAGACTTGATTTAAAAAAAAGAGATTGATATTTTATAAATTTTGATTGCAGCAGAAATTAACTTACATAAATAGTAAAATCACAACTAAATAAAGTTTGTTTTGGCGCTTACGTCGTTTTATTTAGTCAGGCGAGCGCGCCGCCCCATCTCTTTCTCTCGCGTCAGGCAGTAATATAAGCTATCACAATCTATTAAAAAGCTCAGTCGGCTGTGGCCTTTGCCCGCGTCAGACCTGCGTTCGCATGCCCAATTTCCGAATTACGATTAATTATCCAGCTTACGTGTAAATATTATAGTGTAATATATTAAATACAATCTAAAATAAATTCGAGGCCATAGCAGCTTCACATTTAAGAGAATATAATTCGGAGCGCGGTCCATACAAACGAAGTCTGGTGATATTTTCAATAGTAACCAATTAAAGTAAATGAAATTTTTCAGAAAAAATCTAAAAACTAATCTCTATGCTTGTATGAAGTCAGATTTTTGTTAAAATGTATAGTTTTAAAGTTACAATACCTCAAAGATTTCCATACAAATCTTAAATTAATTCTAGCATTAAAACTGTATATTTTAACGAAAATCTGACTTCATACAATCATACAGATTAGTTTCTAGATTGTTTCTGCAAATTTTTCATTTACTGATTGGTTAGTATTGAAAATATCACCAGACTTCGTTTGTATGCAGCGCGCATTTACGCATTCGGAATAAACTTCTCTTAAGTATATTTCTCACTCAAATATGTATAGCAGTTTTTTTGGACTTCATAGACCAAGAGCTAGCTGTTATTATCTTTAAGTCGTCGGTCACGTAATGAAATCAATTTTCGGTTTTACTATCTTGTTTTTCAATTTCTTCAAATAATTATATTTATTTGTCATAATGGAATCTGGTTATAAACGTATTTATGAACCGTTGTCAGTATTTTTACCGAGTTGAAGGATTCTATTGCTCCGGAACATCTTGCCTGGTATGAGAGTTTGAAAACTCTGTGGCCCTTAATTGTATGGGTCGTCAGTATGGTGAGCCAGGCTGGAGGGCAGGGTAGGGAAGGCGAGTGGTCGCAGAGAGTTTCTTCTTCCAAGTTGTTTCTTTCTTGAGTGCTGGATCCGGAATGAATCTACGCCGATTTGGCGCCATTTTATATCATTTTCAAGCGACCACCCCTCCTTACCCCGCACTCTTGCCCTGAATACAAATCTCTTTATTTCTCATACAATCTTAATTTCTACGCTTACAAACCAATATAATTATATAGTTAAGATACTTATTTTCTTATTCTAAAAATAGCAGGTGCATCATCCGCCGGTGCATAACAGAGTGCAGAACGAAAAGGAAAGGTACAATATTTATATGACCCCGGCCCCCGGTTCCTCATAACACAGGTTCCGGACGCCGGGGCCCCCCTCGCTCGCCTGTATGCGCTGACAGAGATGGAGCGTTCTGTCTCTTTCTAACAATTATTTCTAATAGGATTCTACCCCTTCTAATGAGGTAGTGAAGCTTATTCTAATTGGAATTTATAAGTTCTAACTCGATTCTAATTGTTTTATTTACTTGTGCTATGCGTTAATTTTAATAGGGAAGTGTACCTAATCTAATCTGGGGTAGAAATCACTAGAGAAATCAAATAAGAATCCTATTACAACTATTTACATAACTTATGTGCTAAGTCCTAATTCTAATAGGAAAAAAATATTTATTGAAATGAACACTTAACCTAAACTTATCCTACTAGTATAAAATGGTATATAAAACGAAATAAACAAAGTAATGTAAAAAACTATGTACAAAGGTAGTCAATTCAGGTTCTGTCGTGCACATTTCTCCCGCCGTCGCAGCTCTGCGATCCAACCTGTAGCACGACGATCCTCTTGGTCGGTCTCCGGAGGACATGCCCGTTGCTGGTTACGACGTCCACGATCCTCACCTCGCCGTCTCGCCCTGGGTAGACCGCGACGATCCTTCCTGTCGGCCATGTGTTGCGGGGCAGGGTGGGGTCGCAGACGAGTACCAGGTCGCCGATAGCGTGCGCTGGTCGTGTGAGGCTCCCGCCGGTGTTGGAGTAGAGGCTGGTACTCTTTGACCTAGCGGCTCCAGAAGACGTCCGCCAGGCGTTGAGCGCGCTGCGCTTGCGCGCGGTGTGGTCGTTTAGGTCCCAACAGGATGTGGTTGGGTGTAAGCGCTTCCGGTTCTTCTGGGGTCACCGCCACGTGTGTGAGTGGGAGGTGGGAGTTGACGGTGTTCTTCGCCTTGGCGAGCAGGGTGAGCAGTGTCTCGTCGCTAGGGTACTGCTCGTGGAGTTTGACGCGCAGTGCCTCCTTCACGGTGCGTACAATGCGTCCCACGCGCTGTCCATGAAGGGGGAGGCCGGGGGTACGTAGCGGCAGGTGATGCGCCGCGCCGTCGCCTCCTCGCTGACCGCCGCCAGCGCGGCCTTGGCGAGCTCCTTCTCCGCAGCCTTGAAGCACGTCGCGTTGTCACTCCATAGCTCCTTAGGCACTCCTCTTCGTGCCACAAACCTCCTCAGGTCGCCGGTCGCCGGAGACGTAGGCTTCGCTCTTCGTATCTTGCATAGTTCACAGTGTTTGATGACGTTCACGCACCGTCGGTCGTATCTTCAGTACCCATAGTCGCTGCTGTAGCTCATTCACGACGGTTTCGATACCGCCATGTAGTCGCTCGTGTACGTGTTGTATGTACAGTCGCGTTTCCCGTCGAGTACGGTCGGGCTCGCAGTGTCTTCAACGATGTCAGGTGCTACGTGGATTCTTCCTTTGAGCCATCTTCGCCGACGACCACTGATAGCGCCGACAGCTTGTCTCCCGACTGAGGCGCCGCGCTGCTCCTTACTCGACGTAAATCTTCGGAAAGACAATCTTCTTGTACAGGTTTCCACCATAGTTTCTCAGCGCGAATGAGATAGTGCGCTTCGATACCGATGGTGTTGCTATCTCATTTCTTCACGTACGGTGTCTCGCTCTTGCGTGTTTTCTTATCAATCTTTCAATCAGAGTCGCGCTTCGTAGCCAATACTGTTTCATTTTTCTTCTTTCGACATAAATTAACGAACTGTAGCATGCGCACCGTAGCTCGTAGCAAAAGTGGGAACGACGAAAATCGCTCGATTCGAGGTAGGTGAGCGTGGTCAGGTCGCTGGTGGGTGATGTGACAAGTCCCCTCTCTTCTCCTGTCTTCGGTGCTTCTGTCTTCGTCTCTTGTGGCCATTCTCGTTCGTGGTTTCGTAGGAAGCTCGGCCCGTTGTACCATCGGACTTCGCTCCCGCCGATAGAGACCGTGGCGCCGCCCGAGTTGACAGAAAACTGCTGTACTACTGAATTTGTATTGGACACCCATCCGCATAGCTCGAAGCCGGCTTGCCGATGAATGTAGTCGACTGATTTCGATACTTCTTTGGCTTCTTTTTCGGTCGGAAAACTTGTTATGTAGTCGTCCATGTAGTGGTTCTTTTCAATGGCTCGCGCGGCTGCAGGATACTTTTCTTTGAAGTCTGAAGCATTTCTATTCTTCACGTATAGCGCGGTGCATGGTGATGACATCGCGCCGAAGATCACCGACGTCATGCGGTACTCTCGCGGTCGCTGGTTCCCTCTCTCCTCGCCCCGCTATAGAAATCGTAGTGCCTCTCTGTCGTCCTCTTGAACTCATATTTGCATAAACATTAATTCCTTTATGTCAGCTGACACGGCGGGTTGGTGTTGACGAAATCGCATTACAACTCCCGGCAGAGATTGCAGCAAGTCTGGACCGCAGAGTATATCGTTCAGGCTGCGTCCGGCTGTCTTCGCTGTGGCGTTGTGTACTACTCTTATCTTCGGTTTCGCGGGGTTAATGACCGTGAAGTGGGGTAGGTTCCATGTTTTATTTGGCACCGGCGGTGTGGTAGCTTCCTCGGCGTAGCCCAAAGTGAAGAGGGTTTGTATTCTTTCTTCATATTTCTTTTTCAGGTCTTCATCTCGGTCTAGTTTCTTCTCTAGGTTGTGTAGCCGTTTGAGTGAGTTTTTGTAGTTGTTCGGAATCTTCATGTCGTCTTCTTTCCATATAAGTATTGTTTTGAAGCGTCTGTCGGGCAGGCGGTGACTGGTTTCATTCAATATCTTCAATGCGCGCTGCTCAGGGTCACTATTTTGTACGTTTTTCTATCCCGATTGATTCAAACTCGAAATAATTCTTCATCATCTTCTTTCGTGTATAGTTATTGAAATTATGTATTTTCATTAATAACGCCACATAATATTATACAGGGTGTAAGGAAAAGTATCATTTTACTATGGGAGCAAACCGTTATGGGAGTTACAACTCTTTGCGTTCTACCTATCTATCTCAAGAACGGTTAACTATATTAAATATTATAAAGACCAAATTTGAAGAAAATTTAAAGTTCTACAATTTTTCTTAAAACTTCAAAGGTCCTTTAGAGCATAGAAAAGAAGATATTTCCTAAAGACCTGTTTTTTGACATTTTACCTTGAATCTTTTGACCTGCATAAACGAGATTTTATGTGACATTTGACCTAACGTATAGGATGTCACAACGATGATTTAAAGAAGTTTGTAGCTTATTATCTCTCATTCCGAGGTTGACCCTTTTTTTCACCTAATTTTCCTGGGGTACTAGGAGAAACAGTGATAATGAAAAACAAAACGGAACAAAACATTAAATTTGAAACGTAGGCAGGAACATACCAGAAGTATGAAAGAAAAGAAAAGGTAATAAGTTGTAAATGATTTTCCAGCACTCTGTGCCCTAAACCTGCATATACGTTTAGCACCCTTGCTTGTGCTCGGGTGCTAACTTCACGCTGTGCAATAATGAACTACTTAAGTCACACTTATCGTAATGTACTAATGTAAATAAATGTTGATTTTAGGTCGTAAGATAAATATTATTAGTGATTTTGTAAATAAATGTTGATTTACCATTTAAAAATTCATTCATACCTGTTATAATATCCTTCATCATCCTCATCCTTCAATGCTATGTATGCCATGCATCTGAGGGATGCGAGGTATTTTAGAATTACCTATGGATTTTCAAAATAGGTTTATGAGTGTTATACAACTTCTCAACCTGAAAGTTCTTGTGGTATCGAGAATAACTGAGATTATTGCAGTATTACGAAACTTATTTTTTCACGTTCTTCTTACATTTTTGTTGACGGCGTAAAATAACTTCCAGGTTTCATCTAGATAGTCGGTATGTTTTGACCATAGAATGTTTAGACTTGTATTATATCAATTACAAGTACAAAATAATAAGTTGAATTGATTTGATTACGGGTCCTAATGACGTAAAGTTACCAACAGGTAGCTCTCGTACTATAAAGTAAAACAAAATCCTGTAATGATAGTTTTTTTCCTTCTAGATAGGTACAGTGATTTTCGGTATGATATTAATGAGTTTTAAGTTTTTTAAGTGAAATCAATTAAAAAGTATCGTTAGTTAGGTATTGTTTCTATCTATCAATTGGTTGTAATTGATCCTGTAATAAATTAATAATTGATCAAGGAGGATAAATAGAACGATACTTAATTATGATATATTGTGTTTTTTCATACGACAAAAGGTACTAATAATATCTTAACAGCGAAGCGTCTTCTACGCATTTTGAGTGATTTGATTTTCGCGGGCTAGTGCGCGACGATGTTCGGTCGCGGGGCGCGGGGCGCTTGCTGCGCTAAGCCACGCCCATTTCGCTTCAATTATTTTTCGACATAGGCCCTTAAAATAAAAAGTGAAAAGTAGGTGACTAGCCTATGCGCATGGACCGCATAAATTGAGCCCCCGTCGCCTTATTGACTTAGTCGCAATCCGAGCGGCATTGCGTGATTGAAATACTTTTTGACTTTAGGCGGAATAAAGGTACCACAATGCCTTAGTATGCCTTTACTCGTTTTACAAATCATTAAAAAAAAAAATACACGGCATTACCTTGCAAGATCGTCACCTATCTTCCGATATTTGAATTTAATCAAAGAACGGGATCTTCTACGAAATAAGAGTTGATCTTACTATTGCAATGGCGACCAATTTGCTGGAGTCCGCTCCTAAATAAAGGCCGAATGAATAAATCCGTGAATTCCTAAGCAAGTGTATCGCGCCCTATGTTACTGATTTGACGTTAATTGCCTTCGATTTAGACGCGATAGTACTAAAATGACGCTTTTGAATTTATGAATGAAGGTGGAATTTATACAGGGTGAAATTAATATAATTAACATCCTTTTATAAACTAAGAGTCTAACAAACTAAACAACTTATACTGAGCAATAAAAAAATCTGCAATGCTTACTCGACTAACAGCAGATTTTTTTCTACTTCGATCGGTTTGCTCCCGCAGTAAAAGTTGTTTAGTTTGATGGGTAGACTCTTAGTTTAAAAGGATGCTAATGATATCAATTTCACCCTGTATATAAAGTTGTAGGTTGTATAGGATCCGGCGGGACTCGAACCGAAACTAACAGGAGCATATTTTTTACCACAATGCACATTTTATGAGCTACTGAATTTTGCAATTCATGTGATATACAATTACGTTGCATTTTGTTATCTTTGTCACGTTGCGGTAACATTTTTAGTCTTTACTTTGACAACAATAAATTAACAGATTATAAGGTTTATGAGTTAAAAATAATTTGTCATTACGCAGTATTAAAATACAGTATTATAAAGACTACAACTAACATTAAAAAACTACTTTTATCATCAATTTATCATCATCAGCGACAAAAAGTTAACTATTGAACTATTTTGTAAATAATTCGGATGCAATAATCAGAATCATTATTATAAATTAAACAATAAAAAAAAGTGATTGAATGAATGCGCCATTTTATCAGCCCGCAGCACAACCGAGGCCTGTAGATGACTTTCATTGACAAATTAGATTGATTCTATATTAATGTTCCGACTAAATTGCTTCCCATTTTTCCATACATTTTGTATTGACTATTCATTGAAATTGTTTGGAGACTGAAATTTACATTTCATTGATATTTCAAATGTTTTCGATGGCTTAATGGCTATAGTTGTAAATTCCTGAAAAGAGGTTTGAAGGTTCGATTCCCTATAATTGGCTATTTGCCAGTTTTCGGAAAGATATTTTAAATTATACGTATGTTTATTTTATACCTCTTTCAATTATCTTTTTCTTAAAAAAGCGTTATTTAGTTGAAAAAAAAACAATATTTTTCATTCAGTAATTTGAGATTCGCGCGAAAACAGCCGATCACGTGACACTTCTGGCTGTGACGTCATATTTCAATAAACAAAGTAAAGCTAACTACGACCTTTCAACTCACATGAGGTTTTATTGTTTGAAATGTGACCTCATACGATGCTTAATCATGGTAGTTTCAGGGTGAAATTATAAACATACGACGAACGGTGGTTCTTTTAATATAAATAACTAACGTTTGATAATGTATCTTTTCGAAATTTGAATATTTTTGTTCAACTTGATACCTAGCTACATGATGTCTACATTGTATACAATTTCGAATAGTGTCGCAGCCTATTTCTAAGGCAGATCTCTTAAAAGGTTCATACCAAATACTTGAAATAATTTATAACTTCGTACGAGTATATTTATATCTTTTGTGACACACAAATGGTATTTTCTTCAAGAAATATTGTTCTTTAAATAATTTGTTGAATAAAACAAGATACAATAATATATTTTACTTTTCGGCGGCTATGAAACTTTGATTAATTATTATAAGGACTAGCCTTGCGGTAGCATTTCCCCTCTGCCACGGTATAAGCACAATTGATCTTGTGCATTTACATTCAATTTTACACCTTATCACTAAACGAGACAGCCTATAATTGCGAAATAATAACTTCGAACTTAGAACGTTTGAAGTTCACACGAGACTACTTTTCATGATTTTTAACATTCAAAGTTAGAATCTAAAGTTATGGGGAATAAAATCCAAAGTTGCGGATTTCATGTTACCTCGCCCCCCGCAAAAAGTGTCAGAAATGTTTGTTAGTAGAATTACACGCGTAAATAGTCCACATATAAATAGTCGAAGCTATGAAAGGATAGAAATATATTTAATCTCTTTTTAATTTCACAAGTTATTTTGAATAGCCTGTATGTTGTTATTGTTATTAGTATACTGTTTTTATTCATATGAGGATTTTTATGTGGCATTGTTTTGATATGCGTAGGTCTTTGACTATTTATACAACGTGTTAATGAATAAGCGCAAAACCTCATACACCCCTACTGATTTATAACAAAATAATCAGATTGAAACAATAATTTCATTATTTTGATAGTTAACATTTAAAGTTATTTGCATTTTAAGTTTTCAGGCAAAAATGATTTGTTATCATTTCAGCAATGAATGAAAGCGCTAACATGCTCATGGATACATTTTAAGAATCTTGTTTTGGTAGTAAGTAGGGTGAGAGTGCCCGAGCGGTGGATTGAGGTCGAGTTCAGTAAATTTTAAATTTAAGAAACAAATTATTTAATATTTTGAAAAAAATTACCTAAGTTGAAATCATGATAATTCGATTCTGCTCTCGACTCCAAACAAACTACTTTCTAGTTTTGCGTTAATTCATTAACACGTTGTATATGGACTGGTTACGCGTGTAATTCTACTAACAAACATTTCTGCCACTTTTTGCGGGGGGGCGAGGTAACATGAAATCCGCAACTTTGGATTTTATTCCCCATAACTTTAGATTATAATTTTGAATGTTAAAAATCATGAAAAGTAGTCTCGTGTGAACCCCAAACGTTCTAAGTTCGAAGTTATTATTTCGCAATTATAGGCTGTCTCGTTTAGTGATAAGGTGTAAAATTGAATGTAAATGCACAAGATCAATTGTGCTTATACCGTGGCAGAGGGTAAATGCTACCGCAAGGCTAGTCCTTATAATAATTAGTCAAAGGCGTAGGTACATGGCATTTGATAATACTTATTTTATTTGTTTGGTACCTGAGCAGTAGGCCTACCATGATTTTTCACTGCACTTTACTACTGCAGTGAAAAATCAAGTGAAATTGGTGACGTCACTAAGCAAGTGACGTCACCAATTTTGTATGACAGAAATTAGTTCTCAACGTAACCACTAGGAGCGTTGTACGAAATTTAATACAAAATTGGTTAAGTAACTACAGTAGTAAAGTACAGTGAAAACTCACAGATAAATCTGATCGTTGGGTTCTCCCTTTTTTTTGTGATTCAGCCAGTAAGGACCAAAGAATGTATGTGTTTAGCGCAGACTCATTGACTTAAAATATTCTTCTGTTATAAACAAACAGACACAGAGGGGAGGTCTATATATTTTTTTTATAATTTCTTTAACGGCTCTGGATACTAGTCCTTTTGAGCCATTCGTTATTTATTCCTATATATTCTTTATTTTTTGATGAGGGAATGATTGATGACGATGAATCTGTGGTCGATTTCGTAAGCTCGCGCGTTGCCGCCAAAATGACCATGTACGAGGTAGCTTGAACCAAAACTTATGTTCTGTTATCGTATTTATTTGAGATACCTGTTACGTCGGTCGCTTTACGCAACTGTTTGGTACACAATCCGCACGAAATTATGTCACAAATATCACTAAAACCAATTTTTTATGAATTTCAAATAACACGAAACACAGCAAGAGCAATGGCGCCAAGCAAACCCAGGTCTATACAACGTGTTAATGAATTAACGCAAAACTAGAAAGTAGTTTGTTTAGAATCGAGAGCAGAATCGAATTATTATGTTTTCAACATAGGTAATTTTTTTCAAAATATTAAATAATTTGTTTGTAAAATTTACAATTTACTGAACTCGATCTCAACCTACCGCACAGGCACACTCACCCTACTTACTACCAAAACAAGCTTCTTAAAATTTATGCACGAGCATGCTAGCGCTTTCATTCATTGCTGAAATGATAAGAAATCATTTTTGCCTGAAAACTTAAAACGCGAATAACTTTAAATTTTAACCATCAAAATAATGACATTATTGTTCCAATCTAATTATTTTGTTATAAATCAGTTGGGGTGTATAAGGTTTTGCGCTTATTCATTAACACGTTGTATAATGTCAGTAGGTGTTACCATTATCATTATTATGTACCCACCCTGATTTTATTATATTATGATTAGACTATAACATTAGACGGGAAAATTGCAGGGTAATATTATAGGATTATCGTGGTATGGGCACCTGAGCAAAGTGCTGGTGGTCTGCCTACTAACCTCCGTCTCTCACATGCCCTACCACGCTGGGTGAATACAACAACGGCACAAGTCAAAAAAGTAGATTTTGAGAAAAATTACATTAAAGTTGGCGCGAGAGAGTGCGCGCGAACAAATTCGTCTGTAGTTACTACACAGCAAGCGTTAGCTACAGTGAAATATCGAGTTAGGTCTATATTGCACAAGATAAAGTATGCGATGTAGAACCAGGATACGGTGCTAACTCAAATTTGCCAATTTTTGAGTTGTGCCGTTGTTGTATTCCATTAAGCGAGTCCATTCTGATACTGCTATCATCATCAGCCTGGTAAACCCCCCTGCTGGGTATCATCATCATCAGCCCATAAACGTCATGAGTTCAGTTTCCAAACATCTCCGCAACGTGAAACCGCAAAAACTGCTGACTATATTTTGGTTACATTATAATAAACCCAGATTCCTACTTCTTTAGGAAGTATAGATAACTTGGAATCTTTGATGAATACCTCCGTTCTATACATTAAGAAACACATTAGCCATTATAACTACAAATTATAGAGATAACCAAGCTTCAGTGCACTTGTATAGAACTATATAATAAGGCACTATATAGTGTATATACGTTTACATATCTTTGTACATGCAAGTGAATGAAGGATGACTTGTTATCTTCTAAAGAGTTCCTTCATTGAATCTTTTTAGTTTGCATTCATGAAAGGAGCTATTGAAATTGTATCTGATATTTCCGTCTCCTTTTCACCTACAAACTGTTTTCAATATTTTGTGGGTTCCGATTTTATAGAAAAGACTACTGAAGGCATTTTACCCCCACGTTTCTTGCGGGGGAAGTACCCTAAAAAAATGTTTTCAATATTTTTATTTGACCACTTTGTCGACGTGATAAATATGTATACCCATGTCAAATTACAGCTTTCTAGTACTAAATGTTTCTGAGCTATGACGCGGACAGACGGGCAGACGGACGGACATGGCGAAACTATTATTGACGACCCAATAGCACAGTCGGTAGTGAACCTGCCTGCTGTGCCGAGGGTCGCGGGTTCGAATCCCGTAAGGGACAAATATTTGTATGATGAATATAAATATTTGTACCCGAGTCATGGACGTTTGTATCTACGAGTATATATGTATCCTATATCGTTGTCTAGTCATCATAATACAAGTCCAGGCTAGATTCTGGTACTTTAAATGTGACTAGATAATTTGTGTGACAATGTCCAAGATATTTATTTATTTATTATTTATTATGGGTTCCTTGTTGACTACGGAACCCTAAAAATAATTGACGTTTAATAAGTGTGCTTCAAGCTCCTATATTGAATAAATTATTTTGACTTTGACTTTGATATCCTATGGTTTTATGCGAATCCATAAATATAATGTTTTTTTAGAATAGACAACGATTAATGTATCCCAAACCATACGATAAACGTGCCTCCAAGGGGCTCCACGTTTTAGATCTATGTCCCTACGCACGCTTTCAAAAGATCCAGGGATCTTATGTCCCGTGTATCCACTGAAATACATGATAATAATAAGAAAATTTCCCTTTTTGTCTTGGCAACGAAATTACAACTATGTTAGTTAGCTACTTATATTTAAAATTACCGGTAACAACGGGGCTATAAATTGTTCGGCGGCAATCGGTTTTTCCCATCTCTGACCTATACAGGGTGATTGATATCACTAGCATCCTTTTAAACTAAGAGTCTACCCATCAAACTGAACAACTTTACTATGGGAACAAACCGATCGGAGCAAAGAAAAATCAGCGGTTGCATACATTTGAGTCGAGTAGGCGTTGCAGTTTAGTATGGAACAGCAGATTTTTTTTGCTGTCAATTTCACCCTGTATATTTTTTCATTTTATGTTAATAGATTCATGATTTCTGCCAGTGTCAAGTAGTTTGTATTCCCAATATCAAAGATTGTTTTTGTGTAAAAAACACAGCTTAGAAGAGATTGCGGAGCCTAGTGTCAAGCTCAAACGCGAACCACGCGAACACAAATCGAAAGACAACTGCTCGCTGCAAAACTTGCAACGTGACTTCTGACCTATCAGGCTGCTCTTTCGACTTGCACACAGGTATGTAAGGGTTCTTTCAACATTTTGTCGTTCTTTGACGATTTACACCTAAAGCACAAAAGCTACATCATGAAAAGTTACCGACTTTTATCTCTTGAGCTAAAATAAACCGTCTCGCCGACAAACGCTTCTCAAAACACATTACAGAAGTACAAAACAAAACTGACTGAAGTGAACTCGGTAAACCCTTCTGACACCCGTGACGAGCGGCATTCACGGAATCCACTCTTCACAAATTATACAAATTCAATCTTGAAGCCTGATACATAGCAGCCAAATTCCTTTGTGTGAGCACTAGCCAAACTATTCACACGTCCATAGGAAACAAAAAAGTTGGGTTGTTATTGGTTTTGAACCTTATTTTGGGATATGGAAGGTGTGATTTGTAACATCAGGGTTATGTAGCGATTTCAATCGTTTGTTAAGGTAGTGATACATAGAAACTAGCTTAATAAATTTCTGTGTTGGTGTTGGTGTTAAAAGTTTACATTATTACATACCGGTTTAGATCGGTCAATTCTGAAATGTAACCTTAGCCTAACAAATGATAATAGAAGTACTAGACCGCATCGCAAACTTCTGGCTTCACTCTTGATATTTTTAGTATAATCAAATATAGTTTAGAACCGGTTTAGACCAGTTCATTCTGCAGTGTAACTTTAGTCTAATCCAGGTTATCGATTCATCCTTTTCTGGGTCTACCTCACTCAACCTCATAGCGCTGGTAAGGATACAAAATATAATGCAATGCCAATCAACTTAGTACGGTCCATTTTGTAGTCTAACCGTATCCTAACAAAGAGAAACACAGTTATAGACCGCTTCGCAAACTTCTTGTTTCACTTACCTTTGTTTTGCGATAGTGTGGGTGCATAAAGTATAATTCAGAGCCAGCTTAGTCCGGTCCATTCTGAATTGTAACCATATCTTAACACTGGATAACATAGTTCTAAACCGCATCACAAAATTTTTTCTTCACTTACTGATATGTATGCGCCTACCCATACATAGGCATGTTTGTGTGTGTAGCTGCTCATCTTAAGTACTCAGTATTAAAGTGCCTGCTATTGAACACGGTCGTTTCCTTTAGCACTACCCCGCGACACCCCATTGGCAGACGAGTCGATGTTATAGTACCCTCGGTGCAGGAAAAAAAAAAAAAAAAAATGAGTGCCTTTTTAGGGAATCTTCCTTGTTTCGATCCTCGGTCACAGGAATGGCATATTTTTATCAAACGAGTTGGCCAGTTCCTGACGCTGAATGGAATTACAACGGAAGAGAAGAAGCGCGCGGTGTTGTTAACACATCTTACAGATGAAGCGTACAAGTTGTTACGTAACCTGGCTCACCCGAGCGAAGTGGAAACGTTAGACTATAGTAGGCTAGAAGAATTACTCAACAATCACTTTACTCCAAAAAGGTCGACATTTGCCGACTTGGCTAAGTTTTATAGTGCGGTGCAAGCGGAGGATGAGAGTGTCGAAGACTGGGCAGCTCGGCTCAGAGGGCTCGCCATTCATTGCGATTTAGCAACTGCCCTGGATACTTTGTTCCTTCACCGTTTTGTGCTGGGTTTGAAGGCAGGACCAGAACGTAATAAGGTGTTCGAACAAGAAGTGAGCAAGCTCACATATGCGAAGGCTTTAGAGTTGGCACAGCAGACAGCGTGCGCATTACAGGCGCGGACCGTGGCCCCGGCAGTGCCAACGCCAGTGATCTTCAAGGAAGAACCGCTATACAGAGCGAGTGCAGGGCGGGCTGGCGAGGCAGCTGGTCGATGTGACCCTGCAAGCAAATGTTCCGTGTGCGGTCTTAAAAATCATGTCTCGGAAAAGTGCCGGTACAAAAACTATCGGTGCTCAAAGTGTAACGTGAAGGGCCATCTAAAAAAAGTGTGTGTTGCGAAAGTTAATCGTGTGCATAACATCGAAACGGAACCGGACGCGGAAGCGGAGGATTGCGCTAACTGTAAGGAATGTCAGCTGTTCAGCATGAGGTTTGTCAATTATGATCCGATACTATTGCCTGTTGTTGTTAATGGTAACAAAAAGTTAAACATGGAACTAGATTCGGGATCAAGTACCAGTGTAATAGCCGAAAAACTGTATGAAACATATTTTTCACATATTCCATTAAGTAAGAGTAACCTAAAAATGTGCTTTTACAACGGTCATAAAATCACACCAGTGGGCTGTTTTTCAGCGGGAGTTACATATAATAATACAACAGAAGAACTCGTGTTTTATGTGGTTCAAAATGGTGGGCCTCCACTACTAGGTCGTGATTTTATGACTAAATTTAGAATTTGTTTTACATCGTCAAATAATAACATAAACACGGCCTTGATAAATGATGGACAGGTCTTGCAGATAATAAATAGGTATAAAGACTTATTCAAAGATGAGCTCGGTTGTTTTAATCAATTTAAAGTTAAATTACAGTTAAAGGAAGGTACTCAACCAAAATTTTGCAAAGCTCGTCCTCTGCCATTTGCATTAAAAGATCATGTCGAAGCAGAACTAGGTAGACTAGTAGATAAGGGAATTTTAGTACCAGTAAACCACTCAGAATATGCCACCCCAATAGTGCCAGTACGGAAATCAAACGGCAGTGTAAGAATATGTGCCGATTATTCCGTAACAATAAATAACCACATTTATGTTGATAAATACCCATTGCCTCGAATTGAGGACATTTTCGCAAAATTAAGCGGCGGTGAAAAATTTTCAAAGCTTGACTGTAGTCAGGCGTATAATCAGTTTTTGCTTTCAAAGGAGTCTCAAAAGCTTACTACCATCAACACGACTAAGGGCTTGTTTATGTACACGCGATTAGTGTTTGGCCTGGCTAGTGCGCCGGCAATATTTCAACGGGCAATTGAAAATTTACTAGCGGGAATCGAAGGGGTTACAGTTTTTTTAGACGACGTGTGTGTAACTGGACCCTCGAAGGAGGTTCATTTGCAGAGATTGGAAGCAGTTTTTCAACGATTTCAGGACGCAGGTTTACGGTTGGGAAAGAGTAAATGTACTTTTTTCCAAGATAGCGTGACGTATCTAGGCCACGTTATCAATAAAACAGGTTTGCATAAATGTAGTGATAAGGTAAAATCGATAAATAATGCACCACGCCCGAATAATGTAACGGAACTAAAGCGGTTCCTAGGAATGGTTAATTATTACCGTAGTTTTGTCCCGAACGCATCGTCTATTCTTAACCCTCTCCACGAGCTATTGCGCTTGGATGCGCGGTGGGAGTGGGCAGAGAGACAGCAAACAGCCTTCGAGCGCATAAAGCGCGAGCTGTCGTCGGAACGCGTGCTGGCGCATTACGACCCCGGCGCACGGTGGGCTGAAAATCGACTTTCATAGACATAGGGATAAAAAAAAATATGTGTCGTTTTTTTCATGGATATGGGTTTGGTTTATCATTTCTATGCTCAAATATTCACAAAAGGTTGATTTAGCATATAAATGGATGACTTATAATTTTTTTACGAAAAGTTTGTATGGAGTTCGTGTGAAAAATCCGATTATCTTTGGAACAGCAAGTTAAACCGTAATATCCTTACAGGGGGTTTTAGAACTTATTATTTATGATTTATTGACATACCGCGTATGACATTTACTGCTGCAGAAATTAAGTAAAAAAATAAAGAAATATTTAATTTTTTATAATTCTATAACGACTCATTTTAAAGCATCTTTTCAAAAACCAAGTATTAATTAGCTAATAAACCTAAATAAGTGATATTTAATTATTATTATTTAGTACCATGACCATCATGCGACAACACAAAACAATAACTATTGATTGTGATTAGGAGTTCTAGATGAAGATTTTCAAGAACTTCAGCCAATGCATCTTTAATGAGCGTAGTTAGCAAAGGGAAATCTCTAATGAGGGTAGATTAACAAAAAGTAAATTTGCTAATCACTATAGTTTTAATGATCAGTGGAAAGCATTAAATAAGCTAAATTTGACTTTAATAATTTAGTGTATTCCAAACTTTTGAACTACATACGTATTCTGTGACCGTAAAATATTATTATAATGGAAAGTCTAACCACCAACTTAGACTTGTTTGTTTTTCTAAGAAGTGGGAGTACTTCATTTGATCATGAAGTATTGTTCAGTGCAGTGGTAGCTCGTCTAGGTGATTGCCGAAGACCGTGTAACACTCAAGGAATTTTGTCGAAGATTTACAAGAGCTGCTTCACAGGGGTGGCAGAAATCTCACCGTATCCTTGATACATTCAGAAAGCAGTACGAAAATTGGCTTCAGGCTAATGTCGATTGGCCAAGTTGTGTGCCAACCGGTTTTGTCATCCAAGAATCAAATGATGATGACCTAGCGCACATTTAATCTCTCCAGAACCGTCAACATCGTCGTCTATTGGTACTATGACAAAAAGACCTCGAAAGTCATTCGAAGATCGGAAGCAAACAGAAGAAGAGAAGGTCTGAAGATCATAAATGCGAAGATCCAAACGAATTGGCCAGTTCAGCTGCATTACATTTAGAAGAAGATGGTCGTGAGGATACCGCATTTGTTATCAAATATATGCTGAAAAATCCAGAAGCAGCTGCAAAAATTAGAGAAATGCTTAAGAAACCAGTTCAAACTTGTTTATTTACACCAGAAAAATCACTAGGGTTGCTCCTTTCATTGAAACTCTCTAAGTGGCAATACATCACGTTGCGAGAGACGGCCATTCGGGAAGGTGCTAAGGATATTTACCCGTCTTACTACAAAGTGCAACAAGCTAAACTACAATGCTATCCTCCGAAACAATCAGTCACTGTAATGGATTCTTCAGCTAGGATTACACTTCAAGCATTACTTGATATCACGGTGAAGAGGATCATTAAAAGTCTTTCTGAAAATGTGCAAAATAAGGATTTGAAGCTAGTATCTAAGTGGGGATTTGATGGTGCTTCCAACCAAAGCCGATACAAACAGAAAATGGAGGGGCAACAAGATGATTCCAGTATATTTATGACCTCGTTAGTGCCACTCAAGCTGACTGCTGGAGATGATACTTTATGGACGAATCCAAAGCCATGCTCAGCCTTATATTGTCGTCCAGTGCAGTTCACTTTTATAAAGGAGAGCGAAGAAGTGGTCATCAGTCACAAAAGGCAAATGGATAATGAAATTAAGGATCTTATCCCTACTGAGTGCGGTAGTAATAAGGTGAGTCATCAACTTATGATGACAATGATCGATGCTAAAATTTGTACATATCTTTCTGAAGCTAGATCAAACGCATCGTGCTACCTGTGCTTAGCCAAACCTACAGAAATGAACAGTTTAGATGTTGTAACATCAAAGACTGTGTCAACTGGCGTATATGAATTTGGCTAGTCATCACTGCACGCTCGTATAAATTCTATGGAATGTCTTTTGCATATTTCATACCGACTCGACTTCAAAAAGTGGGCTGCAAGAGGCAATGAGTACAAGGCATTGTTAGAGGCAAGAAAAAAAAGTATCCAGGATAAATTTAAAGACGAGCTCAATCTTTTGATTGACATCGTAAAACAAGGCTCAGGAACCACTAATGACGGGAATACGGCAAGAAGGTTTTTCGAGTTTCCTGATAAAACTGCAGCCATTACTGGATTGGATGAAGAGCTTGTTCGAAGATTTGCCGTGATTCTGCAAGCAATAACATCTGGGGAGCAAATCGATGTCATCAAATTTAAAGATTATGCCCGCAAAACAGCAGAAAAGTACGTGGAGCTATACGACTGGTACCACATGTCTTCAACCGTCCATTAGCTTTTGATACACGGTGCAGACATAATCGCCAATAACGATATTGTGCCAATCGGAAGCCTTTCAGAAGAAGCCTCGGAGGCACGCAATAAAGATTTTAGAAGGTTCCGGGAACATCATTCGCGGAAAAAAAGCAGGCAAGCTTCCAATGAGGATATCCTCAATATGCTTGTTCTTTCGTCTGATCCTTTGATTAGTGCACGAAGACCTAAGTTAGATACTTAGAAAAGCCAGGATCTCTTTGCTGAAACTAAAGAACTAATCAAGTGCCAGGAAACTCAGTTCGAGTTTTTGGATGTATCTAATTTGGATCCTGATTCCGAATTGGAATCCGACGATAGTGATGTTGAATATTAATAATTATGTTTTATATTTTTTTTGTAAATAAGTTATTAAGTTATTTTTAATATTATTTAAGCTTTTTTATTATTATTTAAGTTTTTTAAGAATTACGCAAATACTAATATTTAATATATTTTAATACAAATATCAAAAGAATTTTTTTTATTTTGGTTTGGTGCATTAAAACGAGTTGTAAAAGAATTTAAAAATACAATATTTAATACTTTTATTAATCACTGTAAGTGATTAGCAAATTTACTTTTTGTTAATTACCCTCATTAGAGATTTCCCTTTGCTAACTACGCTCATTTAAGATGCATTGGCTGAAGTTCTTGAAAATCTTCATCTAGAACTCCTAATCACAATCAATAGTTATTGTTTTGTGTTGTGTTGTCGCATGATAGTCATGGACTCATGGTACTAAATAATAATAATTAAATATCACTTATTTAGGTTTATTAGCTAATTAATACTTGGTATTTTGACTAGACGCTTTAAAAAGATTCGTGAAAGAATTTAAAAAAATTATTATATTTCTTTATTTTTTTACTTAGTTTCTGCAGCAGTAACCGTCATACGCGGTATGTCAATAAATCATAAATAATAAGTTCTAAAACCCCCTGTAAGGATATTACGGTTTCACTTGCTGTTCCAAAGATAATCGGATTTTTCACACGAACTCCATACAAACTTTTCGTAAAAAAATTATAAGTCATCCATTTATATGCTAAATCAACCTTTTGTGAATATTTGAGCATAGAAATGATAAACAAAACCCATATCCATGAAAAAAACGACACATATTTTTTTTTATCCCTATGTCTATGAAAGTCGATTTTCAGCCCACCGTGCGGCGCGCAGGCCGTGCTGACGGTTGACGCGAGCCCCGACGGGTTGGGTGCGGTGCTGGCCCAGGTAGGCGCCGACGGCGTCGAGCGACCGCTCGCCTTCGGGTCGAGATCGTTGACGGCGAGCGAACGTAATTACAGTCAACTACATAAGGAAGCGACTGCGATCATTTTTGGGGTGAAACGGTTCCATCAGTACTTGTATGGAAGACAGGAACCGTTCATCTTAAAAACGGACCATAAGCCGTTACTGGCAATTTTTGGTAAGAAAAACGGTATTTCTGTCATGACTGCGTCCCGATTGGTTAGGTATGCTATTATACTATCAGCTTACAATTATAAGATACAGTATACATCAGGAAAAGAAAACCTCGTCGCAGACTATTTTTCACGGGCTCCCGTCGACGAGGACTTGAAAGATAATAGTACCGTTCCTGATAACGAAATTCCTACTGTTAATTCATTACAAGTTGATAGCTTACCTATAACGTTTAAAGACATACAAACGGCGACTATGAATGATAAGATCATAAGCATGGTAATTAAATACCTAAAGTATGGCTGGCCGCGCAAGATTAAGTGTAGAAATATTTTACCATATTTCCAATGCAGGAATGATCTCGAAACTGAGAATGGCTGCTTGTTCCGAGGTCATCGTGTCGTGATACCGGCGTTGTATAGGGATAGGTTATTGCAAGAATTGCATAAGACGCATCAAGGCATAGTAAAAACAAAGAGTGCAGCGCGTTCGCGCATGTGGTGGCCTCGCTTAGATAACGGTATAGAACAGCTGATCGGCGCGTGCGCCGTGTGCAGCGCTCTGCGCGCAGCCCCTCCCCGCGCTACGCCCGCCCCCTGGCCTCGCCCAGCAGCGGCATGGGAGCGAATTCATATTGACTATATGTCCATATCGCAAAAGTCGTACTTGGTGGTAGTAGATGCATATAGCAAATGGCTCGAATGTTTAGATATGAGTGCGGGATTAACAAGTAAACATTTAATTCAAAAATTAAAGATTTTATTTTGCAGATTCGGCTTACCTAAAACATTAGTATCTGATAACGACACTAAGATCTCATCGCAAGAGTTTGTCGAGTTTTGCAAAATGAACGGCATAGAATACCTTACGTCACCCATTTATCATCCGTGTAGTAATGGGCAAGCGGAAAACTCTGTAAAACAATGTAAAAAAATGATTAAGTCCATTCAAGAGAGTTATTCGTGTTCGAATAAGATTAATGAAAAATTACAAGAATATTTATTCGAATACCGTAACACTGTACATTGTGCGACCGGTGTGACACCTGCTAGATTAATGCTGGGCCGTGATTTGCGTGGTAGATTAGATCTAGTATTACCACCGCGAGAAATCAAAAGCGTAAAATCCTCGCCAAAGGAAATAGACACAAATAGTAGTACTAAAACTAGATCATTTACAATAAATCAAAAAGTATGGGTTAAATGTTTTGAAAACAGGAAACCGTATTGGTCAGAAGGTGTCATTATGGCCAAGTTAGGAAATAGAATGTATATGGTCCACGTTTTAGACATTGATGTAACTTGTAAACGACACGTTGATCAATTGTTGCGTTTTGTAGATAATAATATTAAGTCAAATGTAGGCGCGAGCACACCACCACAGTCGCGTGCTGTGCCCGCGGCCGGGTTACCACCTGCTTATCAGTCACCGCCTTGTTCTCCTCTGACAGTTAACAATGAAGAACACGCGCCAGATCCAAAACCAAATGAGCAAAGTACTAATAGTAACGAGGCTGTAGCCGTTCAGACAAATAACGATACGACGGAGGACATGACGTTGGAAGGAAGCATGCTAGCGGGAGAGGAACTGGAGTTAGAGCAATCTGTGGTTTCAAATACGATTCCTAGGATAGTACAAAATTCAGGAAACGATAAAACGAATTCACGGAATGGCTCATCATCCGCTTTGTCTCCGCGTTATAACTTAAGACCTAGAAATACGCAGATTAATTATAAGGACTAAATTAAGTATCTAATATTGTTTATTGTTGTCTCCAGGTTCCCCAATTAAGACGGGAGGAGATGATATGTATGCGCCTACCCATACATAGGCATGTTTGTGTGTGTAGCTGCTCATCTTAAGTACTCAGTATTAAAGTGCCTGCTATTGAACACGGTCGTTTCCTTTAGCACTACCCCGCGACACCCCACTTACACTTCTTGTGCGATCGTGTTAGTGTATAAAATATAATTCAGAGCCGGCTTAGTCCAGTCCATTCTTTAGTGTACTCGTATGATTACAAAGGGTAACACAGTTTTACACCGCATAGCAAGGTTCTTGTTTCACTCAATGTCTCTTTGTGCGATAATATTGGTGCACAAAAAATAATACAGAGCCGGCTTGGTCCCGTCCATTCTGTATTGTAACCATATCCTAACACAGGGTAACATAATTCAAAACCACATCACAAACGTTTTTCTTAACCTGTTTACACTTCTTGTGCGATAGTGTTGGTGTATAAAATATAATTCAGATCCGGTTTAGTCCAGTCCATTCTTTAGTGTACTCGTATGCTTACAAAGGGTAACACAGTTACACGCCGCATAGCAAGGTTCTTGTTTCACTCACACTGTCTTTTTGTGCGATAATATTGGTGTACATAAAATAATTCAGTGGCGGCTTATTCCGGTCGATTCTATGGTGTAACCTTATCCTAACAAAGGGTAACACGGTTCTAGACCGCATCACAAACTTCTTGTTTCACTCACACTTGTTGTGCGATAGTGTTGGTGTACAAATATTATTTAGAGCCGGTTTAGTCCAGTTAATTCTAGTTTTAGACGTTTTGATTTGTTTAGTAAATTGTTTTGTTTGTTTGCTTGTTAGAAATATTAATTCTGGATATTTTATTAAAGGTGTGATCAATTTTATGATTAATTATTACACTCTTTTTCATCGTACATGTTATACTGAAAAGAATAGGGTAACAACATTTAGGGTTTAAATGTGTTGTACTACAAAACTTTAGAATTTTTCTTAAATAAGTCGTTTTTACATTTTGTTTCCAATTTATTACTAATCGATCTAGTTTACTGTTTTTTACAAATCAATCAAAATCTTATTATATCTCTTTCAAATATAAAAAATAGTAACACGCAATTTAAAATACCAAACTTAAAATAAAGCACGGAAATCATAAATTCCATTTAACACTTTAACGTAACAAATCCGCACTAATGCGCAAAGGATAAAATAACACATGTAATTAGCTAACAGAATTTGTACGACACATTTTGCAGAGCACATTATTACAGCGTAGAGTGCGCCGCATACAATATCCCGGGAAACAATGCAATCCCGCGGGATTCCGCCGTAATGCGGGACGCGCAAGTTATAGTTATTAACGAGACACAGATTGTAGTCGTAATTTTAGTAAAATGTATTGAAGTTGTGATTTGTGAGAGTTTTGTTCGGAAATTTTAGTTTGCTGCAGTTTTTAATTTAATTAAATCTATTAGCCTGTATCAATAGTTTAAAACGCGCGTTAGTTGGCTATGTCAGTTATTCTTTTTGACATTTTGTTTATTGATAAATAAATATTTATGTAAAATACCTACCTATAATAATCATTATCTACATTAGTGTCTCTGCAAGGCATAGGTCTCCTGTTAACAACAATCGCAAAATGAAGTGGTTTAAACTCCACCACGAGGACCCAGCGGATTGCATTTGATGCATAGACAAGCTCACTATCATACTTTGCTACAACTGCCAAATTATCATTTTGAGTGCAGTTTAGTTATTCATAATCATTGTATTGTATTGTATTATTAATCCCTTATAGTATACAATTAACTTGCTAATATTATGTAGTAATTGTTAAACTTTGTGACCGAAGAGCCAAGTAAGATTAATTTTTCCAGCTATTTAAAAAGTTCATGCTGAAAACACTTTGAAAGAAAAATATAGCAGAAATTTTAATCTGCATAGAAATGCAAACAGATAATCATCATTAAAAGTTCGAGTCTATTTACTAGTTTACTATGAACTTCTGAACAATCGACTGAAGCGATTAAATATAAAAACATGCAACTTTAAACTTTAACTTCTTATCCAGATAGTTCGTTAAAACGATAAAGTTGAGTTTACACGACGGATTTTATAAGTGCACTCAATAGTTTACACAAAGCGGATCCCGGGATGCCGGGAAAAGGACAAGTTTTAAAATCGTGTCCCCGGGGCGAGCTCTAGAGACAGTGTGTCGATATCGGGACACTTTCTGGAGATAGAACTAAAACGTGTTCTTGCTTTACGAATTTGAGGTCACTTTGTTTAAAATAAAGTTTAATTTTGAATAACATGGTAAAAGGTGAGAGCTGCATATCGTATTAAGTCTAAAACTTACTTAATTAATGGTACCTTTTGCCTGCAAATTTATCCTCGTGAACACGATTTTAAAATGTTATAGAAAAATCTATCTAAATCTGTTTTAGCATGAATGATAACTCTCAAAATATTTTTTTTGTGGTCGCTAGTTGTCTTTCCACTATCACGGATTGACGTGTGCGTTTGAAATACATAGTACCTATACTCCATTCAAAATAGCAACGAAATTTTAAGGCTATATTGCATTAAAGAAACAGAGATTTGACACCCTTTCTTTCACTTATTCTTAGAACAGCTTTAGTAGCATCCAATATATTTCGGATAGTGTATGTATCCAGTAAATTAATTACATTTGGTAATCAGAATTAGCCAGACAGCTAAATAGGAATCGGAAAATCTCGTCGTCCTTATTTGGAATGAAGTATAGTTTATCACTGCACATACACGATCATGTATTAGCACAGAATAACTATTAGGCTTACAGTATGGTAACGCTCTTGATGGCGGGCGACGCCACCGCTGGTGTACGTGCTGACGTTCATGCGCAGGCAATCCCGACTTCTTCATACAAAGCTCGGGATAATCCGCGCCGGCCGCTTCCCCGCATAGCCCCCTCTATTACTCTGCGCAAGTACATCCGTTGCCGTACTGTAAGGACTATATAGTTTTCCTGTGGTAATAATTAGGAAAATTCGAATTTAAATAATTTTATGAGCCGATGCTCATGAAATATTGAAAAATAATAGTCCAGCGACCGAAATCTCTAGACTATTATTTTAAATAATTTACTTTGTAGTATTTAATGCCAAACGTTAGCTGTTGTCTGGGGATTCCTCTGCCCATTTATAATAATTAATCGACAAATCAGGATTCCCAATTTGTGTGACTTTATTTTAAATCAGGATTGCAATCCCTGCCCCATAAAATGAATGATGATTGGCTGGCTTGCACTAAACAGTATTTAGGCTTAAATATGTTTAAATATTATGCTGTCACTGTAATTTGTATCAGCAGTTTGAATGATAGAACTATTACTAAATACGTTTAAGCCTAAATGCGTGAAGAGCGAGTAGGACTCGCCTGAGATAGGGTTCCGAAGTCATTCCATGAAAAGTGCATTCTGAGATAGCTTAAATAACGTAAGAACGTTTGATTTTTCACACACTGATTGTCCTACAGCGTTCGTTATAATTTTCATTTAAAGTACTTACGGGAGCTACATTTTCAAATAGTTTCAGATTTTTTATGATTGATTAACCCAGTATTTTAGAAGATAGAAAGAGGAAGCGGGGGGGGGGGGGTCATTATACCGATTTAGTTTTTAGAGGAGTTTCCTCACTCAATTTATTAAAAACAATTTTTTTTGCAACCCCACTTTCGTTGTATGACAGGAGGTCAAACATTTTTTTTCTTCATAACTACCACATAACATTTCTGTTTTGCAAAAATGAGCGAGTTATTGATTTGGGGTATACAGACAGACAGAATGGACGAAAGTATAAGGGTTCCTTGTTTGACCACGGAACCCTAAAACATCAAAACATTAAAGCAACAAGACACCGCTTACACAACACCACAAATAGAAAACCTCACGGGATTAACCCTACTACCGCTATATTCCCGGCAAAGTTCCCGGTATGTAAAACCTTTTTGCACAAATGCGTGTTTGAGCATTATTGTCACGCGCACCGGCCACAAGCCCCGGGACATGCAGCCAGTGGCCACAAAAATACACGTCCCCGTATTAAGTTAAATGTAGCTTGTTGTAAATGTGAAGAGGTGATGCAAGTTTTTAAAAGGACGGGAGAGAGGTTAACGAACTTTTTGACAGCTTGATAGCTTAGTCGGCACTGAACCTACCTGCTGATTCGGGATCGCGGGTTTGAATCCCGTAAGGGGCAAATATTTAAATGACTAATATGAATATTTGTACCTGACTCTGGATGTCTGGGATGTTTGTATCGACAAGGTGTTACAAAAGTTAAAATAAACATTTCAAACTTTTAAGGTGGTTGCTTAGACCACCAAACTGAACAACTTTCACTATTGGACAAACGTAAAAAAAAAAAAAATCTGCTTACATCAACCCACTGCTGGGCATAGGCCTCCTTTTTATTGCGATACTCCTCACGGTCCTGTGCCAACCTGATCCATGTACGACCCACTACCCTTACAATGTCGTCTGACAGTCGCATCGGTGGTCTACCCACGGACCTCCTTCCTTCTCTTGGCCACCATTCCGATATTGCCTTGGTCCACCGGCCGTCTTCCCTTCTAGCCAAATGTCCCGCCCATCTCCACTTCAACTTTGTAATCCAGTCTCCAACGTCGTTGACCTTAGTTCTTCGACGGATTTCTACGTTGGGTACGCGGACTAGGCAAAACATGCACAAAATAAAAGTCGCACAAAGAGCCATGGAGCGTACCATGCTGGGAATATCGCTTTTGGACAAACATCGAAATCGCAAAAAAAAACAGCTGTCCCATACATTTACCTCGAGTAGATTTGTAGTTTAGTATGGAACATCCGTTTTTTTGTTCGCTATTTCTATATTGGTCCTATAGTGAAAGTTTTTCAGTTTGATGGTCTAAACCCCTTAGATGTATATTTGTATCTTTGTAACACCTTGTTTACATAGTCTCCTACTAATATTATAAACGCGAAAGTTTGTAAGTATGGATGGATGTTTGTTACTCTTTCACGTAAAAACTACTGAATGGATTTTAATGAAATTTGGCACACAGATAGAATATGATCTGGATTAACACATATGATACTTTTTTAAGGTCTACGCAGACGGAGTCACGGGCAACAGCTAATGAATTATATATCGTTGTCTAGTCATTACGATATAAATCCAGCCTATATTCTGGTATTTTCCATGGGACTAGATAATATGTGTGACAATTAACAAAATATTTCATTTTATTCGTGAAATTTTAAAAATCTTGACATTCTCACTGCATATTGAAGTTTACAGTAACGAAATTTCTTATCAAGTGGTGATAGTTTTTCCAAAGAAACAGAATACAACATGTATACTGGTATACAGGGTCCTTCTTAATATGCTGACACATTTTTAAGGGCATGATCAGACCGTCAAACTGAACAACTTTTACTATGGCACCAACGTCGAAATTACGAAATAAAATCAGCTGTTACATGCAAAACTGTAAACCTACTCGAGCTATATGTATGGGACAGCTGTTTTTTTTTTCGCGATTTAGACGTTGGTCCCATATAGAGTTGTTCAGTTTGATAGTCTGATCATCCTCTGAAAAAACTGTCAGCATATTAAGTTGGACCCTGTATAAAATAGAACAGTGTACTAGATATTGTTATGGATGTTAGGCAACCGCTTCATGTCTATCGGAACATGTGACGCGAATTGCCTCCGACGATCTAACGCCGTTTTGCATAAACCGAACAAAAACTCGCTTCATGCGCGAGAACATCATGCGGTGTAGAAGTTTACAAAGCAATGACTTTATTTATTTACTAGAGTTTAAGTCCACACAAATTATTTCCCAGATTTTAAGTCAGATCATAAGCTATAAAACAAAAAAAGTTTCTTCAAAATCGGTTGAGTAGTTTTCGCGTGATTCTCGCACAAACAAACTCACGAACAAACAGACAGACAAAAATTATAATAAAGGTTGATTTGGAGTCAGGGACACCTAAAAACCATACCGTCATCTTATTTAAACTATAACCGCTAAGTAGGTTTTACAAGTTGGCAAGTAATAGTCGACCAACTTGTAAAATGTACTTTTTAGAATTTATTAGCCGCTAAACCGTAGTATAAAACAAAAAGCCCCTTTCTCAGTCCGTATATTGTGACGGATAACTACGGAACCCTACCCTGCGCGTGGCTCGACACGCACTTGGTTTTTTTTGTAAATATCCTCAATGTACAGACACGCTAAACACCATGATCAAATCAATTTTTTTTAAAAAGGGCAAGTGCCTAGCATCCTCAATCGACGGAAGTGCATGAAAAGATGTATGAATGTAAATGAAGCTAAAGAGGTGTGTCAGACTCGTAGCGTGTGGCGGTCCGTGGTATCTGCCAAACCACATGGGATAATGACGTGAGCTATTTAAGTATGTATGTATCTAGAGACTAAAATCGTTTAAACCTTATTTGAGAATGAAATTACTTGTCAAGCTATGATAGGTGGCAAAACCGCCCATCCAAAGATACTCCAACAGTAAAATTATCCCTTATTCATCTCCTACAATACCCACTGGATGAAATGGTTTAATCGATTGCTGAACACTTAGACATGAAGTCACAAAACTTCCAAACCAATACGTAGGTATAAGATTGAAAAATTTGTGTCGGGCGGGGCTTGAACCCGCACTCTTCCAAACCGGGGAAGTGCGTTATCTAATTTTGCAACCGAGCCCACTACCCAGAGAACGAAATTTTCAATCGATTGCGTCTTAAGGGGACGTAGGTATAACAGTTCAGTCGCGCATTTAGTCGTTTCAAAACAAAGTTGAAATTAATTCAAACATTGGATATTAATGTAGTCGACTCAATCATAGTGCCAAGTGATTTACTATCCGAAATCGTTATATTAATCTCGCGCGAACTAATCACAGTGCTTAATTACTTCGTCGTTTGACATTGCACTGGGTATAATTTTAAAGTGGAGGCAACTCATAATTTGCACATTTAACAATTTTAGGCCTTGTTATTATTGAGTGTTTATACAGTATGTAAAATAACTAAAGGCAAACCATTAAACCACGTACTCTACCCATCAAACTGAACAACTTTTACTATAGGAGCAAACCAGCCAGAACTAAAATATCAGCTGTTGCATAGGTTTAAGTCGTGTAGGCTTTCCAGTGTAGATGGAACAGCAGATTTTATTTGCGCTGACAGGTTTGTTTCCGTAGTAAACGTTTTTTTGTACTTATGGACTTTTTGCTTGTGCGTTAGCACTGCATTTCCGCCAGTTAGTTTATGGGAGTATCTATCCCAATCTCAGAGATTGTTTTTGATCAAGAACAAGAAGAGATTGAGGATTGCGGTGCCTCATGGCAAGTAAAAACGCGACGCGCGAACACCACGCAAAACAGGTGCTCGTGTCAGAACCTGCAAAACTCCAAAAGTTGTTCATGTTGATGGGTAGAGTACGTGGTTTAAAAGTTTGTCTTTAGTTACTCGTAGTTTACATACTGTATAAACTAGCTGTATGCCAAAATCCGTTCAGCATTTTATGCGTGATTGGGCCACAAGCATACAAACAACGTTATAAACTTACAGATTATAGGTATAATATTAGTAGGATGGTAACCAATTTGTAATTTTTCTCTATCAAGTGGGCTTAGGGTCACTGTAGTTGTTGCGTATTGGGCCCATTCAGACCTCCATTAGACAATGCTATTGAAACTTAACCACTGCAACAGTACCAAGAAATCCTAGCGTCCAAAATCGGTAAAGCCTTAACCTATTGTTATCTAGCCTATTTGTTGTGTATCTCCCATAATTCCCACCTCTACGCCTAGCCCCGATCAAGTACATTCGTCGCTACAAGCGTTCAATATCCATATATTTCAATAAATATGTACCAATCTATTTTGTAGATACTTCTATTGACATGTGACTGAAAATGGGATCGCAAGATCGAGATTAGGAGATGAATCCAGCTTGAAAAGTTTTGTTTTGTAATTACTAAAATTCAATATATCTATACTTCATTCCAAATAAGGACGACGAGATTTTCCGATTCCTATTTAGCTTTCTGGCTAATTCTGATTACCAAATGTAATAAATTTATTTAATTCGATATACTATCCGACATATCTTGGACGTTACTAAAGCTGTTTTAAGAATAAGGGAAAGTGTTTCAAATCTCTGTTTCTGTTATTCAAAATAGCCTTAAAATTTCGTTGCTATTTTGAATGGAGTATAGTACCTATAGTAAAATAATTTTACAGCTCAGGCTCAAGGACCCGGAGTGGTTCTTATAATAAAATAATTCAGCACAGCATATGCTCACGACTATATTCCCTGAGGACCCTCTCAGTGAATATAGCCGTGAGCAGAGTCAGAGATAAAACAACAACAATAAAATCAATTCTTGAACTTTTCGTATTTTCATATGAGTGAAGTACTTTTCATCACTAGACGTGACATTCCATCCCATGCTAAAAGTAAAATTTTTAAAATTATATGCTCAAAAAATAAGCTGATAGTTGTAGTAAAATGCGTAACTAAACTGAAAGGATAAAGTCAAAAGGCTATAAATCGACAACGATCGATAATTTGCATTGAAAATAACTGCTATCTGAAATCATTCAACATGAAACGTTTGTGAAACGTACGTTACAGCATTCCAAAAATAAAAAGCAATCGACCATAAAGTTAAAAACAATAAAAGCCAATTTCGCACCTCCGAAACAGTTTAAGCACCAAAAACTGAACAATAGGCGTTCCCGCCTGTACATACGCCTCCGTGTAATACCCACGTCGGTATCAAACGCTCACCGTTTTCCGATATTGATGAGTTGAGCCGAACGCCATCGTCCACCGCGCTATGAATCACTGGCATTACCTGCTGTCTCTACCAACATTCTTGTCAACTATCCGCTGTTAAAAACTAATACATATCCATTACGCACGGTCGACCATAAACGACTGAGCAAAGTGAGAATCAAAGCAGCAACGGAAAGGGTGTAAAGCGATTTATGTGAAAAAGATGCAGACGAAAGATGAACAGTATTGGGTCAGCGCAACGAGCGGAAGCCGAATGCACACGTGATATATGTTGTAGATAAGTATACGTGTGTGAGTAAATATGTGTAATGAGCTTGACTGACGGCGATAATGGAAATCTACAAAGTGAATTGGAAATTAAAAATTAATACATAGAGCTCGGAATGAAATGAGCAATTTTCTTAAATAAACTTAATTAAGAGTTGAAGTAGGCTATCTGACTATTATACTGTTTAATGATTCATGTGTAAAATACTCTAGCACCAATATCAGCAGCACTATAAGATTTAAATTGAAAACTTGAACTATTTTCGTGCAAATACATAAAAAAAATGAAATACCATTTCAAAAATCTTAACACAATAAAATATAGTCTCGTATAGGTATCTTAAAATTGTTTAAGACTCGAGTATATTTTTGAACAGTATTATTTTAGAGTTATTTATAACTAAAGTGAGGACTATTGATTACCCAGATGCACACATTATCAATCAAATAGTTTTGTTTGCCCTTGCGAGATTCGGACTCGCGACGACACCAAAACAGATTTTACTACCAACAACAGCTGACGATACACCGAACACAATAATATTAAATGTCTCTTAACACACTCCATTTCCATACTTTAAATCACGCAAACCAATCCTCCTATCTCTAACAACTGACGACAAACTTCATCCCGTAGTTCCTAACAACCGGTTAAACCATCGCTTAACATTAGTGGAACTAAACTTAGTTTATGATGATGCAGCTTGCAATAGCCCGCCTGTAATTCTATCGACGCGCCGACTGCATAATGCATGCCTGCACTTACACTGCGAACCTCTCACGGTGGAGCTTGAGTATCATTGTACTATCACAGTTCATTAACTTAGATATATAGACGATGTTCCGACAAATGCTGATCACCAATGAACATTGTGCTTGGGAGACATTTCATAAGATTCAAAGTTTAGGAGCAATGGATTTGGTGTCGATTTTGATAGTAAATAGTCGGGGAGTTTAGCGGTGGAGGGTTAGAGAAGCGCTCGTTTCGAAAGCAATAACTCGAGTGTGCATTGACGAACGCGTTTGAGCGTCGGCCTCTTAACTAAGATGGAGATCGTTTTGAATGCCTCTTTGTAGTTGGATGCTAGCGCGTCGGTTTGTTTCCTCGAGCGTGTAAAACTTGCTCTGCAACATGTTGTATAAACATGATACATAATTGACTAGCAACACGATTCACTATTTTACTTTGAAAATTAGCTTTGCTTGTGTATTTATATTTTCTGGTAAATTTTTTACAGAGTAAATTTTATTAGAACTATAGGACTAAGTGGATGTAATAAATATTTATGTGTTTTATAAATTACACACACGTAGGGCGTACTATTTTTTTTATACAGAGAAAAACAATTTTGTCTTCCAAAAACGTCAACGGTCACTTGACTCAAATGTTTGGAAGAGCTGAATTTTTTTCGCGATTTCGATTTTTTCTTCTAACATCGACATCGGAATAAAGAAAATATATAGGGGGTTTTATGAGTAAAACCTCCCTGTATAATATTTATAGGGCTAGTTCCTCCGTGGTCTAATGGTTAAGAGAATTGGGCTCTTGACACGGAGGTCGTGGGTCTCGATTCCCACGGGGGACACCTAGTGATATGTCACTTTGTGCGTTTTTCCCCAGTTAGTTAGGACATTGCAGGCCGAATCACCTGATTGTCTGAAAATAAAAATGATTCCATGCTTCGGATGGCACGTTAAGCCGTTGGTCCCGGCTACTATCTCTCGTGGTAGTAGTCGTTACATAAAACCACGTCAGAGGTCGTAAGGCGGTCTGAAAAAACTCTGACACCAGGGCTTGCTGCTGGCACACGATAAGAAGAAGAAGAAGGGTTAGTTTGGTAGGTTGAAACATTTGCATCAATTCAAACGAACATCAGAAATACCAAAACTATTATCAAACGACTCAATTTCAAAACTATTAAATTTCAAAACCTCAACTATCATAATTTAGTGGAAAACCACTCTTATTTGACATCGATATCATTTAATTTTCATATTCCACCTAAAATTTAAATAAAACTCAAATTCAAAGTGTCAAGTAAAAGTCTAATGGAAGACGAATTAACTTTAAAAGCAGATTCAGTTACAGAGTCCTTTATCACAATTGGATTATTGATTTATTTAAGTCCAGCCATTTGACGCTTCTATGAGCCGGTACCTATCCACTTATTGGAAAATTGACCCAATTATCGAGCATAATTGGTCGGCTGACCTTTGAAATTTATGCATTATATAGCCGTAAGGAATAATTGAAGCAACCAATTTGAATGAGAACACCGAAACGGGCGTATAGTTGGGTTTGAAAAATAAATGAACCGTGAAAACTAATGGTGCACGTTTGGCATTGGCAGTAAAAGGATAATAAAGAAAAACTCAGGCCGATTGTAAGTTAAATTTGAGAAATTCTTGTTTTGTACCACAATTCAATAAAATGTAACTAAGTAAGTACACAATGTTTACGTTCTATCACAACTTTTAATAATTAAAACTTGTTAAAGAACATAATATACAACGTGTTAATGAATTAACGCAAAACTAGAAAGTAGTTTGTTTTGAATCGAGAGCAGAATCAAATTATCATGTTTTCAACATAGTTTTTTTTTTGTTTCAGAATTTAAAATAATTTGATTGTCAAATTTAAAATTTACATAACACGATTTTAACCCACTGCTGGGGCATTCTCACCCTACTCACTAACAAAACAAGATTCTTAAAATGTATACATGAACACGTTAGCGCTTTCAATCATTGTTGAAATGATAACAAATCATTTTTGCCTCAAAACTTAAAGTGCGAATAACTTTAAATTGTAACCATCAAACTAATGAAATTATTGTTTCAATCTAATTATTTTGTTAGAAATCAGTTGGGGTGTATGAGGTTTTGCGCTTATTCATTAACACGTTGTATAGGTTCTGACATTTTTTTAAGGGGATGATCAGACCATCAATCTGAACAACTTTCTCTACGGGACCAACATCAAAAACGCGAAAAAAAAATCTGCTGTCCCATACATTTGGTTCGAGTAGGTTCACAGTTTTGTATGGGACACCTGATTTTTTTTTGCGATTTCAATATTGGTCCCATAGATAACGTTTTTCAGTTTGATGGTCTGATCATCCCCTTAAAAAGTGTCAGCATATTAAGGACCCTCTATGTTTCCACAAGATGACATTGAAAATACGCTTTATCTCAAATTTTATTTCTAAACTGAACTTTTAATATCTGTATTTTAATTGATATAATAAGTTCTTCAAATTTATTATTTTGTCCGCAAGCATTTATTACTGTGCAAAGATCTTATACAGGTCATAAAAGTTTGCATAATGAGCCCCAGAGATGAGATGAGTATAAGGGCACTGTAATTTACGTATTTTAAAGTTATTTTAAAGTAAAATATTATTATACACCGAAATTAACATAGTTTAGAAAGTAACAATTTTGAAATACAAAAAAATATTCAAATGAATTAGTTTTTATTTTTTTGCGAAATACGTGTAAAAACTCCGCCTAATTGACATAGTTGTAATAAATTTCTGACAAAAATAAAACAAGACCGTCATTTATCTACGAAATAGCCAATAACTCAGCGATATCACAATAAAATTAAAAGCTCAAACCAATCATTCGTAAATAAAACGATTCGAATGAATCGAAAAGTGTAAACTAGCAATAATTAATTTCAGCGGCGTCCGCACTAGAGCACTGAGCGATGTGAAATCGTTCCGCGATGTACAGAATTTTGATTGCGCTACGTACGGCTACGAACGCGCTACGCCGCTACGCCGCCGCTACGAGGCCTACGATTATTTCATGCATACCGCGCCCGCGCTGGGAATAATGTAAATGTTATTTTGTCGAAGCGTTCACAACTACGTACGTAACTGACGATTATCTTTGCTTTTTGAACTTGTGAAAGTAGTACCTCGGATATCGAGTAAATGGTGTGGTTGTCAAACTTTTAACAACGTAATGTTTTTTAAGATGTAATGATATTTAAATCGATGAGTAATTACAATAATATTTTAGAGTAAAAAAACTGGTTCACAGTCTATAACGAAAATTCGTAACATTTTACCTCAATTTAAACGAAACAAAAATAACGTTTCAGTTTACAGCCAAAAAACATTAAAAAACATACTTAAACAGTATTTAGTATTTGTCAATAAGTATTAACAAATTTATCTACCTATAAATTCTAAACGTCTAAAAATTCATTATAATTAATAATATTTGATTTTCAAATCAAATCAAATATACTTAATTTTACACCAAACCATAAACAGTAAAACAAAGAGAAAAAATACAAGAGGCACAAAATAAGGCGGACTTATCGGCTAAGTAAAAATTTTTTTTCACACTACCTTATTTAGTTATTAAACCAGCAAATGGCATTAAAAGTTAAATTAATGTATGAAAGTTTCCTTTACCCTAAGGTTGTCTAAGATAGAGATATGACTTCCTTATTATAATATTTGATCAATAGGTAATAATGTGTAATTTTGGTGCTAATCTATGCATGTCTCAAACAGAGCTGAACAACTTTTTAAGCTACAAGCCAAATTAGGTCCCTTTATATTGAGACAAGTATCAGCTACCTTAATCAGTCTCCACGTGACACACTTTGAGAACCTATGGAGCAAAAGGTGAGAATCCCAAATCCGCCTGAAGACATCAGAGCAGTTCGCAGCGGGTCACGTGTGCACGTTACTGGCGCCCCCGCCAACGAAATTGTTCCTTTTCGCATTACGAATTTATCGCCCCCCTTTATAGTCCCGACGTTGAAGTACACTTTCAATTGTATTAATAACGTTGATTTTTTGTACTTATTTTAGAAAGAAACATCATAGTAAATTAGTTATTTAGGTTTATCTATACACTATCGGCTCATATAGGAAGTTTTCAAGTAACTGTGTTATATACTTATAATTATGTACTTAAAATTAAACTTTTACAACAAAAACATTTACTACACACTGAAATCTTCAATATGTTAAGGTGAACTAATTAACTAAGTCAGCTGGCTCAGCAAACCAAAGTGGGACTTACCTTGGTGAGCCTTTTCTTTAAGCTTTAAAAGAAAGTTGACGATGAAAATTGCGAAGAAGTGCGACAAAGTTGTGATGTTGATTTTCTGAATAGATATGCTGTACAATTAAAAGTGAAATAAATGAAAGAAAAAATGATGATGGAAATAATGCAACAACGGCACAACCATATAATATCCATTACCGAAATGAGATTCAAACACAGGACCCTAGTTCGGCAGGTCGGTGTACTAAAAGCATTAGACGACGACAAAAGTCGTCTTATTGAGACCAGTATCTTTTTTGTGATCAAATTATACATTGGCGAAATGACTATATAATACGGGGTGCGCGAGACTCCGTACGTTGCGCGTTTCACACGATTTATTGAGGTTAAATGCAACGCGCGGAGTATTGGATTCGCATTATTGCAATATTTTACTTTGATACCGTACAAAACTAACTTCTGCTTAGCAGTAGTTTGACAGTTAGTTGTTTCGTGTATGTAAAGTTGTTATAATTTATTGGCGTGTATTCAAGGAATACAATATACAGGGTGTAATTGACAGCCTAGTAATACTTAAGGTTGTGCTCCAGACCATCAAACTGAACAACTTTCACTATGGAGCCAATGTCGAGAAAAAAATAAAATCGGCTGTCCCATACATTTGAGTCGAGACGGTAATGCAGTTTTGTATGAAAGAGCGTTTTTTTTTCGCGATTTCGATGTTGGCTTCATAGTGAAAGTTGTTCAGTTTGTTAGTCTGAAGAGCCCCCTTATTACTAGAGTTGTTTGTTATACCCTGTTTAAATAAACCTACTACTACTTCTTAGTTCTTCTACTATACATTTCAGATTATATTGAAATCCTATTAATAATTTTCAATGTGATTCTGATTACAAATGTAAAGAGGTTAGATAATTTACCTATTTTTTTTTTTTTTTTGATATCAGGACAACATAAATAGTATACGGTAGGTAGTGTTAATGTACAGTATGCAGCTATATCTATAACTTATACAGTCCAATGTCATGGTTACACATATAAATTAGAAAAATTATACGACTGTCGGCTACTATGGTAACATTTTAAACATTGTAACCTTTGACTAATTATTATAAGGACTAGGCTTGCGGTAGCATTTCCCTTCTGCCACGGTATAAGCACAACTGATCTTGTGCATTTACATTCAATTTTACACCTTATCACTAAACGAGACAGCCTATAATTGCGAAATAATAACTTCGAACTTAGAACGTTTGGGGTTCACACGAGACTACTTTTCATGATTTTTAACATTCAAAATTAGAATCTAAAGATATGGGGAATAAAATCCAAAGTTGCGGATTTCATGTTACCTCGCCCCCCGCAAAAAGTGGCAGAAATGTTTGTTAGTAGAATTACACGCGTAACCAGTCCACATATAAATAGTCAAAGATTGTAACACATATTTAATTGTTGAATACAAAAGCAGCAGGCAGGATATTATCTAGCGCATAGGTGTGCGTAAAAGACAGATATGCTCTCTCCTCCGTACCTCTATCTTACCTGAATCTGATGGAACGGGAAACCAGATCAAAAGTGGAGTTGGATGCAGTAGCTCTAACCTTGACCACAGGTCCGGCACTTCAAACAACGTTTTGGATTTGACATGATGGCGTTCGGATATGCGCACTTGGTGTAAATTGTCGTTGACATATGTGTAGGGTTGACTTACCACGCATCGCATGAACAAGTTTGTTTAGAATCGAGAGCAAAATCGAATTATCGTGGTTTCAACATAGGTAATTTTTTTCAAAATATTAAATAATTTGATTGTAAAATTTAAAATTTACTGAACTCGATCTCAACCCACCGCAAGGGCACAATCACCCTACTTTCTACTAAAACAAGATTCTTAAAATGTATCCATGAGCTCTTTAGCGCTTTCATTCATTGCTGAAATAATAACAAATCATTTTTCGCTCAAAACTTAAAATGCGAATAACTTTAAATTTGTATGAGGTTTTGCGCTTATTCATTAACACGTTGTATATAAACTGCAAGTATGAAATCGCAAAACAATTGACAGCACTCCCCCCTCGGCTCAGCCCCCTCTCACGCCCTACCGTTAATCTGGTCTCTCTCCATTTAACCGACAAATCGCCCCGGATTCTGCCGCTAGGGCAAAGATGTGACGTATTATTTTCAATTTCTATCTCCCGAGCCATTTATTGGCAGTATTAGTTGATGTAATTGTTCTGGTAGTTTGGTAGCAAAAGTTTAGATAGATAGGTGATTAATAATGACGTAGAGTGTTATGTTACTTTGTTGCTGCTTCTACCAGATATTGTACGTGATATTATATAGCATTTGAAATTAATGTTAGTCTGAGGACAAACTGAGTTTGAAACAACTTATACAGGATGTAATTTTAATGGTTTTTTTTAAAGTTGAATTTTATTTTTACATTTTAGGGGGCGCTTCAGACAACCACACCGATCAAATTGTACTGTGGGACCACCATCGAAATCACGAAAAAAAATATCAACTGTCCCATATATTTGGGTCGAGTAGGTTTGCAGTTTTGTATGGAATAGCAGAATTTTTTATGGCGATTGCGATTTTGTTTGAACTTAGAGCAAAAAATGTAAAACAATTCGGTATGTCAAGTTTTTTTTTGGTTTTATTTAATACTTTTTACAGATAATTTTCTTTGCAATTCATCGAGTTTATCAATACAAATTTAATTTTTAACTGTAATTTTTAATTGGCAAAAGTGATCGCGCAAAAATCATTCGAACTTCATGGAGAAAAATCTTTACTGCATTTTAAAAAATAAATATCACCTGCTTTCTCTTTCTAACTCTATGCTGGAAACAGAAAAGGCGACATAAAATGTCAAATTCTGACATTGTAAATGTATTTTTTTTCTTAATGGCCAGTTATTTTCAGTAGATTTTAACCAAGTTTTTGTTTACCAAGGAGTTTACAGGTTTTCCAGAGAAGTCACTGGACGGACCGAAAATCGACGGTATTTTATAAAAATATCAGTAATCTTTTCATTTTAAAATCTCTGACATAGAAAATATTATTATTGAGACAATTATATCGAAATGGTTCTCGATTCAGCCCTCCAAAAAAAAACTTGAAATACCGAATTATTATTTAATGGCTACGGAACCCTATTTGTGCTCCAGACCAGTCTTTCTTATATAAAAATGACAAACTTGTATTACCTGTGCAATCGTACACTTTAGGTACATACTTATACCCCAGCTACTTTAAAATGCGAGGAAATATATTCTCGACCTGTCTTCAAACAAATCGCTCGTACAATCGAGTGGAAGCTCGGCGACAAACGCGCGGACTTGCGGACTATTCTCTGGGCACCAGTCAATCCACAGTGTAGCCAAAGCAGTGGTGTAGCATCGCGTGTGTTGAAAAATTTATCAACATCTTCTTGCCTTTTGGAGTCACGGAATATTTCATCTATTTCCACTACTGTATCGAGTCGAATGAGTGTCCTACATTTTCCAGCTACGTATTTTGTTTGTCAAACGGATAGCAGTACCAGTATACAACGTGTTAATGAATTAACGCAAAACTAGAAAGTAATTTGTTTGGAAGCGAGAGCAGAATCGAATTATCATGGTTTCAACGTAGGTATTTTATTCAAAATATTAAATAATTTGTTTGTATAATTTAAAATTTACTGAATTCAGTCTCGAGCACGTAAGCGCTTTCATTAATTGCTAAAATGATAACTAATAATTTTTGCCTTAAAAGTTAAAATGCGAATAACTTTAAATTTTAAGTATCAAAAGAATGAAATTATTGTTTCAATCTAATTATTTTGTTATAAATCAGTTGGGGAGTATGAGGTTTTTCTGTTATTCATTAGCACGTTGTATAAGCTCCGTTTTCGTGCAGGTTTCTGAGCAGGAAGGATATATGATGGCAACACCACCATAGACTAAGCTAGCTCCGATGCAACTACAGATTAAACTATTACATACTAAAGGGGTGGTTCAGACTATCAAACTCACACTATGGGATCAAGATTTAAATTGTGAGTAAACAAATTTATACTTTAGTAACGTACCGTAGAAAATATAAGTACTCGCCCCAAAGGTATGGAACAGCTGATTTATTATGTCTGGTCTGAATCTTCCTCTAAATTTATAACATTTATTTAACACCTGTATTCTTCATTTGATATAACTGGAATAAAATTTCATAAATAAAGACGCTCGAGGGTGTTAATTTTACAACCCGCTCCTGAAGGAAACTTGGGATGGCATCATCAAGCAGAGGAACCCCCAGCAAGCGTAAAGATGCAACGACTAGAATATTAACATTTGAATAACGAAATAATAAACCGTGGTGGTCAAATGGCGAGTAACGTTGCCGGCCCTCACCTCCTGGGTGATGGTTCGATCCCCGTCCAGGCCGACTCGTACCAATGAGTTATTCAGAATTTATATACGATTTGTAGCACCACTGGCATTTCGATGAAGGAAAACATCGTGAGGAAACCTGCATGCTTCAATTTCGAGGCATGTATTGTACCCACTGTCCATTACAAGTGGTGACAGGCTCACTCCCCGTCACACTGAACAGAGGTTCGGTACTACTAGTGAAAAGTGGATATTCTGAGGTTTCAGAATATCTCTGACTACCCCCTCGGGGGATATAGTTGTGAGCAATGCTTATGCTTATTACGTTAGAAATAAAGTAAAGTAATAAAGTAAAGTAAAGTTTATAAAATAAACGTAGTGATTGAAAACTCTTTGCAGAAGGTTAAAAAGTATGTGTCTTTTTAAACTTCTGAAATTTTATATGGGACTGTGAGTCTATAGTTTTTCACTCAGAGGAAGGATCTCCATAGAGTCCACATAAATTTAGGATTATAGTATATACTTTTGTCTTATGACGTACCTTTAATAGTAGAAGGAGATGGAACTATAGATATTTGTTTATGCAGCTGTCCACTTTTTTTTGAGCTAGTGTGTGTGAAAAGTGACCGTAAACATAAGGCCATATGTGACTTGGTGCCTTTTGTCCATACTACTTGACACACTCAAACCTAAACGTCAAAAAAGTGGACACTTTACAATTGGTATGGCTCACTCTATTAGGTATAATCTCTTTGGTATTTCAGGTCAATTCCCTAAGCTTAAAAATGCAGCAACCAAGTCGACATACTTCAGTTTACATACTCTATAACATCGGTAACCATCGGCGTCCGTCGGTCTCCCTCGGCCCCGGATATCCTGCAACCCTTTGAGCCAGAGACGTGATGGAATTACGTCCCCGGAGCATTACGCTGTTTTAAAAATTAATACATGCAGTGGGTGCAGTCTTTGCGAGAGGAAGACATTTATTCTTAGAAGTCGGTCGCGTGAATAAGTTATTAGGTTCGATGTTGGTTTGCTTCTGTGATGTGATGATACTGTTTACAGTCAGGGTATGATCTATCCGTTGTATCCTTTGACTATTTATATGTGGACTGGTTACGCGTGTAATTCTACTAACAAACATTTCTGTCACTTTTTGCGGGGGGCGAGGTAACATGAAATCCGCAACTTTGGATTTTATTCCCCATAACTTTAGATTATAATTTTGAATGTTAAAAATCATGAAACGTGGTCTCGTGTGAACCCCAAACGTTCCAAGTTCGAAGTTATTATTTCGCAATTATAGGCTGTCTCGTTTAGTGATAAGGTGTAAAATTGAATCTAAATGCACAAGATCAATTGTGCTTATACCGTGGCAGAGGGGAAATGCTACCGCAAGGCTAGTCCTTATAATAATTAGTCAAAGGTTGTATCGACAAGTTCATAGGTACCTATGCGCGCTGAAGGTTAATGCGCTCTCTCATTATAACCCTTTCGAATAAAAAACACACGCACACCAATATAATATTTTTTTTTACATTTCACCTATCTTATGGAGTGTGTACCTAAACTTAAGGGCCTATGTCGAAAAATTATTGAAGCAAAATGGGCATGTGATAGCTTATATTACGGCCTGATGCGAGAGAAAGAGATGGGGCGGCGCGCGAGCCAGAAACGACGCAGGCGTAAAACAAACTTTATTTAATAGTGATTGTACTATTTTTGTATGTTCATTTCTGCTCTAATCAAACTTTATAAAATATCAATCTCTTTTTTTTAAATCATGTCTCGTGTTTCTATTATTCACTGTTTAGCAGTTCCAAGCGTTTATCGATAAAGACGGAGGCTACTTTGGCTTATTTATCTATCGAGAAAATGTCTCTTAATCGTGTTTTGGCTCTAATCAAAACTTCAATTATATGTTCAATTTACACAAAATTCAAAATTCAAAATAGTTTATTCAAAATAATATCACATAGATAACTTTTTGACGTCATGTTTTTGAATCTACCACCGCGTCGGAAGGTGTTCCGTTGTAGAGAAGATGCGGCCAGAAACTCTACAACACACTTCTTTTAAACAAAACAAAATATACAAAGTACAATTACATAAATTCAATATTAAATTACATAGTGTAACATTGTCAAGACCAGACATTTTGGTCATTCAAATAATCATCGAGTTTATAGTAACCTTTTTTACAGAGGACTTGTTTAACATGGGACTTAAACTTTTTGTCCGTCAAGTTAAGAATATTCTCTGGTATCTTATTATAATAACGTATACAGTGCCCCATGAAAGATGTGTTGACCTTACTAAGTCGAAAATGTGGGAATACTAATTTATTTTTATTTCTTGTATTGTAATTATGAACGTCACTGTTTTTGGGAAAGAGAGACAAATTTTTGCGAACGTATAAAATATTTTCGTAAATATATTGACTGTAGAAAGTCAGAATATTGATCTCTTTGAAAAGATCTCGTAGTGAATCTCGACAACGCAGATTATAAATGGCTCGAATTGCCCGCTTTTGAAGGATAAAGACAGACTCAACATCTGTAGCACGGCCCCACAGCAAAATACCATAAGACATGATACTATGGAAGTAGCTGAAGTACACCAGTCTCGCAGTAGCTATATCGGTAAGCTGTCTAATTTTTCGAACTGCATAGGCTGCCGAGCTCAGCCTACCTGCTAGGGTTTCTATATGTGGACCCCATTGCAGCTTCGAGTCAATCTTTATCCCCAAAAATACAGTATTATTTGTGAACTGTAATATATCATTATCTAAAGTTATTTGATTTTCAGTATTAATAACATTTGGTAGAGTGAATTTAATACATTTAGTTTTCTTTGCATTTAATGCAAGATTATTAACACTGAACCAGTTCAGAACTTGTCGAAGAGTATCATTTACATTGTCATTTATATCATCAACATCTTGTGCCTTTCTACTTGTTTTGAAAATAAGAGAAGTATCATCAGCAAATAACACTATGTTCGACAAGTTCTGTACCATGTAGGGTAAATCGTTTATATAAACCAGAAAGAGGAATGGACCCAATATAGAACCCTGTGGAACGCCCATTTTTACTTGTGAGCCAGAAGAATGTGTTCCATTGATAGACACCCTTTGAATTCTCTTTTCTAAGTAAGATTCTAACATATCCAATGCCCTGCCTTGAATACCGTAGTGGTTTAATTTGATCAACATTGTTTTATGATCAACACAGTCAAATGCTTTGGATAAGTCACAAAAGACTCCGATTGCATTTTGGTGCTCCTCCCAAGCGCTGAAGATATGCTGAACCAGCTTAACTCCGGCGTCGGTTGTTGAGCGACCCTTGGTGAATCCAAACTGTTGCTCATGCAGCAGCCTCTTGAAGTTAAAGTGGGAGAGCATTTGACTGAGTATAATCTTTTCAAAAACTTTGCTGAGAACGGGTAGAACTGACGCAGGTCGAAAGTTACTAGGGTCGCTTTTATTGCCCGTTTTGAAAAGTGGTATTACTTTACTATGTTTCATTAAGTCAGGGAAAGTTCCTGAATCAATGCAGCAATTAAACAAAGATGCTAAATAAGGTGCTAACGTTTTAATTACAGAGCTGAAGAGTTTGACTGACATACCCCACAAATCTTCAGTATTTTTTTGGTTTAATGCTTTAAAGACCTTGACTATTGTATGAGGGTCAACATGGTCAAAACTGAATGGGGAAGTACACTCGTTTACATTATTTTTTAGCAAAACTTCGGCAAGAGCAGGTGAGGAGTTCAAAGATTCTGTAGTCTTTACAGGGATGTTGGTAAAGAAAGTTTCAAACTCCTCAGCCACTTCCGCCTCTGAGCTAACTATACCGTAATCTGTCTTAATTGAGATGTCTTGTTCTCTCGGTTTTATATTCCCAGTTTCTCGGTTAATCACATTCCAAACAGTCTTAACCTTGTTGTCTGACCTCTTAATTTTATTGCGGATATGTATTGATTTCGCTAAGATGCAAACTTTCCTAAATATTTTTGAATAGGTCTTAACGTAGTCCTTAAATTTTTCACTATGGATATAGGTCTTTTTATCGTATAATTCAAAAAGAGTGTCCCTACTCTTTCTGATTCCAACCGTAGCCCATTCGCTGAATTTGAATTTCTCGGTTGATGTGGTTTTACGGATTTTGAAAATTTTGTCATACTCTGCACAAAGTACATTGAAAAAATCGTTGTAAAACTTATTAGGGTCACTCTGGTTTAAGGTAAGAAACGGCAATTTACTCTCTAACGTGTCTTTATATCTCTCTATCCTTCCAACAGTGACGGGCCTACTCTTTTTCGTAATTTTATCGTTAGTTTTTAAAGCTGGGAAAGAAACTATTTGTCCGCTGTGATCAGATTTAAGGCAATTGATTACCGCTTTATCAACGAACTCACAGTTACAAAATATGTTATCTATACATGTGGCGGTGGTAGCTGTTATTCTAGTTGGTTCCAAAAATAAGTTTTGTAGGTCAAATGAATTGAATAAACTAGTAATTCTAAGGCAGTATGTGTCTTTTTCAAGTAAATTAACGTTAAAGTCCCCACAGACTATGATGGATTTATTACTTTTCGATACTAATTTCAACGCATCCTCCATTACTGACTCAAAAACATGGAAGTTCGAATCATAGGGTGGCCTGTATACACAAATGATAATGTGATTTTGTAACTCGACACAAGATAGTTCTATGTTACTTTCAACGGAAAGTCGGACAATATCTCTACGTTCCTTAACTTTAAGATTATTTCTACTAAATATGACTGAACCTCCGCGAGTTGTCGACTTTCGATTGAGAGCACTGGCTACTTGATAATTTTCGAAGCCAAATAACATTTCACTTTCTTTGAGCCAATGCTCAGTAACACAAAACAAATCTAATTGAAATTTCTCTAAAAACAATTCGATTTCTAATTCTTTGCCAGAAAAGCCTTCAATATATATCCGCAAATCATACTCCTACTGTTAGTACTTCATGATATATGATGCTTTGAAGAATCCCATTTTTTTCACATATCCTCTTAAATGCGCATATGTACTATACAGGGTGTTAAACAGTTGCATTATTTTAAGGGGTCATTGTATTCATGACGTGGAACAATTGTCCCAAAATAACCTATAGAAATTAGCCAAAAAAATAATTGATTTTCCATACTAAATGCAATCAGCTGATAAATCGTTTGTATGATTTTTTTTTAAATATTATATGATAATTCTAATGCGCGTGTGAAGTCTACCAATATTGAGCACACGTATATAGGTTGATGATGAATTATGACCACCATTTGAGAGCTACCATTTTTTTTCAGTATTATTTCAATAGTAAAAGTTGTTCAGTTTGATGGTCTGAAGCACCAACCCCTAAAGTTTACACCCTTTGTATACTTAAAAATAATCACTAAAGAATTTTCGGAGCAGTCACAACCATTGCTATTCCTAGTAAGACTAAGAAACCCAAAAAAACAGGTTTTTCGAAATAAAATATGTTTATTTTTCTACCCAGTTACTTTACTTTAACTAGATTCACACAAACAGCATGCAAGTACGCACAACTTCACAGGCATAAGATCTGCTCCACACGAATAAACAGACCGGACAAACACTGTCAGTGTGGAAGCACCTCAGGTGCCTTAAGACGCTGGGGTGAGCTTGTTACAAATGTACCCAGTCCACGCCCCAGTTGATGTGTTTGTTGTTACACTGAATATACGTTGATTTACTGTTGGAATACATCAGTTCACTAAAGATTGCAATGGTAAAAAGTTAAATTAGCCTGTAAAATTCCTCTGCGGGTAAGTTCCCTCTCACGAATTTTGGTGAAAGCGCCATACTCCACCAGTGCGGATTAAAACTCAAACTCAAAAGGTTTTATTCAAAATAATATGACATGGATTCTGACCAGGGTTGCCAGATTCGGGGGGGTTTTTCCGCGATTTCGGGGAAAAATTTGGGGAAATGAAATCATTGGGAATATTGATAGGGAAAAACATATTCGTACTAAAACTCATTTGGGGGGTTTTTCTATAAAACGTATCGTATCAATCTGGGTGAATTCCTGATTCTGACGTCATTTTTGACTCTACCATCGCGTCGGAAGGTGTTCCGTTGCAAAGAAGATGCGTCGAGAAACTCTCGGTAGATGCTATTTAGTGGTCAACTCTCTGTCAGACAATTTTCTTAATAGGTATCTGTTTTAGCTAAACGAATAATATTAGTTACACCTTCATCTGGCGGAACTGTACGAGACCAACTAAATAAATTTGAGGTCTTCCGGGGTAATCGCAACTGTGGGTCAATTTCAGCTAGCTGATGTTAAAATAAAAAGTACGTACAAAGTAGGTACCAGCTGTAATAGACGCACGTCTAGACATCTAGAAGGCATGTGTTGGTAAATAAAGAGAACTGAATCGTGATACTTATGAGTGTAATTGCTCCATATATGCAATTTGGAGATTTCATATTTTATAATTATAACGAATTTAAAAATAAGGTTAATAACAAAATGTTCAAACGTAATTACAATCGAATAGAAAACAAAAAAGTTACAAGCGATTGAAAAAAGTTTTTAAACATCTATCTCTTTCATGCAAAACAGGTGTTTGTATGACACGTCGTCATGATTTGTATGCAAATACGAGGTTATGACGTCACTTCTCTTATATATGCCTCGCTCTAATTGTACATTTTACCAATTAGGTATATTTAAGTTATTTTTAAAGATATTCCAAAATTTATTTCACTTTAGTGTTTAAGATATCAAACAGGTTTTAAAAAAGTGAATTCTTGTATTTTTTTATACTCTGACTTCAGGCTTTGCCTTCCACGTCATATCTACCACATACTTAATCAGTCAAACATCGTGTAAAGGCTGAATAAACAAGTAAGATGCATGCAAGCATGTTCACCCCATCGTGTCGTGTCGTCGTGCGGTACGCCGTGGGATTTGCGCCGGTATATTGAGTCCCCGAGACATTCCCACGCTTCAGTGTTTAGCTAAGAACTTAATTAACTCGTTACGCACGTACTCATGCTCTTTGCAAGGAGTTAGCGTTAGTTGACGGTTGTCTATAAAAGTTTATTTTACTTTATAAGAAGTTCTTATAAAAGTAAGTTCGCAGGGCATTTATGAATAGTGTTGAGATAAAGAGGGCCATACGCTAACTCGCAGGCCCAGTGTGCAGTTGCGGAGGAAAGTTAGTGGTCAACTTTCTACCAGATCATTTTTAACGTACCCTAATAACAGCTAAACGTGCCTTTTGAAGCCTGAAGACGCACGAGATGAAATACCACTTAAATAGTTACTCATTCAAAGACTGACCGGACGAGGCGTATAATAAACTTCAACACAGTAAAATTGCTTATTTAATCTTTGTATAAGTTAATAAAAAAAATCAAAATCCTAAAACCTTTAATTACACGAGCGTTCATAATGTAATAGTAACAAAAAAATTTATTTTCGCATTATAATAACACCTTTCTTCAAAATTCATTTACAAAATCCTTAAAACTTACGTATATCAGTGACAAGATATTCTTATCTTCATCATCTCTGCCGATGTACTAATTAAAACAAATTATGTAAAAAGAAATTTAGTTTAAAACTGAATATGCAATATCTATAAACTAAATATAATATATAGCCGTGGTGGTCCAGTGGCGAGTAACCTGGCCTGTCGTGCAGGAGGCGATGGTTCGATCCCCGTCCAGGCCGACTCGTACCAATGAGTTTTTCGGAATTTATGTATGATTTGTAACACCAATGGCTTTTCGGTGAAGGAAAACATCGTGAAGAAACCTGCATGCTTCAATTTCGAGGCATGTATTGTACCCACTGTCCATTATAAGTGGCGACGGGCTCACCCCCCGTCACACTGGACAGAGTTTCGGTACTATTGGTGAAACGTGGATGTTCTGAGGTTTCAGAATATCTCTGACTACCCCCTAAGGGAATATAGTCGTAATCATATGTTATGCTATGCATGCTAAATATGCAAAGATTTTCTAGCAGCAACATAGTAGGAAGTAAAAAATGCAGAACGTACCGGCTTCTAAGCCAGGTTTATCTGAGAGCCGCTAGCTGGCAGCGCGGTGCAACACAGTGTTTGCACAATATCTGGACAGGGGCTTAACAAGATGGACGATTGTGTTCTTGTGTAAAGTAAGGTAGTCCTAACTCGTGGTCATATGTTTTTGACTAACCCATAACATATTGAGATCGTGAGTTTTAAGAGTCCATCTGCAATAGTAGGTACGCAATATTTTGAAGATCAAACAACTTTATAGGGTCTAAACTAAGGGTCTAAAAAACCAAAGTCGCTAAGAAAAAGTATTTGAAAGACGTTGGTTGTATTATTATTTCTATATTTTTTGAGTCACTTTGCATAACATAACATAGCATAGCATAGCATATGCTCACTACTATATTTCCCGAGGGGGAACTCAGAAATTCTACGTTTCACTAGTAGTACCGAAACTTCTGTCTAGTGTGACGGGGGTGAGCCCGTCGCCAATTGTAATGGACAGCAGGTACAATACATGCCTCGAAATTGAAGCATTCAGGTTTCCTCACTATGTTTTACTTCACCGAAAAGCCAGTGGTGTTCCAAATCGAACATAAATTCTGAAAAACTCATTGGAACGAGTCGGCCTGGAAGGGGATCGAACCATCTTCTCCTACAAGGCAGGCAAGGTTGCTCGGCACTGGGCCACCACGGCTTGTGTCACTATCAAATGCTGTAATAAAGGTTGTTGTCGTAGAAAAAAGCTACACCCACTACGTACCTCTATTTAGATATATAATCCATTTACAATGTGTCATGGATTTTCTTATCAAGATTCATCAAAACTAAACCCGCAACAAAAAGAGAAATGAGCTTTTACTAATCAGGAAAAGAAATAGTCAAAGAAACAGAGATAATGTTTCAAAAAGCCACGGTATATATGAGTTATTAAATCAAGTATGAAGCGAAAACATCCGCTACCGGCAGCCATGCCGTAGATTTCATTAGACTTAATTGAAAAATAAAAAGAATTCCTTTACTTACATCGCATTCAGCGCTGTCTTGCCTGCCATCCCGCAGTTTAGTCTACAAATGCTGTTCGTTTGCCCCTGTCTAGAACTCGTTAAACTACTGTACGTTCCCTTAAACTATCATCCACATAAGCTTTGAAATAAAGTCCATTATCTAACGTTCAATTTTCGCAACATACATCCTTTATGTTGGGATGGTACAAATTTTTAGTTTCAAACGTCTCAGACGATTCAGACCTTAGTCACGGTAGGTTAAGACCGGTTTTATGTTGTACAATAATTTGTCGATACACTTTTCTTGTGTCGAGTACACAGTTCCCTCTACTAAGTGCATCTAGATCGCTCTACGTGCATCCGTTCGCAATGTCAGTTGGAAATTTCTCGTTACCGCAATAATCCACCTTTGGGTTGAAATAACGTTTTGAAATATTTCTCAATTTACGTTGGCGAAGCATACTACAGGTCAAAGGGAGGGCAGTTGTCAGCAATGACGCCAACGCCATGCTAAGTTTTCTTGAAATCTATTATGCTTGGATTGTAGTCGAGTGTTAGTTAACCTAATTTAAGATCTTTACCTACAACGTACATAGATATTACAAACACACGACCGTAACTTTCAAATTTGATTAGTCGATTTACTAATATCTACGAAATAATCAAAATAATTACGATTCCATACGTTTTACATATAACGTACCCCTCCATTCTACTAATTACAAACATTGTAATAAAGGCGTAGACACTATAAATGCAAATTTTCAAACCAAAAATTCTACAACAATATTCTCACAAAATATCTTTCAACAAAATGCAGTAACGCGATGCACTTTTGAATTTCCTGCTAAGCCGGCCGGTGCGTGCGAGAATACGGAATGAACCACAGAATCAGAACAAATAGATGACGCAGGCGTGTCTCTAAATAATAGCTCTTCTTAGTCCTATCGAACTTTATCTGTCTTTTGTCTAAAGAAATTAATCTTTATTATGTTTTCTTGAAATTGAGATTTCTATAATAATATATGTATCTCAGTTATAACGCTGAGACAGATCAACAGGATGAAGAAGATAGCATTACATGAGTTCATTGTCAAACTACAAATTTTTTTAAAACTTTGTAAAGGGTCCAAAATGCGTCTTTATTATATACCTTAACACATCCCCCGATTACTATATGATTGAGTAAGTCGTTCTCACTCAAACATGCTGCGCCGAGCCGTGCCAAGCCGCTGTACAGCAACAGCGTTATGCCAGCGGCCCCCTCATTTGAATAGGCACATCTCTTGAGAAATACTCTCGACTCTCTAATCTCACTTGGTTATTTTTAACCGACTTCATAAAAAATGTTAGGTTCTGTATCTATTGCTTCTTTGTCCGTGTAGCGAGCCGTGTTCACTCAACTGTACCGCGCTGAGCCTTGCCGAGCCGTTATACAGCAACAGCATTGTAACAGCGGCCCGCTCGTCTGAATAGACGTCTCTCTTGAGAAATACTCACATGATTCTCTAATCTTACTAGGCTGTTTTTAAATCTTCAAATGTCCCTGTCCTTTTTTTTGACAGTAAGTTTCTGTATATCTCTGGCATAATGGTTTCAATCCTGAGATTTTACAAAAAACTATAATAAAAAAACCCGACTGCATAAAAAACCTATTAACTGAAAAGAGAAAAAAACAAGCTTTATAATCACTAATCAGCTGTAACAACTTTGTGTGAGCAAATATAATTTTATTGTTATTAGGTAGGTATCGCAAACGGGGACAAAGTAAATGTTTGGTTGGTTATTGATTGGTTTGTCCCCTGCCTGCCTGCAATACCTATCTAATAACAATAAAATTATATTTGCTCAAACAAAGTTGTTATAGCTGATTAGTGATTATAACGCTTTTTTTTTCTCTTTTCAGTTAATAGGTTTTTTAAGCAGTCGGGTTTTTTGTTTATCTTAATAATTTCGTTTATTTCATACTTTTTACTCTTGTGTCGAAAAGGTAACATAAAAGTACTATAATATTTATATATTTGGAATCGTCTGATTACTATCTTTATTTGATACCCATATTGTAATTTTTAACAAAAAAATATTGTTTCTTCCCCCTCTCTTTTTAGATTCGTAGACGTCATCTTGAAATAATATACCCTATGTCACTTAGACGATTTTTACAAATACAATGATACCTCATACTTTAAAATCCATACATACATACATACATACACTCGAAAAACATAACCCTCCTTCAGGCGCAGTCGGGTAAAAAAAGCGGAAATCAGAAAATTTTCTGCAACAAAATTCTGATTGTTTAGTGTATTTTGGATAAAATTGATATTAATTTTATTTTTATAACATTATTTGACTTTTTAAAATACTGGAAACGATCTATCTAATGACGCTCAGAATAGAGGGATTGAAGTCTAATTTTAATGGATTTCTAAAACCACTGGAAGTACAGGTATACTCTTTAGTGTATAATTCTTATGAGAACACTGTTTTCAATTCGTCATCACGCCGATAGTTACTGTTTAATATTTTAATACCTAGAAGTTGATCGTCACATTAATAAACTAGGCAGATGTCAGCACAATCGGTCACGTGCTGCGGAACAATGCAGTCCGCTCCGTCGGGCCTCGGTAAACGCTTTCCACATACTACTGCACTAACGTGTAACGTTTAGTTGTAGTTCAACTCTACGCTCGTTGGATGGATTCGAATTTTGAAATATTTAGCTACCTAATGACCTTTATTCTCAGATTCCTTCTCTGATTATAGACTACTAGCGACCCTCCCCGGCTTCGCACGGGTGCAATGCTGATACTAAATATATTACAAAACGCGCCACCGGCCCCGGCCGGTACCGCCGCAACCGCTGTCCCCGCATTATCTTCAAAAATATTCATTTAAATGACATAATTTGTAAAAAGGCCATATTGATCTATATTAAATGGACAATATATCTAAGGTACTTAATTGGATAAGGATTAATGCTGTATTGCTTAAAATAGCTTCGTAAATAAGCCATTTTTCTCGTAAAAAGTAAAGAATAAAAAATGGTTATTGTGGGTTATCCCTAATAGATAGACATGTACCATCGCGAGCTTTTTTGTAGACCATTTTAAGGTGTACAATACTGTAGAACATTATTTTGATCCATCTCGTAGGGTTCAACCAACGTTTGCAATGTAAGCGCAAAAAAATGTGTTTATTTACGACTTCACTTAGAAACCTCTAAAATTATCAGTGTTTCACTACTATATTATGCATGTATTATACATATAAACCTTCCTCTCTAATCACTCTATCTATTAAAAACAACAGCATCAAAATCCGTTGCGTAGTTTTAAAGATTTAAGCATACATACATACAGACAGCGGGAAGCGACTTTGTTTTATACTATGTAGTGATTACAGCGTAACCTTGTATAAGATAGAGATTTGAAGTTAATGATGAACAATTAGCATGCAATTTTAGTTTCTTACTTTTTATAGAGATATGGGACAAACATATGGTTACAACAATAAGGACAGCAATAGCATTATTCGTAGAAGGATTAGGGTGTGTGCCTTTAAAAAATAGCACTCCATAGTTGTTTTGCGTTCAATCAGATTCCCAAAGGCCAGGTCAAAAGAGTGCACCTGTTTTAATAGTTCCAGCTTTCCTCACAGTTTTATCTACAAACCAGTGCAGGTCTAGTGGGGTCCAGGTCATAGAAAAAGTCTTTTCAAGACATGAACAAATTCAGCGCACAATTTCTCTTCTGGTGTCCGAGTTTTTTCAAACTATCTTACGGTCTCTGACGTGGTTTTATGGAACGACTACTACCACCAGATATAGTTGCCAGACCCAACGGCTTAACGTGCCATCCGAAGCACGGAATCATCTTTCTTTTTCTGACAATCCGGTGATTCAGCTTGCAATGTGCAACTGGGGGAAAATGCACAAAGTGATATATAACTAGGTGTCCCCTGTGGGATTCGAACCCACGACCCATGGCCCATTGATAGGTATACAGTAAGTTTGACAAATGTTTATATTAAAGCAATCCAGACGAATCAAATTAATTCAATAATAAATTTCTACACCAAACCAGCCTAATAGCTTATTCAGACCCAACGAAAAACCGTCCTGAAAAAATAAACACTGCCATAAGTAAAATTACTAATTTCGCAGGCGTATAATACAAACTCATCGGGGACCGCAGCAATCGAGTACGAATCGGGAAGGCGCAGCCACTTTATATTCGGAATCGATTGAAGTTGTAAAAGGCAGCGAGTATTGAACAGAATTAGAATTTAAAATATATCGATTCCCTTATGAATGAGGACAGGATGCGGGAGAGAGATGAAATATTAAATGGCGTGTTTTTTTCCAATTGGCCGCTCAGAGCAGCTGAGGCGGTTGTAAAAACGATACGTGACTGGAAGGAGGAACCGTGGAGTTACTTCGTGCCGTCTGCTAAAGGATTAAACAATTTCATGTTAGTTGATATTATTTGATATGCAGGATAAATAGGAGAAAATATTTCAATTAAATGTTATTACTGAAATAATGTAATTTTGATCTGAAACATCTATTGGCGCGCCTTGACAGTAAAACCTACTGGTATGCCGTGACGACAAACTATGGCGTGACGCCGTTACGCCACGTTTGACAGCTGCGAATGTTCGAAATTTTCGTCAAATCGAATGAGTGCGGAATTTCGTTGTTTCACATCTGCCGGGCGTCTCACGATCACTTATTTTTTTTTTTTACTTACCTGTAAATGTTTCCAATTTCTTTTCACTCTTCAACAAGTTCTGAATTGGTTCAGTGTTAATAATCTTACATTAAATGCAAAGAAAATTAAATGTATTAAATTCACTCTACCAAATGTTATTAATACTGAAAATCAAATAACTTTAGATAATGATATATTACATTTCACAAATAATACTGTATTTTTAGGGATATAGGTTGACTCGAAGCTGCAATAGGGTCCACATATAGAAACCCTTACACTATGTAATTTTATATTGTTTTTTTGTAATTGTACTTTGTATATTTTTTTGTTTAAAGAAGTGTGTTGCAGAGTTTCTGGCCGCATCTTATCTACAACGGAACACCTTCCGACCCGGTGGTAGATTCAAAAACATGACGTCAAAAAGTTATTTATGTGATATTATTTTGATTAAACGATTGAGTTTTACGTTTTTCTGGATATTCGGTGCCTGTGCCCTGCGGTGGGAAAAATTCAGGATGCACTTTTCTAGGTTCAGCAAAAAGTATGTCGAGTCCCAGCATGAAAAATGTTTCAAGTAAAATGTAGCGAAATTTCAGACAACAATCGAATGCTGAAAGCGAATGCAGCAATATTCGTGTATGTGTCGTAACTCGTGTTGTGGTAAAATTGCTAATATAATAGCGTGGAACAGTGCATTCTGACATTACTGGATTTTCGTTAATGAGCGTAGTGTAGCAGCGATCGGTTATTAAGGGCAGCTGCCGTGTTGTTTGGTTATTAAACCGAATCTATGTTTGGCTTGGATTTACAACTTTGTAAATTTAAAAAAAATATTTCTTTACCAAAAATTTCAAAATAATAAAGTTGAAACAGAATATACTATTATAAACTTTTAGTATATGGACGATATACAATTTTTACAAACTTTTATTGAACTTGAACTTGATTATAATAAACCATTCAATAATCCAAAAGCTTCATGTTGGTTTTTATACAACGTGTTAATGAATTAACGCAAAACTAGAAAGTAGTTTGTTTAGAATCGAGAGCAGAATCGAATTATCATGGTTTCAACATAGGTAATTTTTTTCAAAATATTAAATAATTTGTTTGTAAAATTTAAAATTTACTAAACTGGATCTCAACCCACCGCTTGGGCACTCTCAGACAACTTACTACCAAAACAAGATTCTTAAAATATATCCATGAGCATGTTAGCGCTTTCATTCATTGCTGAAATGATAACAAATCATTTTTGCCTCAAAACTTAAAATGCGAATAACTTTAAATTTTAACTATCAAAGTAATTAAATTATGGTTGTAATCTAATTATTTTGTTATAAATCAGTTGGGGTGTATGAGGTTTTGCGTTTATTCATTAACACATTGTATTTGCCGTACCGAATCAAAACCCTTCAAAGGGAATATTTTGAGTCTCTAGTATCTTTTCTCCAGTGGTGGTAAGGTAACTATGTTATTAAATTTTTAATTATTTTATTGAACTAAAATTCAAAAGAACTATTTAGAATTTCTAAGTTATTCATGAAAAATGCTAAATGAAAATTTACCATGAAAAGTAAACTTCACCTTAAATGAAACTTCTCACAAAATGAAAATTTTCAGTAATATCATTTTCACGTTCATTGGCCTACAAGCCATGTATATTATTGTTCAATATTGAATTTACCTTTCTGCTTATCTTCATACTTCTCAACATAGGCAAGTAGAGCATTGAAGGATGGCGTGTCAAGATTCAAGATAAATAATCCTACTAACATTATTACTATTTGGCACACACATAGAATATGATCTGGATTAACACATAGGATACTTTTTTAAGTTCTACGCAGACGGAGTCTCGGGCAACATCTAATAATCAATAAATAAACGTTTTTTCAACCAACCAACCCAACCTCCAGTAATGGAGAGGAAACCGAAGAGGAAGAAGAAAAAACGTTTTTATTGGTCTTAAAACAATAAATACACCAAAAAGCACAATAAATGTAATACAATATTAATTTAAGTTTCGTACGCCTCCTACGAAGAAATGGCGTAGTCAATTCTATGTTAAAACCACACGGCTACCTTATTCGTTCAATTCAAATAAACACACTATTCTGGCAACAAGCCAACTCGCTAACCTTGGGTCTCCACTAACTGTAAATTTCACTACAAGAGTTCATGTATGTGTATGTACGTAGGGTCCAATTGATAATTTCATTTAATATTTATTCGAGAAATTTGATTGATTACCAAATTAAGCATCTCACATATTTTTTATGATTATCTTCTCAATACAATATAATCAAATATAGGTATTTGTCCAGACGGTCTGAAAAACCTCTGACACCAGGGCTTGCTGCCCACAAGATAAGAAGAAGATATATAATCCTAAAAGCTTATATTGTATAACTATCAGCTTGTTAAGATGACTCAATACTATTATTTCCAAAAAGGGTTTTCAGATATGTTTAAAATATCCCAAATTCAAACCACAAGGTATCACAACTCTGTCGATTGTGATTCGTAGTGAGCTCTAAAGAGAATATAATCACGTGAGCTCCAGAAAGAATATCACTGGTAAGCTCCATAACCTTAAATAGTGATAAATACCAAAGCAAAAGTCCATATTATTAAACTGCAGTCCTTTGGTATGGCCAAATTCTGTCCAGTATGATTAATCATATTATATTGTAATCTCTAATGCGCATTCGAGACTTATCAGATTGTTACTCTTGGCATTAATTTAGCATGTAGCAGTGCTTTTACAAGTGGCATAGAATTATTCATGACTTTCCTGTGACTTGTATAAAACTTATAGTATTAAAATATGCAATTCCCAAGAGCAATTTGCTTGTTGGATACATGAGATAGAAAAGCTCTACGTACCTACATTACATGTCTTCCGTGTGTATTTGAACCAGGACCCTAATGATTATTGGATGTCCAAACTATTATGTAGTCCATCGCCACATTACAAAAGTGACAAAAGCTAAAAAGCAAAGCGCTGTTTGTAATCGATACAGCGTTCACTTTAACAATGAAACTAGTAACCGATTCGCGGCGAACCTCTCTTTTCTAGTTTATTTCTTTCGACTCTCTCTCGTCACTTTTTATTCCGCACTTTAGCTTCCACCTCAATTCAGCCACTCGCGTCTTTCTCTGCATCGGAATTTGTGAAATATTCACTGCGGTGAATTATAAACCTTTGCGTTGTAGAAGTACGGTTGAGTTTCGAGTGTAACGTTGTATCTGCAAAGTTTTTACTTTTCATTGCGACGGAATATGATGCAGAAATGTAAAATGTAAGGACAATTGAGTGGAGTGGGAGGCGCAAATGTGTAGTACGCTGTTCTCTGTCCCCCAACGTGGAACTGTGTTTTTTTTTCTGTGCTCTTTTTAGTATTCCGTATTCAAATTGGAAATACGGAGTTTCAAAATCACTCGATTCATCCGCGTGTAATAATTTTTCATACAATAAAAAGTATAATTTTAGTAATTTCAAGCGTTTAGTCGTGGAAAAACAAAGCACCGCGTTGCTAAAGCGAAGCTGAAAGCGCTGCACTGGAAAATCCTCTCAAACTTTTGACAATATCCAAAGAAATTACTATGATACATAAAAACAAACTTAGTACATTTATGTGTTTTGCTACGGACGGAACACTAACAATAGTAAATGGAATTAAACTTAACATTTTTATACAACAGTGCTCTCTCTGTACTTCATCGAGGATATATCCAGGTTTTCATTTATGTTGTCTAGACGATATTACTTTATGTTGCCCCAGATATTATAATATGCCAGTGAAAAATATTTTTCTTTCACATAAGCCACGTGAATGGAAATGAACGATACATTTCTAACTTGCTTATTTTCTCATTCCTCTGTTTCGCGAACAACGGAGACACTTTATAAAATACTTTTTAATCTTTTGCAAGAAAAGCAATTGCATAAAATTTTTATAATTTATATAGTTTCTGTCCATACTCTTACATAAAAGTAAGTACCAAGCCATTAAGTACGTAATACGTAATCAACGTATTACGTACTAGAGTTGACAGAGAAACGTCATGCACCACATGTGGGTAGATGGAGCGCGGACGGGTGAAAGAGGACCTAATGCGGAGTGGCGTCAGGACAGAAAAGAAAATCGGACGTCTCTTTTTAGGGTACCGTAGTCAAACAAGGAACACTTATACTTTTGTCCATTCTGTCTGTCTGTCTGTCTGTATGCTCCGCCTCAATAACTTGCTCATTTTTGCACCTATTGTATCGAAAGTTGGCATGAAGACAGATAACAGTCAGTAATGTAGTAGTTATAAAGAAAACAATTTTTTTACCCATACAACGAAAGTAGAGTTGGTAATTTTTTATTTCGAATTAGGTGTCGTTAGATAGGTCTTGACCAATGAAATAAAACTCCCATAAAAGCTAAATCGATTTAATGCTTCTGTCTTTATCTGCGCTCAAAGTTCAAAATAGGAATGTATGAAACTTACAAATTGTTTCGGTTTTCTATAAAAGCGGCGTAGAAAAATTTTAGAAAGTAAAAACGTTTTTTCGATATTTCCCTGATACTATAAAAAATTAAATGTTCTAAATCATTTCTAAAAATGTCGTTTCAATAGACCCATAAACTATATTACGAATTATTTATTTGATGGTATGTAGTCTGAAATCAAATATTTACTACTAGCGCAATAAATTGAGCGAAATCGGAACAAAACATAGTCAGTCCAAGTTTTCAAAATCGTAGTCTTTATTTCGATTAACATTAACTAAATCTAAACCATACGTCGTTAAAAGCCATTAACAATTCACGTCCAATCTATATCTAGTTTATAGCAACAAGTCAATAGGCCACAAGTTAACGTATGGACAATAAAGTTTTAATCGTAAATCTTCGGCTTACTGCCTCCTCGTGTCCCGTATGGACCTCTAACGATATATCTAGTCCCTGTGCAACAATAGGCTTTGTCACTTGGTTAGTTAGTGAACTGAGAATAATGAATTGGCTTGCAAATTAGGTGGCAGTAGTTGCTAACCCTTGTTTATTGTAAACGCACTGCTGGCTGAGATTTTAGTACTATAGTCCGACAAGTTTGCGCGGGGCTCTCCTGCGGGGTACAGGCGTGGGGAGAGGCGAGGTACTCTAGATGTTAGCTGGGGGCGGGTAATGTAGCGGGGAAGGGCAGCGCGCGCCGCTCAAAAGCAGCCGCACGTGCTACCTCACCTCTTCTAACGTCTGTGCCCCACGGGACGGTCGGGAACTAACTTTTCTTACTACAATTCTTGACTGTTTACGTTTTTTAGTGACAGTGACACCCCTGGGGTGGAATGCAAAACGTGGAGGAGAAACCTACAAGATGAAATTGAACACATTGGATTAACTATTACTGTTAGCTTCTACTACTAACTGCGGCCGTAGTATGGCAGCGTGATATAGCGCTATCGCGTCTTAGCTCTTTTTATATTTGCGCGCGAACGAACGAGATAAAAGGCGTGAAATAGCATAATCGCGCGCATCTTACTACGGCTGATAGTCTACTTCTGTCTGTTCAAACCACATTTTAGAATGGAGAATTTTTTCATTCAAATTTTAATTTCCACACGTGGATAGTGCTGTCAATCTCAGTTTGTGGATACTCAGTGGAATCTCATGACATACCTTAAATATAATTTTAACCATGCAATAATCATAATACATCGATAAATGTTTCGATTAATTTGATGCGTGCTTGATGTTGCTACGGGTTCTCTATTACACTGGACAGCGCACTGCTAGTGAAATGTAGAGTAGATATAATTATACTGATATGCTAGACTATTTCTGGTTGCTACCTTGGGTAATATAATGCCTAAATATGGCATTCTATTAATGCCATTTGATGCCTATTCATGAAAGGGACATTCACAAAAGACCAGCGATGGTCGAAGTAGCACAAGTGTAAAGCCTGTTAAGGCTACCAACCCCAAGTGATAAAATAGCATTTTCTTTATTATACAAGGTGTTAATGAATAAGCGCAAAACCTCATACACCCCAACTGATTTATAACAAAATAATTAGATTGAATCAATAATTTTATTATTTTATAGTTAAAATTTTAAGCTATTCACATTTTAAGTTTTCAGGCAAAAATGATTTGTTATCATTTCAGCAATGAATGAAAGCGCTAACGTGCTCGTGGATACATTTTAAGAATCTTGTTTTGGTAGTAAGTAGGGTGAGTGTGCCCGTGCGGTGGATTGAGATCAGTTCAGTAAATTTTAAATTTTACAAATAAATTAATTAATATTTAGAAAAAAATTACCTATGTTGAAAATATGATAATTCAATTCTGCTCTCGATTCTAAACAAACTACTCTCTAGTTTTGCGTTAATTCATTAACACGTTGTATATCAGATCTGATTGGGATCACGATAGAAATTATACAGAATTCACAAAGCAACTTAAGATAAACAATTATTTCCTAACTAGTTACTAGTAATCGGAAAAAAGAATCAAAAGGCAAAGGATAAGCTCGAAACGGCAGTTGATCTCCAGAACAAACAAACAGTTCTCGGCACGCTATAAGTCAACAAATTAGTTGCATTAGTTGTACAACTCGATTAACGACCCACACAGGTCTCACTTACTACCTTTACTCATTTGTTTCTCACTATTCATGTCGTTGAGTGAGAAACATGTTGTAGTCAACTAATTTTAAAAGCTAACCTTAAGGGGCTATAGGTTCAGACGAATATTTTCGATGAGAAACGCGATTGCCTAGCCCTCCGAAAAAGGCGTGCGTGTGCGTGTAATTTTGATGAAAGCGAATAAAAAAAAGTACTTTAATTTTTTTTTTATGATTTCATTAGATAAATTAATGAATATGTGAGTAAGTTCTTCTAAAACGAGATTTTTTTTTAAATACATGAAAATACGTCATATTTGTGACGATTTTCTATTGAGTGAAAACATTCCAATCGTGTATTCAATTTATGATTTCACTAGATAAACTATCTAAAAAGAGAATGGAAAAATGAAAATAAAAGATGCCGCCAAGGTATTTCGTCCTTCTATTGCACCTTAATAACCTTTCCGAAAAAGTTAAAGTTTTATAATAGAGACCATAGTGAGCATAGTGTGCCCTCACGCCTGGATATGGGTGAGCAAAGACCAAGTTTTGAGGTGCACCTTGGAAGAAGCCTATATTCAAGAACGATGACAGACTAATCGTGCAATAGGATGATAGGGAAAATGCTATTTTTCTTCTATTAAGTTGATGGCATATTATGGTTATGAGATCGATTTGTCATCGTGATGGAGAGACTTGCCAACCGGCATTAGAGGCTTGCTGATTTCCCAGGATGCGCCGGACGTATCGGGGCTTCCGTACTTTACTCATGGAAGTCCTCTCCTTACATCTTCATCATCATCCGAATCAGCCTGTATGCGTCCAACTGCAGGGAACAAGCCTACTCTCAGGGAGGTTGTATGTTCCGTGAGTCCAACACACGTGCCCAATTCGGATTGGTAGACCTTACAATACGCATCAGAATTTATTCTTCAGGTGTAGGCAGGTTTCCTCGAGATGATATGATGTGAGATGAGATGAGAAGAGCAGTCTGTATTACACTTTATGTACATCCCTATGTATTTCGAGATATGATTTTGTGAAGCTTGGTAGGGGTAGCGTAGGAAACGGATGCAGAGACATTATCGCAGCAATCAAATACTCGTTAACCCGGAATATACTGGACTCCACTGATATAGGATTTAAACTGGACACTGATTGCGACCCTGAACTTTATAAGCACCCTGTTAATTACTCTTCGCTCGCTTATTATGTGTATTTTAAAGGAAATTAGAAAATGTTTACTAAAAGCAGTCTTCATATGATTATGATCAAGAGACTGACGTATCTACTTGTACTTAACTTGATAAAGTTTAACTTAAAAGAGGCCATTACAAGACAAAGGCAAGATAGAGGTGAGAATAGGCCATACCGCAGTATAAGAAAGAGTACGCCTCTACGTGCAGTACAGAAACATCCTGCCTTCCTATTTCTGACTTCACCTCCTCTCGGTGGTATGGATGGCGTATAACAGTAAACAGTTGTCGCACTTAATCAGTATATATATGCGAGCCTCTTCTTGTCAGAGCGATTTTGCCTACCGAGTCCAGAGTGGATTGGTGGACACAAAGTAGCGATCGACTCCCTGTTAAATTTGAAGACTTGAGTCTTCTTAATTGGTCGTCACAACTATTCGGAACCAACTGTAGAATGCACCTCCGAATTAATATGAAATATCCCTAAAATGATCATATCGAAAGACAATTCTGGCGTTGCTAACTTTCGATAATTGTTCCAATCTTCATAGTATCGCTACGCAACAAGCGCCCAGCGACCCGATGTTAGATTACAATACATTTCTAATGCACGAATTTTTATACTACTGGATCTGGTCTGTGTCAAAAAGGGCACGTCTGGCTATTCACAACGGTGTGCTGGTGCCTAACCTTATGTATGGGAGTGAATGTTGGGTATTGAATAAAAGGAATGAAAGTCGAGTGAATGCAGTTGAAATGCGCTCCTTAAGAAGTATGTGTGGTATTACTTTGGTAGACCGAATCAAGAACAGTGTGATAAGGGATTAGTGTAAGTTGAAGGATGATATAGTAACTACGATTGAGAGGGGTATGCTTAGATGGTTTGGTCACGTAGAGAGAATGAATGAATGAAGACTTGCGAATGAAATATATCAATCAAAGGTGATCCGAAGTGTTGTTAGAGGCCGTCCGGCCTAAGAAAACATACCTTTGAAAAAGGCAAGTGCGTAGCACCCTCAATCGATGGAAGTGCATGAAAAGATGTATGAATGTGAATGAGGCTAATATAAAAAGGTATGTCAGAGTCGTCGTACACGCTACGACGTGTGGTAGTCCGTGGTCTCTGCCTACCCCCATGGGACCATGGCGTGAGCTTATATATGTATGTATATAGGATCCTCCTTAATATGCTGACACTTTTTTCAGGGTATGATCAGAACGTCAACCTGAACAACTTTCTCTATCGCGAAAAAAAACATCTGGTCCATACAAAAATGGAAACCCACTCGAGCCAAATGTATGGGACAGCCGATTTTTTTTTCGCGATTTCGATTTTGGTCCCATAGAGAAAGTTGTTCAGCTTGATGGTCTGATCACCCTCTAAAAAACTGTCAGCATATTAAGTTGAACCCTGTATATGGATATGAGAGGTTAAAAACAATAACCTTTTTTTAATTACATCCAAAACACAAACATTTAGAAAAACCTATCTCAAAACGGTACCGTAACTAATATTAAAACGGAGGATACAATTTAATTTCCATTCCGACGGGAGCAAACTCGTACGGTATACGCACAAAATAAACAACATGCAATATTTTGGGTGGACTATATCAAAGTGGCGATAAACGGCGGATCCAATATCGGCACCAAACAAAGGCTTACAAGAGTTTAGGGCACGCCCACTGCGCTGCATATTCAACGGGACCAGAGTCAACACACGCCGGGAGTTGAATTGTCGAACGGTCAATTCTCTGATCACAGGATCATTCATACATTTAGGAACTTTTATTCAACTTACAGGGCCTTTTATTTCTTTTAATTCTCATGGGATGTTCAGATCATCATCATCATATCGTATGACATTTTTTTTGCCTTCCCGCTTGGATCTGAGGAGGTTTAAATGTCGAGGTCAATATGTTTTAGCCAGTCTTCCGCTGCCGGGTTTAAGAGAAGTTTATTCCGAATGCGTAAATGCGCGCTGCATACAAACGCAGTCTGGTGATATTTTCAATACTAACCAATTAAACTCAATAAAATTTTGCAGAAACAATATAGGAACAAATTTCTATGCTTGTATCGTGTCCGATTTTCGTTAAAATATACAATTTCAATGCTAGGATTAATTTAAGATTTGTATGGAAATCTTTTAGGCACTGTAACTTTAAAACTATACATTTTAACGAAAATCTAACTCTATACAAGCATAGAAATGTGTTTTTAGATTGATTCTGAAAAATTTCATTGAGTTTAATTGGTTAGTATTGAAAATATAACCATAGTACGTTTGTATGGAGCGCGCTCCGAATTATATCCTCTTAACCTATGGAGTTCTTAAATTCCACCGGAGAAACGGCGCAGAGTGCACTCATTCACCACATGGGTGAGGGTTTGGTCAGGTGCCCCGCAGTCGCACATCGGTGACTTCCTCAGGCCCCACTTGTAGAGGTGGGAGTTGGTCCTTCCGTGGTTAGTTCTGAATCGGTTCAGCTTTGCCCAGGTCTTCCGGTCCTTTTCAAAACCAGCCGGTTTGACAGTCGATGGGATATTCAGATGACGTCTAGAAACTACCGCTTACAAATTTCAAAATATAAGGTTATATACCAATTATTTCTCTGATTGATGGCTATTTTGTAGTTTATTTTTTATTTGCAACTGTAAAATGCATCGGTATTTATTTAAATTCTGAAGTTTTACTGGACACGCTTTAATACGCAGCGTTTCATCAGATCTTTACCAAATGAATATGGGACCATTCAGACACTGGCGCTGTCCAACCAAATCTTACAAAATCAAACAAATTGTAAATTTACTCGTTTCTTGAAATATTTGATAGTTTATTGTACACACTGATATATAATTATAATAGATAAGATAAGCGAGCTTATCTCGAAGGATGTCTTGGCAAATGAAGAATCTTCTCTTTTCTAAATGTATTTTTCCCATTCATGTACTTAAGAGAAGTTTATTCCAAAAATGCTAATGCGCGCTGCTTAAAAAAAAGTCTGGTCATATTTTCAATACTAACCAATTGAAGTCAATGAAATTTTGCAGAAAAAAATCTAGAAACAAATCTCTATGCTTGTATGGTGTCAGATTTTCAGTAATATACAACGTGTTAATGAATAAGCGCAAAACCTCATACACCCCAACAGATTTATAACAAAATAATTAGATTGAAACAAAAATTTCATTATTTTGATAGTTAAAATTTAAAGTTGTTCGCATTTTAAGTTTTGAGGCAAAAATGATTTGTTATCATTTCAGCAATGAATGAAAGCGCTAACGTGCTCATGGATACTTTTTAAGAATCTTGTTTTGGTAGTAAGTAGGGTGAGAGTGTCCGAGCGGTGGGTTGAGGTCGAGTTCAATAAATTTTAAAAACAAATTGTTTGATATTTTGAAAAAAATTACCTATGTTGAATCTATGATAATTCGATTCTGCTCTCGATTCTAAAAAAAACTATTTTCAAGTTTTGCGTTAATTCATTACCACGTTGTATACAGTTTCAATCCTAGGATTAATTTAAGATTTGTATAGAAATCTTTGAGGCACTGTAACTTTAAAACTATACATTTTAACGAAAATCTGGCAACATACAAGCATAGAGATTAGTTTCAAGATTGTTTCTGAAAAATTGCATTGACTTTAATTGGTTATTATTGAAAATATAAACAGACTTCGTTTGAATGGAACGCGCCAACGGTAATATACCCTTAAGCCTAAAATCGTATCCCGGTCTCCCGGACTACACTACACGCATCAGTGACTGTTGACCAACATGCGACGGTGCGATCAGTCACCACACCTACCTCCGGACCCCACATTTGCATAGTTTCTGCGCCCCTGATCTACTCATACTGTTCACTTTGACATCAATACGTTATTCGATGTTTTCACACACTCCCACCCGAAAGGTTGCCTTTGCGTTGTGGAATCCAATATGTCATATAAAATTTATACTTAACCTAACCAGTGGCGGATTTGCCCTAAGGCCGAGTAGGCCCGAGCCTAGATCGGCCAGATATTAGGGGCGACAAATCGTGACAAAAAATTCACTGATGATATCAAGAAATAACTCTAAGTACCTAAATATTCTAAAGGCACGCGAATAGTATTTAAATTTATGAATCGATTTCCATAAAAGTTATTTTATTAAGTTATTTTATTTGTAATTATATTTATACACTCATTGCCAATTGAATTGAAAAGTTGGCAATAAAGTAAATTCATTATGTAGTCTATATGATGGGTGCTGAAAAAGGGGCGGCTAGCACTTACTAAATGTCCGGAGGCCTAGGGCGGCCAAGACCGCAAATCCGCCACTGAACCTGACTTTTAAGGTTCAGTAACTAAAAGGTGTCATCGGGACCCTATTATGGCTTCGTACCCAAAGTGGACCCTGCTACTAAGCCTAGGCCATCCACCGTCCGTCCATCTGTCTTAACTTAAAAATGATGTTTCTTATAAATCGTAATAGGTATTTTCACAAATAATGTGTTGTTTTGTTAGATTTACTAACAAATATACAGTCTCCTTCTTTATATGCTGACACTTTTTTAATGGGATGATCAGACCATCAAACTGAACAACTTTCTCTATAGGACCATTATTGAAATCGCGTAAAAAAATCAGCTGTCCCATACATTTGGCTTTCAAGTTGGTTTGCAGTATTGTATGGAACAGAATTTTTTTTTTTGCGATTTATTTGTTGGTGTCATAGAGAAAGTAGTTCAGTATAACGGTCTGATCATCCCCTTAAAAAGTGTCAGCATATTAAGAAGGAGCCCTATACAGGGTGTAAGGAAAAGTATCATTAACCTTAAAACCACATACTCTACCAATCAAACCAAACAACTTTTACTATGGGAGCAAACCGATCAGAACAAAAAAATAATCAACTGTTCCAATACTAAACTGCAATACCGACTCTACTAATATGTATGAGACAGCTGATTTTTTTTTGTTCTGTCAGGTTTGCTCCCATATTAAAAGTTGTTCCATTTGATGGGTAGAGTATGTAGTTTAAAGATTAATGATACTTTTCCTTACACCTGTATACTTATAAAACAGTTCCCTGAAAGACGTACCGAAAGATAATGCACAGCCTAAACCACTAAAGATAGAAACATGAAATTTTGAATACATATTCTACAGAGATTCAGTAATGACAGGATTGTTCGAAAATCCGAAATCCACGAGGACGAAATCGAGAATTATAAAAATTCAAAAGTAACAATTATAAATTAAAGTATCAATGTGAAAGCAATAAATGATTATGATTATGATTATCAAATCAATATAAGAAACTTTTTCGAGAAACGCACGTTAATTAAAATGAAATTCTCTATGTAGATACAAAACATTTTATTGCGATGTCATACTTGTACAAATCATGCAAAGATCTGAACTTGATAGTTCAGCCCGTCCCCTCGTTCACTCTTTATCCTGACGTTCACGAAGGTGGAACCGACTCCTCCTGCAGTTACAGTCACTTTCCCTTTTGACTTGGACAAGTCTAGTGCTGATATACCCTGGAAGAAAACAAGTTCATTGTAAATGACTTTGAATAGAGCTGAAATGGAAATAGGCTGGTCATATCTGCTTAAGAGCTGATGGGGAGTCCGAGGAGACCACAACCTGGGTAGGTGTAGTGTGGGACAGCCTACGGTCCGCTGGACAGAAGAAAGGTAGGTCCGCTGTGAAAGGTAGCGGAGAGTGACTGGATGAGGAAGGCAGGCGAAAGAGTTTTCGCGATTTCGATGTTGGTCCCATAGAGAAAGTTGTTCAGTTTCACGTTCTGATTATCCCTTAAAAGTGTCAGCATATTAAGAAGGACCCTGTATACAGAGTGTAAGGAAAAGTATCATTAACCTTTCAACCACGTACTCTACCCATCAAACTAAACAACTTTTACTATGGGAGCAAATCTGTCCGCGCAAAAAAGAAATCCGTTTTTCCATACTAAACTGCAATGCCTACTCGACTCAAACGTATGGAACATCAGTTTTTTTTTTGCTCTGACAGGTTTGCTCTCATAGTAAAAGTTCGTCAGTTTGATTGGTTGGTTTAAAGGTTAATTATACTTTTCCTTACATCTTGTATACAGTACAGACACTCCCATCCCCCCACCAATTTTGAGAGCGGATCCTCTCAGTGGTACGGGAGGTGGACGAAAGACACAGTGGTGTATTCCTCTCTCATTTACTCAGCATAAATGTTCTAGCCTATTCTTGTCAGTGCTAGCCCGTTTGTATAAAAGCTTTTGAATATTCTAAGCCATTCTAGTACGGCTGATTAATATAACTAATTGTAGCACTCACCTTAATGATCTGATTCTTCGGACTGCTATAGAATACATTTTTATTCCTCGTAACAAAAGGTACACTCGACAATTTCACATTTTCCAAATAAACCAACTGAGCACCGACACTATTGCCGACATGTAGATCATCTGATCTGCACAAATTTATACAAAGAAGTGTCAAAATTAATACTGATAGAGATATTGAATTCATTTTGAATGTTGTTCTAAATCTTGAACTAATAGTGAAGATGTTACACCAATGTGTTTATATACTTCCAGTGAAGCGATTCATATGAATAAGAATGATTCAGATTCTGAAGTGATGTTATCAAGTTGTTGAGATACAGATAAAGAAGATAAAATTATAGTTGATACCATAGATGAGCAATAATAATACTGGGAATAGTTGATAATTCGACACGTGCATAGAATAATAAGAGATCAACCATTACATATTAAAAAATTTCAATTCAATAACAATTAGATAAGTACCTACAAAATCAACGCTCCGAAAATGGCAGAATCAAAAGTGCATCAAAAACTTTGACTAATTATTATAAGGACTAGCCTTGCGGCAGCATTTCCCCTCTGCCACGGAATAAGCACAATTGATCTTGTGCATTTACATTCAATTTTACACCTTATCACTAAACGAGACAGCCTATAATTGCGAAATAATAACTTCGAGCTTAGAACGTTTGGGGTTCACACGAGACTACTTTTCATGATTTTTGACATTCAAAATTAGAATCTAAAGTTATGGGGAATAAAATCCAAAGTTGCGGATTTCATGTCACCTCGCCCCCCGCAAAAAGTGGCAGAAATGTTTGTTAGTAGAATTACACGCGTAACCAGTCCACATATAAATAGTCAAAGATCAAACATAATACACCACTAGTTTTTAATTACTAACACAATTTTAAAGCTCTATTCACATTACGACAAGCGGGCGCGGATGGGCGCGGACGGGCTCGGACAGGCGGAGTGTAATGTAAAATAATATCTATTTCAATAATGATAGAGTTGACACAGAGAACGCTCATTCGGGTCCACAGGCGTAAGACGGAGCTTTCTCTGTGAACTCTATTGGTATTGAAATAGGTATTATTTTACATTACACCCTTAGAGCCCGTCCGCGCCTGTCTGTTGTAATATGAACAGAGCTTTAGGGTATATTTATAAAATGAGACTTACCAACTTTCCCTAAGTAAAATTTGTTGGACCTACCATGCGGTTCAGCTGATCGATTTTCTATGGGAGGTCCAAACAATTTTCTTCTTCTCTTCTTGTTACCCCTACGGCATTAGGGCTCGGATAATAGCTCTCCACCGGTTGCGATCTTGTGCAGCACTGTATATATCCTCCCAGGTCATTGTTAAGACTTTTAGCCTCTACATCCACTTAATTTTTTGTTTAGTTTTTAATACAGGGTCCTTCTTAATATGCTGACACTATTTAAGGGGATGATCAGACCGTCATACTGAACAACTTTCTCTATGGCACCAACAACGAAATCGTGAAAAAAAAATCGGCTCATCCATACAAAACTACAAACCTACTTGAGCCAAATGTATGGGACAGCTGATTTTTTTTCGTGATTTCGATGTTGGTCCCATAGAGAAAGTTGTTCAGTTTGATGGTCTAATCATCCCCTTAAAAAATGTCAGCATATTAAGTTGGACCCTATGTTATCTGAGCGCACTATGGACACTAGATTGACTATCTTGCTAGCAGTAAACTTGTCGAGTACAATTAAAGCAAATGCTTTCAATAAAAACAGAGATCAACGGACAAAGCTATCTGTATAAAAAACCCTACCATTTAATTTAGCTGTCAAAGTCCAAGTAAACTCCCATCTCATGTGTGAAACATGAAAAAGTGATTCGACGTTTCCAACAATTTATTCTCCTCCTATGGCTTTATCAAAAGTTGGACACATTAGCACCAGATGTGACCGGGATATAGCCTCAAAAAACTTTTTTTCACCCCCTCCCTCAACCCCTTCAGCCCCTAAAATAATGAAACGGTTTGCGTTCTCATTTGTTACGAGTCCATTTTTTTGTTCAGCAAATTGTAACATGTGAATTGCGGTAAAAAAACATTATACTTCTAAATGAGATTGCTTTTGGGTTTTCTTGAAAAATAATAGGTTGCAATGAAGACTATTTTGTAGAGAACATGATAGTGAGCTTACATTGGATTTGTATGCACATATCATATGGCAGGCAAAATTTTTTACAGCATCGCAATCTAAATTTAAATATGCGAATTATTTTATTTTGTATAGAACTTCTGATCCTATTTATTACAAGGTCTAACAAAATACTTTAGTAATATTTAAAGGGGAGGATTAATTAGAACGTTAAACTAAACAACTTTCCATATGAGGCCAAAGTAAAAAAAAAAATTTTTTGTAATTTTTTTTTATTGAACAACGTTTACTATGGAGCTATTATGAAACAGCAGATTTATTTCATTTTTCTCCATGTTGGCTCTATAGTGAAAGTTGTTCAGTTTGATGGTCTGACCGACCTCATTAAATATTACTAGAGCTTTTGTTACGCCCTGTTTATTGTCAACGTAGTCTCCTCTGAATGTACACACTATAATTGAAACGTATTTTATTACTGACTTTGCTTCAGGGTGACCATCAAAGTGAACAACTTTCACTATGGAGCGAACATAGAAATCGCGAAAAAAATTGTTCATTAGGTAGATAGATGACCGAATCAAAATGTAAAAAATAGATTTTTTGCTATTTCAATGTTAGTTCCATAGTGAAAGTTGTTCAGTTTGATGGTCTGTAACACCCACAAAAAAGACAACCTCCAAAACGGGTCATTTTTGTACTACAGAATGTTAAGTATACGGCGTCATAAAAATATGGAACCTAATAATAGTTTGCAGAAACATATTACTGAAACTTTATATTTCAACGATATATTATTTTTGTCGTACAAACGAGATTTCTTGAATTTCATGATGGATATTTTTGTTCAAATTGTGCAAAATGGCAGAAAAAAAACGAAACGGATTTAGAAGAAAGATTGTGTTTTTTTGTACCGCTAACTACGCTATTTGTAATTACTTCGAATTGTCATAATATTATGTCGAATATTTTGTAACACAAAACTACATTATTTGGGGCTATTTTTGCAATTGGGTTGTATTTCTATCATATTCGTCTATATTATAATGCGTATAGCAAAGCACATGCATATCACAATTTAGCCGAACGGCCCATACATGGACGCATGTTGTCATTTGTAACGCATTTAAGTTTAAATTTAATTTGTATAAATCACAAAATGTCAATATCTTGAAACTAGGTCATCATTATTCAATATTTTATTGCTTTCCATAATCACAGCATTTCTTATGTTTTCTTTAGGTATTATAATTATCATCATCACAGCCTATACAAGGTGTTACAAAAATACAAATAAACATTTAAGGGGGTGGTTCAGACCATCAAACTGAACAACTTTCACTATGGGACCAATATCAAAATCGCGAAAAAAAACGGAAGTTCCATACTAAACTACAAATCCAATCGAGCTAAATGTATGGGACAGCTGATCTTTTTTTCGCGATTTCGATGTTGGTCCCATAAGGAAAGTTGTTCAGTTTGATTGTCTAAACAACCCCCATAAAGGTTTTAAATATTTTTGTAACTCCTTGTATACGTCCCACTGCTGGGCACAGCCCTACCCTCAGGGAGGATGTTTGGGGATTAGTCCACCACGCGTACCCAATGTGAATATTATACTCATGAAAACTAAAAAAAGCTGAAAGCTTATTCAAAATCCTCTATTATCTTTATTCTAATTAAGAAAGCTAAAAAAGATACCCAGGGGCTAAGCCACAATAAAATAAACGCAATGATATTCCACGACTTGAAACGAGGTAACTCCATTGTCTGCGCCGGTGGTTCCCAAACTTATTTAAACTATGACCCCAGAAAATTATTCTAAAAAATGTACCCAAAGCAAATTATGCCAAAATTTGTTGATATCTTTGGACAAGGCTTGTGTAAACGCGATTGTATAGGTATGTGGGAACTTGTCAGTATTTTAATCATTAAAAATAAAATTATGTATAATTTCTGTAAGTTAAATCAATCAATAAGTCATTTATACTTTATATTACACCAAAACATAGTATACAGAGAGTACACAAGCAAGAAATACAGAAGGTACAAACATAAGCGGTATTATCCAAAAAACTATTTCTTCCATACAACTTTAGGGTAGAGGAAATAGTAAAAAAAGATTGGTAGGCGGTGTAGATCACAATAACATAAAGGATATTTAAAAAATTCTCGTTCACACCCCTCGACCAGGTCAAACAAGCAGCAGTCGCACGCCATCAACCCGAAGCCCGCACCAGGTCCATCGCAGCTGTCTTCACACCGCTTCCTGGGCCTGCAGCTTCCTCAACGACAGTCAGCGTCTGTATAGAAGGATCTCCCGCAGCCCACGTGTCTGAGCTCACCTCCACGTGGCAGTTCTGCTCGCCTTCTCCACGCCTGTCACTCGCCCGCATCACATCAGGCCTGATCTCCCTGACCGATGCAAACACACGCAGCACATCGCTCGTCAGACTCACTTGACTGGAGCCCTGCACCTACATGGATACAAGACTGCACACTTCGAACAACTCAACGACCTCCGGTCTGAGGGGGGAGTACTTAGTTATAGTCGCTACTGTTAAACAACCAATCTTAGGCGCCGATTTTCTCAGCCATTTTGGTCTGTTAGTAGACTTAAGTTCTCGAAAATTGATTGATAACGAAACTAAGTTAAATGTCATAGCCAGTATCAAAGATTGTACCAATCCGTCAATCAAAACAATAAACGAAGGTCACCCGTATCGCGATTTGTTAAATTCGTTTCCAGATATAACCAAACCGGTCTCTTTTAAAGAGCCTCCGCAGCACACTGTCAGTCATCATATCGAAACGAGTGGACCACCTGTCTATGCGAAGGCGAGACCATTACCGCCAGAACGTTTCAAAAAGGTGAAGGAAGAGTTCCGTCTCATGCAGGAGATGGGCATCTGCAGGCCTTCTAAAAGCGCCTGGGCGAGCCCGTTACATGTTGTTCCGAAGAAAAACGGAGACATACGTCCCTGCGGCGACTATCGACGACTTAACGCCATCACCAAACCCGACAGGTACCCTATTCCACATTTGCATGATTTTACATATCTTCTACCAGGTAAAAAGGTTTTCTCTCGAATTGATGTCAATAGAGCTTACCATTTCGTACCTATCAACCCGGCTGACGTTGATAAAACGGCGATCATAACTCCATTCGGGTTATTCGAGTTCACCAGAATGACATTCGGCCTGAGGAATGCAGCACAAACCTTTCAACGGTTCATGCATCACACGGTTTTAGAAGGTATGGATTTTCTACATTGTTTTATCGATGACGTCATAGTAGCTAGCGTAAACGAGGAAGAACACCGAGAGCACCTACGGTTACTATTCGAACGACTGAACCAATTTGGGTTAACGATAAACTTATCTAAATGTATTTTCGGTGAGGCAGAGCTTGATTTTATAGGATTCCACGTGTCCGAAAACGGAATTCGACCTATGGACGAAAAGGTCAAGGCCATCATTGATTTTCCCAAACCAAAGGATATCAATGAGCTTCGTAGATTCCTAGGCATGGTAAATTTCTATCGCAGGCATATACCACACGCCGTAAGTACACAAGCCATTTTATCTAGGTATTTACATAACGCGAAACGAAACGACAAAACACCCATCGTATGGACGCCGGATACTGAATCAGCATTCCATGAATGTAAGTTGCAATTGGAGCAAGCAGTCACGTTGGCGTACCCGATCGCTGACGCTACATTAGCCCTCATGTGTGACGCTTCGAACACATGCGCAGGAGCCGTTCTACAACAACTAGTTAAAGGTGTGTGGAAACCTCTCGGCTATTTTTCTAAACGCTTGTCCGAAACGCAACAACGTTACAGTACCTACGACCGCGAATTACTCGCAATTTACATGTCTATTAAATACTTTCGCAAACTGTTCGAAGGCAGGCCATTAACGATTTTCACCGATCATCGGCCATTGGTACACGCGTTTACAAAAGTAGGTACCAACTCAGAAACGCCTCGGAGAACTCGGCAGTTATTATTCATCAGCGAATTCACGACCGACATTCGACACGTAGGTGGCGTGGACAATGTTGTGGCTGACGCGCTATCGCGCATAGCTACGATTTCCTGTCCCACGAGCATCGACTTCGAGCAACTTGCTGAATCGCAGAAATTGGACGACTTCATTACACAAGTTACGACAAACAACGTCGATAATAACAAAGCTAATATTATAATTAGTTTTCGAGTTCACGATTGTTTTGCTAAACAAATGACCATCGTATTGTTTGAATGACGAATTTATACTGTACCTACAAGATAGTAATTAAAAATTGTAATACCACAGTGACTCAGGACTCTGTCTACCCATTAGGACTTAGTCGTGATAATTTATCGTATTTAATAATTCATTGTAGCATCAACATTGTAAACAATTCAAGCCGGTACCTACCGAGCAAGTATCATGTATCAGCGACCGTGTTATCGTATTGCAACTTTGTTTCGCAATCACATTCCTTGCATTGTATAACTTGAGTTAATTTTATTTGATTATAAGATTTGATTTTAAAATTTGGATTGTATAACTTCCGCGTACCAAATTTTAGGAGGGGTGTGATGTACGGGTATGTACATATATTCATTTGTCAGCACTTTTGTGCCACACCGTTTTATAGCGCGCAGCGATCGCCAGTCGGTCCCCGCGCGTCCCTATAACAACACCTATGTAAAACACTAACGTAAAAATCATGTAATTCACTGTTTTAGATCTGACAATATAATCGGACTTTCGTGAACTGTATATCGTCTCTTCATTGAATTCCCTCCTTCTGATACCACGAACTTGGAGTCTACGAACACACGTTCCTCGGACATAAGAATATTCATTCTGAATTGCCAGGTATACAATTAAGCTTATATCGTGAGACTGTAAGATCCAACTGCATGGCAAAAGCCTTCTTTCACTAAATAAAGTTAGAAAAAATTGAACTTAGTCCACCACGCCAACCCAATGTGCCAGTGCAGATTGCTGTTGACATCTTGGTAGTCAACTTCCTACGTGCTCGTTTGTTGCGTAGCACTTGCGACCCTATTTAAACTGGTCATAAAAGGGGGTCCTGAGCAACATTTTGAAAACCACAGGTCTACGCAAATGGTCGGGAACTAACTGCAAACTTTGCTATGTACAGGTATGATTTATGAGTCCCGCACTACGAGTTGTTACTCCATACATCACTGGATGCCTGCTACTTTGAAATTGGAACTTAGTTTGTGTTCTACGGATACTAATAAAATTATAGTTTGGTACACACGCCGAAGTGAAGTCCGCCAATCTGCATTAAGTACATGACATTGTGTACGTAAATATATATATTATAAATATGTACATAAACTCACGACCATAATGCCAAATCCAATCCATCATAGTTATACAGGGTGAAATTGATATCATTAGCATCCTTTTAAACTAAGAGTCTACCCATCAAACTGAACAACTTTACTATGGGAACAAACCGATCGAAGCAAAGAAAAATCTGCTGTTGCATACATTTAAGTCGATTAGGCGTTGCAGTTTAGTATGGAACAGCTGTTTTTTTTCGCTCCTATCGGTATCGTTCTACAGTAAAAGTTGTTAAGTTTGATGGGTAGATTCTTAGTGTAAAAGGATGCTAATGATATCAATTTCACCGTGTAGAGTAAATATAATATAAAATGTGGTCTTAGTTAAATATGCGTTTCAGAACACCAAACTGAACTGAACAACTTTCACTATGGAGATGGAGCCAACACAGAAATTGTGGAAAAAACTGCTTTTCCATACAAAACTGCAATATACCCACTCGACTCAAAATGTATGGAACCACATATTTTTTGTTGCCTTTTACTAATGAATAAAAATTGGATTAGTTGAAACTTGAAATTTTTTTACTGTGTGTGTATTCTGCAAATAAAGTGGCTATGGGCGGGTCACAATACTCGTAGAACCGATGGCCGATGAGTTCTTGAGTGACGACCGTGCACCGGAACTCGCAGCGTGGGTAGGCCGTACCATAAGGTGGACCGACGACCTGGTGAAGGCGGCGGGAACCCGTTGGATGAATGCAGCACAGGACTGGTTGTTGTGGCGCTCCTTGGGGGAGGCCTATGTCCAGCAGTGGACGTCCATCGGCTGTGATGATGATGATGATGACTGTAAATAATTCGAACGAAAAGTTGTTTTCCAATATTTATTCGATTCACGGAAAAACACTTGAGTATTATCCAAACATGTGTGTAGATTAAGCCATCCATATTCCCGAGTACAGTGCGCCACGCAGCGCGCCCATTACTTTTATTTAACGACGTGATAACACGACCGTGCTGCGAAACTTTTGGATACGCTATACATGTGAACATGTGACCACAGAATGTGTTGAGACAATTTGTTTTAACGCTAATTGTGTTTATCTCGCTTTTTTATAATTAAAATTTTTTAAACGTTTTATTCGTGTTTAGAAGAACAGGGTGATATTAGTAGATACAGGGTACAGGGATTAGTAGATACTTTAATGGGTGATTGTTCTTATGATACTGAACAACTTTTTTATACGTTCGCAAAAATGTGTCTCTCTTTCCCAAAAACAGTGACGTTCATAATTACAATACAAGAAATAAAAATAAATTAGTATTCCCACATTTTCGACTTAGTAAGGTCAACACATCTTTCATGGGGCACTGTATACGTTATTATAATAAGATACCAGAGAATATTCTTAACTTGACGGACAAAAAGTTTAAGTCCCATGTTAAACAAGTCCTCTGTAAAAAACATTACTATAAACTCGATGATTATTTGAATGACCAAAATGTCTGGTCTTGACAATGTTACACTATGTAATTTAATATTGAATTTATGTAATTGTTCTTTGTATATTTTGTTTTGTTTGTTTAAAAGAAGTGTGTTGTAGAGTTTCTGGCCGCATCTTCTCTACAACGGAAAACCTTCCGACGCGGTGGTAGATTCAAAAACATGACGTCAAAAAGTTATCTATGTGATATTATTTTGAATAAACAGTTTTGACTTTGACTTTGACTTGACTTTCCCAAAAGGAAAATCAACTTTTCAATCTCCCTTTAAAGTAATGCAACCTCTGTTTAATATTTCTTGTTTTTTTAATGATAACGAACGCAAAAATTTATAACAGGATGATGATGATAATTATACTTTAGACATTTTCATATATATTGTCTAGTTCCAAACTTATTACCAGAATCTAGTCCAGACTTGTCTAATATGGTGTCTAGAGAACACATATAGGAGATTTTTTTGTAACTATATAGGTTCCTTCTTAATATGCTGACACTTTTTAAGGGGTTGATCAGACCGTCAAATTAAACAACTTTCTTAAAAAAATCTGCTGTTCTATACAAAACTGCAAACCTACTCCAGCGAAATGTATGGGACAGCTGATTTTTATTCGCGATTTCGATGTTGGTCCGATAGAGAAAGCTTTTCAGTATGATGGTCTGGTCATCCCCTTAAATAAGTGTCAGCATATTAAGAAGGACCCTGTATAGGTTGTTAGGTCAAACAGTCGCATTACTCTAAGGGGTGATTCTACCCATGATACTGAACAACTTTCCCTAAGAAACCAAGAGGAAATTCGAGAAAAAAAATCGACTTATCATTCAAACGAAATTGTTTTTTTTTTTTGACTGACTTATTTACAGTATTGGTCAGGGATCAGCTACTGCTGGTTACCGCGGACTATAATAATAATAATAATATTTATTTATTCAAGTAACAAGGACTCCATTGTTAGTACGTTCTTATTCTATGTTAGTATAGTCGGGGAAATCTACGGATTTTTGTATGGAGAAGGTTGAATTAATTGAATTAATTGATGGCTTCATTCAATACGTTTTATTTATAACAATAATAATCCCCGGTTAATATCGTAAATTTGAGTAGATATTTAATATTTTGTAAGTTTTCAAAAATTATAACCTCAAAACCAAATTATTTACTGTTTGTTTGTACACATTAAATTTGCCATGTTTTAATTAACTGTCTCTTTTGCTAGTATGCTGAAAGAAACATCTTTCGAAAAAACCTTGCTCTTTGTACATTTATATCGATTTTAAGGTATTTCTCAGGTTCCTGAGCCAATATAACCACGAAATCTCCACAAAAGTGTTATAAACTAACAGTAATATTATGTCAAACACAATTCACTAAAGTGTCTTTAATGCAATCTCAAACCTTTATTTTTCTTCGACTAGTAGGAATACATTTAGTTTGGAGTGTATCATTAGAATGAGTCATCGCGGCGCCATTCCATTTGAGATAGCGCAGCAATGAATCATATACGCGCAGTCCAGCCTACTGGCGATCATGGTCAAAATGCTATGGGGGGACCACACCAGTGACGGCCAAGCGTCCTGGTAGGTCTACCGAAACAGTGATCAGTTGGTTACATTCAGTATGGTAAGTCCGAAATTTTTTTTTCGCATTTTCCTATAGGTTTCTTAGGGAAAGTTGTTCAGTATCATAGGTACATTCACTCCTTAAAGTAATGCAAAATTTTTCCCTAACACCCTGTAGATACAAAACATAACATAACATTTTTTTCTTGTTTTTTTTTAATTTGGCTGATTTTTGTTCATTATTGTCTCTTTCTGCAAGTTCGTTTAGTTTAGGTGTTATTTAGTTTAACTGTATAGTGTATATAAATGTAAATAAACTATTTTACATAACATAAATATTCTTTATTTGCACACCAAAAACATACAGCAACACAAAGAGAATAATAGAACGTAAGGGTACAAATGTCGATCTTATCACTAAAAGCGATTTCTTCCAGACAACCATAGGATGGAAGAACTCTTAAGTAGAAAAAAATAAGGGTGAGAGGCAGTGGGCCATACTCTAACACGCAGGCCCAGTGCGTGTTGGTGGAGTCAAGTTAGTGGTCAACTTGCTGTCAGATAATTTTCGAGCCGCCTTAAAAGGCCTCGGACCTGGCTTAACGAATAGTTACAACGCTATCTGACGGAACTACCTTCCAAAGTACGGAAACGCTCGAGATGAAATACATACCACTAACCGGTCACCCATTCAAAGACTAACCGTACATGACGTTGCTTAAGGGCAGGATCTTCCAAATCGACCTATTTTTGGTTGAGTTTTAAGGCATGAAATAGTCGTTGTTTTAATCCAGAAAAAATATATGTTGCTGTTCATGAACTGTTCTTGATTATTCTGTGGCTCAAAACTTGATAGTTATTACTTCTCTCGATCATAAAAGCATGCATAGATAGGTAAGTTTATTACTATTTTTCAAGTTTTACTTAAACATTATTAACACTACAAATAAAAAAAAAATACAATTTAAAATAGGAAATGACATTTTCTAAATTATTCTCAGGCTAGTTTTTTCCCCCACCACCCAAGAGAAAAGATATTGATGAAAAATACGTTTTTTTGCGAACCTGCCTTCAAATGAAGCGGGATGGCTAATTGCAAACTTATGCTTCTAACAAAGAGACGCTTGCACTCGAATAACCGGCCCTTAAGACGATATAATTCGGAGCGCGCTCCATACAAACGTACTATGGTGATATTTTCAATACTAACCAATGAAATTTAACAGAATCAATCTAAAAACAAATTTCTATGCTTCTATAGAGTCAGATTTTCGTTAAAATGTATAGTTTTAAAGTTACAGTGCCTCAAAGATTTCCATACAAATCTTAAATTAATCCTAGCATTGGAACTGTTTATTTTAACGAAAATTTGACTCCATAAAAGCATAGATATTTGTTTCAAAATTGTTTCAGCAAAATTTCATTGACTTTCATTGGTTAGTATTGAAAATATCACCATAGTACGTTTGTATGGAGCACGCTCCGAATTATATCCCCTTAATTTCGGTGATCGTTTCCAATACCGAAGCTCCACTACGCCAACGAGCACTTCATTGTACGGAGTGCGCAGAACAAAAAAAAAACAAAACAAAAAAGAACCAATAAAGACAGGCAGGTCGTAAAATAAGAAAATCTACAGAAACATCTTTACGCATGAATCATTTTCATGCGACAACCAAATTTCCACATAACGTACTTGTTCCTTCAGACGCACCGCGGAACACTAACTTGTTACCGCACTCGGTGTTAGCGAGGATGAATCCGTTTGGGACTTTAGGTTAGATCCTCTAGTGGGTCGCACATCAAACGCATTTATACAAAGAGTTAAATAAATACAAAAAAAACATTTAAGGGGGTGGTTTAGACCATCAAACTGAACAACTTTCACTATGGGACCAAAATCGAAATCGCGAAAAAAAAAATTGATGTTCCAACTAAACTACAAATCTACTCGTGCTAAATGTATGGGACAGCAAATATTTTTTTTCGCGATTTCGATGTTGGTCCCATTGTGAAATTTGTTCAGTTTGATGGTATAGCAACTCCCTTAAAAAGGTTTTAAAGTTTATTTTACTTTTGTAACACCTTGTAGAGAATTATGTTTATTTTGTAGAGTTGAGGATGGAATAGTAGCTTCTACATTATTTAGATTTAAAATAATTTAGTAAGGCCAATTTAATGTAAATTATTGTAAAAGCAGTACCTGCAATAAAAGTAATTGCACTTACTGTTAAATTCCCTTGGACGTTTTCGACACAATAAGGTTTACTGGTCTCTTTCATCTGTGAATTTTACTCCACAATATAAGTGCATATTGGAGTAAAATTCAGAAAAATAGATTTTACAAAATTTCAACTCAAAAAATTTTACAATCTTCCTTCTACTAAACTATACAGGTGAATATTTCGACGGGTAGGATTAGGTACAGACATAGGAGTCCTGTTGCAAGTCTGTTATTGGGAGGTCGCGTATCGATTACCTGCTTTCCGGCTTGCTACGTGGCTAAAACGATCATCTAGATTACGATACTCCTAACAATCACTCGAAACTGGACGAAATGTAGGTCTACACACAAGCAAAACGCCATTAATTTACAAATACAATTTCGAAGATGCATTTATCATTGCTTTAATTTTCCGCTTTTTGCTTTCATTTTTCGTCATATCTTTCACTTGATCCCCTACAAATAACAATATGCATTTATCACAAACCCACTCGAGGGTCAAATCTAAGGGGCTAGGAAGAACCTTCCCGCAAGACGTCCAAGTAGGCCTCGCAAGAATTATTGCGTTATCATATAAATAAGGATTTAAGAGGGCATCAGAATAAATTCCCGAGGGAAGCGAGCAAAGCTCACAGTATTATTTTACGTGCAATTTGTTTGTTTTTATTGCTTCTTCAAGGCTCTGGATCCTGGGGCATTAATATCGGAGAACGTGGCGGTGTTAAATTCAATTGATATTTTTGTTGCCGTAAACATGCGATGCTAAATAAGTTTGAAGCTTCTTAACAATAAATAAAAAAGAAACGATTAGTAACACACTTTTTATACAATTATTTAAATTATTGTATTTCGTTAATTTCAGACTTTTGTCACTTATAGCAGTTTCAGTTTTTGTGTTTTCAAAAATTACCCACATCAAATATTTCAAATTACAATATTTCATAGATTTTGATACGTACGTTTTTCTGGTATTGCTGCGTTCATAAATAACGTAAAACCCAGTATACAGGGCACAGGATATAAATATACAACGTGTTAATGAATAAGCGCAAAACCTCATACACCCCAACTGATTTATAACAAAATAATTCGATTGAAACAATAATTTCATTATTACGATCGTTAAAATTTTAAGTTATTCGCATTTTATGTTTTCTGGCAAAAATAATTTGTTATCATTTCAGACATTTAATGGAGGATTAACTCTAATGAAGGAGTCACGTTGCAGGGTTTGCCCCGAACACTTGTCTCTCGCGTGGTGTTCGCGCGGTTCGCGTCTCAGCCTGCCACGAGGCTCCGCAATCCTTCTCAGTTGTGTTCTTACTCAGAAACAATCCTCGAGATTGGATAGATACTCCCTAAAACCACTTGACACTGGTGGAAATGTGGTGCTAACGCACAAGCAAGAAGTCCATCTACACTAATATTATAAAGAGGAAAGATTTGTACCTATTTTTGTATGTTTGTATGTTTGTAATGAATAGGCTCAAAAAGTACTAGGCCGATTTAAAAAATTCTTTCACCAATAGAATGCTACATTCTTCCAATTTGACATAGGCTACATTTCATTTTGAAAAAAATTAGGGATTCTTGGTAAAATTTGAACAATGTAACCGAAGGTGTAGAAAAATGAGTCTTAAAATTTATTTGTCTACCCCGTGCGAAGCCGGGACGGGCTGCTAGTTGATTATAAATAAAAAAACTCTAATGAACGTACGTGCAACTGACAGTTAATGTGGTCAAAAGCTTAGCAACGCCTACTTTACTTACGTGCAGTAAAATTGTACCAAAACGCACCCTGCAATAAAGTAAAAGCATATATAGACATATGTTCACGACTATATTCCCCAAGGGGGTAGTCAGAGATATTCTGAAACCTCAGAATATCCACGTTTCACCAGTAGTACCGAAACTCTGTCCAGTGCGACGGGGGGTGAGCCCGTCTCCACTTATAATGGGCAGTGGGTACAATACATGCCTCGAAATTGAAGCATGCAGGTTTCCTCACGATGTTTTCCTTCACCGAAAAGCCAGTGGTGTTACAAATCGTATATAAATTCCGAAAAAATCAATGGTACGAGTCGGCTTGGACGGGGATCGAACCATCGCCTCCTGCACGGCAGGAAAGGTTGCTCGCTGTTGGACCACCACGGCTTTTTAAGTAAATAAAATAAAAGCAGTATGCCAAATTATCTTGTTTTACAAACGAATTATATTTTAAAGGGAAAGAGTATTAATAACAAAAACATGGAGTAATCGCGCAAACTTCGCCTCTTTCGAATTGCGCAAAGTTAAGTTACGCATAATTAAATAGTAATTAAGGTTGTTCGGTGAACGTTTACACTGGGGGACTGACTTGAATGACATTTAACTGAGTGTTAAGGGAATATAATTCGGAGCGAGCTCCATACAAACGAAGTCTGGTGATATTTTCAATATTAATCAATTGAAGTCAATGAAATTTGCAGAAACAATCTAGAAACTAATCTCTTTGTTTGTGTGAAATCAAATTTTCGTTAAAATGTATAGTTTTAAAATTACATTGCCTTAAATATTTCCATGCAAATCTTAAATTAATCTTATTACTAAAACTGACTTCATAAAAACATAGAGATTAGTTTCTAGATTTTTTCTGAAAAATTGACTTTTTTCCTTCTGAAAAACGAAAATCTGACTTCATACAAACATAGAGATTAGTGTCTTGATTGTTTCTGAAAAATTTCATTGACTTTAATTGGTTAACATTCATGCCCAATGACACAACATAGTGCATAGCATATATGCTCACGACTATATTTCCCGAGGGGGTAGTCAGAGATATTCTGAAACCTCAGAACATCCACGTTTCACCAGTAGTACCGAAATTCTGTCCAGTGTGACGGGGGGTGAGCCCGTCGCCACTTATAATGGACCGTGGGTACAATACATGCCTCGAAATTGAAGCATGCAGGATTCCTCACGATGTTTTCCTTCACCGAAAACCAGTGGTGTTACAAATCGTACATAAATTCCGAAAAACTCATTGGTACGAGTCGGTCTGGACGGGGATCGAACCATCGCCTATCGCCTCCTGCACGGCAGGCAATGTTACTCGCCACTGGACCACCACGGCTTTTACACAACATAGAGACACGAGTAATTTTATCTCTGTAATACCTGTATTAAGAATAGATAAATTGATTGATTGGTTGACTAAGTTATTTTATATAGTATACTGGAGTATAAAATACTTTCAATGAAAATTATAGCGAATGCTATGGAGCCAGAAAAAACCATCTTCTGATCAAAGTAAGTGAATTTTACATTTATACGGACAAAGACAGATTAAAAATAGTCAAAAAATTCTTAAAACATGGCTGCAGAACCGTATCATGGACGTAGTCGACAGATATGGGGAGGGTTTTATTTTGATGCCTTAGATATTTCAGACAGTCTTCTGGTGCCGGGGCCTATGTAGTTTTAAATTCTACCGTTGAAATAGATAATAGCCCATTCATTTACCACATGGTCAGGTGCCCCGCAGCATCCCGTCGGTGATTCCCTCAGACACCAATTCAAAGTCAATATAATTATTCAATATAGGAGCTTGCAGCACTCTTATCAAACGTCAAATCTTTTTTAAAACTACCACCGCGTCGGAACGTGTTGTCGCTGTAGAGAATATGCGGCCAGAAACTCTACAACATAACACGACTTAATGACTATTACAAAATAAATTCTTAAGCTAAGCTAAAGTTATATAATTGTATTGTTGATACTTGGTCCTTCCATGGTTAGTTTTGAAACGGTCTTCCTTTTGGAGGAAGAAAAAAATGTCATACGATATGATGATGATGATGATTGGATCAAAGCATTTCGGGCTGAAGTCTGGCTTCTAATTATGATAAGATTCAGTAGGTATTGCAGTTCGAACGTTAACAAAATAAGTAAAGTACTGCTTACTCGCGATGACGGCCCGCGAAGTTGATTCTCGCATTAAGGCCAAAGCAAATTAATTAGAACTCTTTGACCTAGTAACATTTGACTTCAGATCGCGTTTGACATGTCTCTTGATTTTTGCTCCATCGTAAAAACAGATAATATTTATATACGGCCAGATAGCACAGTCGATAGTGAACCTGCCTGCTGTGCCGAGGGTCGCGGGTTCGAATCCCGTAAGGGACAATTAATCTGGTACTTTAAATGTGACTAGATAAGTTGTATGACAAGGACCAAAAAAAAAAAAGATAATAAAGCCGTGGTGGTTCAGTGGCGAGTAACCTTGCGTAAAAACATAAATTCAGGCTTGTATGCATTGCCGTCATACTTGGTTTGTTTACAGTTGAAATTCAAAAGAAAAACAATAAATACATTATACCAGTCAAGTTTAAATTGGGCTTGATATATCGTGTGGGCAATTGGCCGGTTTATGTTAAGTTAAACTTGGATAATCTCTTATAATCTCCAGCTAACAAAACCTAGATTAAGAATAAGTCCTTAAAGAGCTTTCACTTTAAATCCAAGACAAAAGCACTATAATGATTCTAAACATAGCATTGTGTGTCTATTAAACATCCTAATAGCTTCTAAGCTCGTACCGATGAAGTGCGTCGACGGTTAACGGAGAGGCCCTCGTGAGAAGTGCCCTTAACCGAAGCGAGGGGAGGCAATAATAGCTATTGTTGAATAGATTACTATTGGAGAACATGTTTCTGTTCGCTGATGGGTTAGTCAGTGTCACAGAATAGATCATTAGTACTACACACAGAATGACCACTCTGTCCCTTACTAACATTAGATACCGCACCTCGCCCCGCGTTGGTACTATAAAATATTTTAGAGCGAGAACAAAGGGCACACAAACAGATAGTGTATGTCTGTATGTCCTTCGTTCTCTCTAGACGAAACACAGATGCGTTTGACTACAGGGATTATAAAGTTTAATCTTTTTTCTGTGGATTTTGTAGGTCAGTTAATATTAATAAACATGTTTTTATCGCCATGCCAATCTGTTGCAAAGAAATATAACCATTTTGTTAGCTACAAGCGTTCTAAGTTACATTCTGCTATAGGCTTACATACATTTTGTTAGTTGCTAACTCAAGTAACAAAATGCCACAAGCATAGTTCCCTCAGTGAACTAATAAACTACTAAATAAAGAAATATCTGATATTTCTGATAAAATAACAAGACAGCTTATTAAAAAAGGCAGACGACAACAGGTAAACGAGTAAATAGCTGATAATATCTTGTTTGAGACAAAGGAAGTTGCCAACAAAAGCGGGCCGTATCGTTGTTTTTCAGCCTGAGGAGAGCGTAAAAGCTGTCTGGTTATGGCGCAAGGCATGACAGTCTGACTACTAATGTGTATGATACACATGAAAAAAAACCTCTATAGCCCAAAACTAGTCATTCCGGTGCGACGCAGGCATCGTAATCAAATGCGACGCAGGTATTGTGATCCGATGCGACGCAGATATTATGATCCGATGCGGCGCCTGCATTGTTTTCCGATACGACGTCGAAATTATGATTTGATGCATCGCAGGCATTATACTTCGGTGTGGCGTAAGCATCGTGATCCTGTGTGACGCCGGCATCGTGATCCGTGCGACGCAGGCATTATGATACGATATGTCGCACGCATTGTGATCCGATGTGGAGCCGTCATCGAAATGCGATGCAACGCCGGCATCGTGATCTGATGCAACGTAGGCATTGTGATCCAATGCGATGCAGGCATTGTGATCTGATGCAACGCAGTCATTGTAATCCAATGTGATGCAGGAATCGTGATTCTATGCAACACCGGTATTATGCTCAGATGCAACGCAGGCATTGTGATCCGATGCCACGCAGGTATTGTTATCCTATGTAACGCCGCCATCATAATCCGTTGCGACGCAGGCATTGCAATCCGATACGATGCAGGCATTTTGATCTGATGCAACACCGGAATTATGATCAGAGGCAACGCAGGCATTGAGATCCGATACGACGCAGGAATTGTGATCCGATGAAACGCCGGCATCGTAATCCGATGCAACGCAGGTATTATGATCAGATGCAACGAAGGCATTTTGATCCGATGCGACGCCGGCATCACGATCCGCAGTAGCATCAAGGAAGTTATCTTTGTGGCATTAGATGTACATACTCAGGACTCACCTCATGCGCCGTTGACGTTCACTTTTCGAAAAGCCTGAGCCGTCGTCATCGGTCAGTATTTCTTGGCATCTTAAAAATACTTCTAAATAATTTACCATAGAACACTTTACACAAATTATACAGGGTCCTTCTTAATATGCTGACACATTTTTAAGGGGATGATCAGACCGTCAAACTTAACAGCTTTCTCTATGGCACCAACTTCGAAAAAATCAGCTGATCCATACAAAACTGCAAACCTTACTCTGCAAGCCAAATGTATGGGGCAGCGGATTTTTACTAGCGAAGTTGTTCAGTTTGATGGTCTGATGATCCTCTTAAAAACTTTCACAATATTAAGAAAGACCCTGTATACCATATTTTAAGTTAAATTATAAGCTATCAAACGAAGAAAGTTTCAACAAAATCGGTTCAGTAGTTTTTTTCTTGATGCTCGAATACGCAAACAAAAAACAAACAGACGCTAGAAAATTCTAAAAAAGGTTTATTTGGACACATAAAAACCACATCGTAATCTTTTTCTTGTTTAGACACATTATATAGTTATAGTTTCATAAATTTAGTTTAGATCATAAAGTCCGCTATAGCTTCCGATAAACACCAAACCCAGAAGGTTCCGCGTGCTCTGGTCCACAATAGTAACTCTGCTGCGGACAGCTATGCTCTTTACATCTTTAAAACAATAATATCTTCATGTACACTTTTAATTGAACCTGTATTGTATACTGTTACTAGGTAAAATTATAATTGGTACGATATGGACAGTTTCAAGAAAACCTTTACTTCATTCCAAATAAGGACGACGAGATTTTCCGATTCCTATTTAGCTTTCTGGCCAATTCTGATTACCAAATGTAATTAATTTATTGGATACATATACTATTCGACATATCTTGGACGTTACTAAAGCTGTTTTAAGAATAAGTAAGAGAAAGTGTTTCAAATCTCTGTTTCTGTAATGCAAAATAGCCTTGAAATTTCGCTGCTATTTTGAATGGAGTTTAGGTATACAGGTATTAGGTACAACATTATGTCACTGGAAACTTATAATTACAGTTAATTTTACAAAAAATTTTCTGTTAGGTCAATTCACATAAATAAATAAATATCTTGGACATTCTCACACAAATTATCTGGTTACGTTACAAGTTCCAGAATCTAGTCTGGACTTGTATTACTAGATACCTGCAGATAAGCATGCAGGTTTCCTCACGATGTTTTCCTTCACCGAAAAGCCTGCATGCTTCAATTTCGAGGCATGTATTGTACCCACTGTCCATTATAAGTGGCGACGGGCTCACCCCCCGTCACACTGGACAGAGTTTCGGTACTACTGGTGAAACGTGGGTGTTCTGAGGTTTCAGAATATCTCTGACTACCCCCTCGGGGAATATAGTCGTGAGCATATGCCCGTAGAGAAGATAAGTTATTATTTAAGTACGAAAGCTGACAATATTACAAAAATTTTAAAAATATAGAAATCATGTTCAGATCTAACAGAAATGTGTTTAATTTCAGATCATTTAAAATTATCAAAGTGAATGGATATATGTAGCAAGCTTTGTAAAAATTATACACTATACTGTAATTAGTCCGTAAGTTTTGCCGATATGAATGAAAAAAAAAACAGTCTCTCAACCGACGGAAGATCGTCGCGTAAAGTCAAAGTCAAAATTGTTTATTCAAAATAATATCACATAGATAACTTTTTGACGTCATGTTTTTGAATCTACCACCGCGTCGGAAGGTGTTCCGTTGTAGAGAAGATGCGGCCAGAAACTCTACAACACACTTCTTTTAAACAAACAAAACAAAATATACAAAGTACATAAATTCAATATTAAATTACATAGTGTAACATTGTCAAGACCAGACATTTTGGTCATTCAAATAATCATCGAGTTTATAGCTACCTTTTTTACAGAGGACATGGGACTTAAACTTTTAGTCCGTCAAGTTAAGAATATTCTCTGGTATTTTATTATAATAACGTATACAGTGCCCCATGAAAGATGTGTTGACCTTACTAAGTCGAAAATGTGGGAATACCAATTTATTTTTATTTCTTGTATTGTAATTATGAACGTCGCTGTTTTGGGAGTATACTGCGTATGGCGAGTATATAAAATCGCATTACACGAGACTATGCATCTAGTTTTTTTATTTATAATAGATGGTTGTTACCCGCTAAACAATGAAAAGCTACCTAATAAGTCATTCTATTTTGAAATCCAAACCCAAAACATCTAAACATTAAAAGTTCTTTCGTGTTAGCTTGTGTTAAGTTATACAGGGTGAAATTGACATAAATCCTTTTAAACTAAGATGCTACTCATCAAACTTAACGACTTTTACTATATGAGCAAACCGGTAGGAGCAAAAAAAAATCTTCTGCTCCGAACTAAACTGCAATACAAATGAATGCCACGGCTGTTTTTTTTTTCCCATCGGTTTGCGCCCGTAGTAAAACTTGTTCAGTTTGATGGGTAGACTCTTAGTTTAAAATGGTGCTAATGATATCAATTTCACTCAAACTCACTTTCTGCAATGAAAAGTTGTCAGCAATAGTCGTGAATTGAGTCTAGCTGCTCAGGTTGTGCCAGACAAACTTATGTTTCATCGCTATTATGTTTCAGGCTCTTTCCTCGCTATTAAAAGTTAACCTTACAACTAAAATTTAAACATAAAAATCTGCTTATATTATTGTAGTTAATGTAAGCATAAAACAAAGCTCTAATTTACAACCAACCAAAACAACAAAACGAAACAAGAAACACTTGTTACAAGTATAACGACAGACCAATCCCAACTTGTCGCAGTCGTCAATCAGCCGCCGACACAAAAACAACCTACAAACAATTGGAAAGCGAAAATAGGAATTGTTGAATTTGTTTCGTCATCGTACCCTGATTTGTTAAACTTCCCAGCCGGAATGGGACGTACGAAGTTTGGATCTGACACCAGATTACAATAACCCTAAACCGAATTTCCTCCAATCATCCAGTATCAAACAGAAGTTTGTCAGAAATTCCTATTCTGTGGCGAGTCAGTAATGAGTTCCTTCAAATGTATATAGCAAAGAGAGTTGTAACAGAATGGGAGAACGCCAGTAATTTCCATTTTGTGATTGGAACAGTCTAGCAACACCTGAGCCGACGTTTATCAAACCGTACGACAAATATTTCCCCTCTTTTTGTGTAAACATCAAATATGTAACGAATTATTCAGCGCGGTCGGTCTTAGAATTTTACGTCGGAGTAACTTTACGAGGGGGGGTTTTGAATTTTGTAAAACTAGTCTGCTCTCTGTTGTTTAATATTAAAATGGATGTTGCTGACTTGTTCGTTGGTATCAGTTATCGTGCCCGAGGTGAAGAGTTTAAATAAGTAGCCTAGTAGTATTGTATACCAAGAGATAAAAGTTCTGAGGTTTCTGAATATCTCTCTCGGGGAATATAGTCGTGAGCATATGCATATGCTGAAATAAAAGTAATCAAATCTCCTATCTTACATACATATACATACCAGATGATTTTTTTACCGTTCCGAAACTTTCACGGGTGGTCAGACCATCAAATTGAACAACTTTTACTATGGGAGCTAAACTGAAATCACAAAAGGAAAATCTGCAGTTCCGTACTAAATTGCAATAATGTATGAGGCAGCAGATTTGTTTTACGAATTCAGGGTTGCTTCCGTCCTGAACCACCCCTGAAAGTTACAAAACTGTAAAAAATCTAATTGTATATAGTGCTCACGACTACATTCCCCGAAGGGGTATTTAGATATATTCTGAAAGCTCTGGACATTCAGGTTTCACTAGTAGTACCGAAACTCTATCCAATGTAACAGGGAGTGAGCCTGTCCACCACTTGTAATGGACAGTGCAGTGGGTACAATTCTTATCTCGAAATTGAAGCATTGAAGTTTCCTCACGATGTTTTCCTTTACCGAAAAGCCAGTGGTGTTACAAATCGTACATAAATTCCCAAAAACTCATTGGTACGAGTCGGGGATCGAAGGTAAGGTTACTTGCCACAGGATCACCACGACTTTTTTCTTCTAGCTTTATAACGTATTTTGTTATCTAAAAGATTTTATTTGTTTTAATACAGGTAATTAAACAAGCAAAATTCATAACGAAAATAAAATGCGTTAAATGTCACACCCCACTGGTAATTCGGTATTTTTATTAATTTAATAATTTTAAGAAACTAATTTCTTTTTTTTTCAATTCAGATTTGTTTATCAATTAAAAAATTAATTTGATCTGTGATCTCAAAATGCAAAAATGGTCGCGAGTAAATTATTCGAACTTTACTGGAAAACTTTTGCAAAGATAAAATCACCGACCTTTTCTTTCTTCTTCTACCTGTATTGGTAACAGAAAAGGCAAACATCAAATTTAAAATTCTGACATTGTAAATTCTTTTTTTTCTTAATGGGCATATATTTTTAAGTTTACCACGGAGTTTACAGGTCATCCATTGACGTCACTCGTTTTAACGAAAATCTTTTTTTATTTAAGAATTTCTGTTTGACTTTTCGAATTGCGTTTGACTTGCCAGCCTGGTGAAGTGATTTAAACACTGATATGACGATGATGGTAAGAATCTTTGATGAAATTACCACCTTTACAAAGTTGTAACTGTAATAATACCTACGTAAGAACCTACGTACCTACGGAAGCCGTGGTGGTCCAGTGGCGAGTAACCTTGCCTGCCGTGCAGAAGGCGATAGTTCGATCCCCGTCCAGGCCGACTCGTACCAATGAGTTTATCGGAATTTATGTACGATTTGTAACACCACTGGCTTTTCGGTGAAGGAAAACATCGTGAGGAAACCTGCATGCTTCAATTTCGAGTCATGTATTGTACCCACTGTCCATTACAAGTGGCGACGGGCTCACCCTCCGTCACACTGGACAGAGTTTCGGTACTACTGGTGAAACGTGGATGTTCTGAGGTTTCAGAATATCTCTGACTACCCTCTCGGGGAATATAGTCGTGAGCATATGCTTTACCTACGTAAGATACGGACACACTCTGCCCAATTATGCACAAGTATAATATTCTTCTTCTTAGTCGTAACCTCATGGCTGAGAGACGTAACCATCGTGGGCCGCTTGTGCCACCACAGCTTCCCAGGTCTATCTTGGCCCCGGTGTACGCTGGCCTGTAGTTTTATCTCGGTAATTTCTTTTACCGCATCGGTCCATCTCGTAGGCATGCGTCGTCTACCTCTCTTTCCCTTTATACGGCCGGTGATTATGAGTTTTTCCAAACTATCTGATCTCCTGACCGTATCCCTCAAAAAAATTAAGGAGTTGTTGCATACAGATAGTGGAGAGCCTCATCTCGATGTTCAACTCATCGAGGATCGACTCATTTGTCCGGCGTTCAGTCCAGGATATTCGGAGCATTTTGCACTAGCACCACATTTCGAATGCATCAATCCTTTGACGGGTGCGAGCTTGCAGCGTTCAGGCTTCAAATGCAGATAAGAATATGGAGAAAATAAGTGTCCGCATTAACCTGATCTATATGGTACAATATTATCAAGAGCTAAAACATAACAAGATATAATTTTTCCTCTTAAAATCCTTATAAAAAGCATCCAAATTAACGTAGACAAGCATCTCTCTAATGATATACCCTCCCATTTCACTTTACCCCCTCCTCCCCTCTCTAACCCCCCTTCGCCCCTCACCGCACTCATTGTGTATTCATGACCCGCGCCCGTGAAACACAAATATGTCACTAACTACACCAATTATAACGAAAGTGAGCTACAATTTAACCGTCTCGTGGCCGGAGGCGGCTTAGGAAATATCCCTAGTGGTAGAGTTTTTCTTTTTACTTATTTCTGGAATTTAAAACGATTGTGAAACTAGCAGTAACCTGGAAAATGATTCTACAGTTCTAAAACAACGTAATTCAACTATTTTTAGGGTACCTTATCATCATCATCAGCGTATATACGTCCCACTGTAGGGCATAGGCATACCCACAGGGAGACTGTATGGGCGTCAATCCACCACACGTCAATCATGTAAATCGTTCATTTCACAAGAATTGAGTGACTTTAAAATAAAATCGAAATCTGATATACATTGTTTGTCTTCTCTGTCAAATGAATAAACTTGTAATAAGTTTATTGATTTCGATCTGATGATAAATGATTGGTGAAACAAATACATTTCTGTAAAGGGGTAATAACACAGTTTTTTGTATGGGGATTTGCTAGCTTCACATTCTTTCGACTGACGTACTAAATTCTTGATACGCCTAGTGCAAAAATCCTCTAATGTTGGCTGACAAAATGTGTTTAAAATTGTGGCAAGTAAAAGAAAAAGACGGCAATCCACTCAAAAGAAGAAGACTGGAAGTTTGTTATTGCTTCCTGCGATAATATTAGAGTGGTGGGTGATGATTTAGACTCACTGAGTCTAGGACAACCCAGAAAATTGCAGCCCTACAAATTGGATGCCCTCTGAATTGTTAACAAAACCTTATCATTGGTACTCAGTTTACAAAAAGTTTATATTATTAGTAGCGCTCATTGGCTTAGTGTAGCTTCGGTATTGGAAGCGATCATCGAAGTTAAGCAGCATCAGGTCCGGGCAGTCTTTGGATGGGTGACCGTTTATTGGTATTTCATCTCGAGCGTTTTCGTACTTCGGAAGGCAGGCTAAGCAGTTGGTCTTGGATTGTTCCGTCAGATGGCGTTGTAACTATTCGTTAAGCCAGGTCAGAGGTTTATTAAGGCGGCTTGAAAATTATCTGAAAACTAACCACTAACTGTATTGAACTTGTATTCTTCTGTTCTTGGTGTGCAAATAAAGAATATTTATCTTATCTTATCACTAACTTGCCTCCACCATCACGCACTGGGCCCGCGTGGTGGAGTATGGCCCAATCCCTCTCACCTTTATTCGTGAGAGGAGGCCTTCGCACTGCAGTAGGATTCTACAGGCCATATCTTTTTGTTATTGTATTTGTAGGTATATAATTAATTTAATATTATTTGTATACTTCATAAGACTGCCTCCGTGGTCTAATGGTTAAGAGCATTGGGCTCTTGACACGGAGGCCGTAGGATCGATTCCCTTGGGAGACACCTAGTGATATGTCACTTTGTGCGTTTTTCCCCAGTTGGCTAGGACATTGCAGGCCGAATGACCTAATTTTCTGAACAAAAAGATGATTCCGTGCTTCGTCCCGGCTACTATCTCTGCTGGTAGTAGTTGTTACATAAAAACCACGTCAGAGGCCGTAAGGCGGTCTGAAAAAACCACTGACACCAGAGCTTGCTGCCCACATGATGAGAAGAAGATAAGAAGTCAAAAACATTACTACAACTCCGAACTGCTTTTCAAACGGAGAGTTTCTTCACCACAAAAATATCTAACTTCCGACGCGGTAGTAGAATCACATAAAATTACTTCAGAAAGTTATCAATAGGATACTATTTTAAATATCAATAATTGATTGAAACGTAGCAAGATTCAACTTTAACTATATTCTAAGATTACTATAGGAGTCACGCTGCAGGTTCTGACCCGAGCACTTGTCTCGCGTGGTTTTCGCACGTTGCGTTTTTGCCTGCCGCGAGGCTCCGCAATCCGCAATCTCTTCCTGTTCTTGATCAAAAACAATCAATGAGATTGGGATATATACTCCCATAACCTACTTGACACTGGCGGAATTGCGGTGCTAACGCACAATCAAGAGTCCATTAACTAAAAAAAAAGATTACTATATCTAAACTAGTTACTAAAACTGCATGACAATTTTATAATATACTAGTACAAATTGTTTGTATTTAAAAGATTTATAGTCCACAGAAGCGAGTAGTTGCAATATAAACCGCGTTTTAACTATTCTCATTAGTGAATTTTCCTGTGTGACCCAGTTTTAAGTAGAGGACATGCAAAACGTCCTAGTGAATTATTTATTGTGGTACCTACATAGTTGGATCTTTTGGTTTCTTTAGCGCTAACACTATGTGGAATCCATTTTATTTTTTAACATGCACCTGGAGTTGATACTGCAAACACCTCCTGTTAAATGAACTGATTGTGCGCAGGTAGGCCTATTCTGCCTACTATTGAGCATTGAATCATTTCAAACTACAAAAAACTCCTTGATTTTTCATGATACATATTTAGTTCCCGCAGACCCTGTTCAAGACACAGCTTTTGCATTTAAATATTAGTATTAAGGTAGAATTAAATTATTAAAATTAGGTAAGCACTTTTGAAAGAGTATCTGTTTATTACGAATGATAACTGATATTGCTTTTTGATACACCATGGGGGGTGGCGATGCTCGTGTCCACAGGAACTACCTCTCACAACCCTGTATGTGCCCCCTGGTTGGTGCCAAACGAATATCAACGCCGAGTATCGGGCGGCGGATATGATAACCCGACCCCTGGCTTGCCAGGCGGTCCCAGAGACCGCTAGAACTAAATCCCCTCTAAAAGACTGGTGCGGCAACTACATCTTCCCAAAAAAACCATGGTGGATAATGTAATGATTTGTAAACCATAAAAAATACCAAAGCTATATTTTCTACACCAGACTTATGGCTTCCGAAACAAAGCTATATTCGAACCCGCAACGAGTAAAAGTGAAGAGGCTTTTCAAGCCCCTTACCGAGAACGTGTTAACTTAAATCGACTTTTTGTGTTATCCACTTCGTTAAACCAACTTTTTATTAGAAAATTTGAGTAAGAATCAAGTATTAAGTGCGTAACAAGACCATTTCGTTCCGAATTCAACAACAGAACTTACCGCATAATCTTTTACAATACTGTTAACAACATCGTCAAAGACAATACTGAGGCATGTAAATTGCCTAAAAACCGTAACAAATACGACGGGGAAAGGACGCGGGGTGATCGTTGCGGAACCCTCCTTTGAACGAAACTCTGCGAAGTAATCCGCTCAATAATAAATGAGACGACCTAACTTCACGCCTTCACCGACACTCTAGCTTTCACACCAGCAAACTTCCATATCATCCCAACTCAAATGTGTTAGTAACACAAATGCAACTTTGACTACAAAAGTATAAAGTTCAGATTTAAAAGAAGATATAGCAAGGGTTTAGAGTAGGTTCGCGCACGTTCTGAATTAGACATGTGTTAAAAGCTTAATGCACTTAATAGGCAAGTAAGGTTGTATGTTGTGAACTGATGATATTTTTCTCGGAATGTTGACTGAAAATCTATAAAGGTCTTACAATCATGCGCGGTGATAACAATACAGGGTCCTTCTTAATATGCAGACATTTTGCGTGGACACTGACAAATAATTTTCCATAAGGGACCAGGGTGACCAAAAAAAAATTTTAGTCGATTAGAATTGACAGGCTGATGTCTTGATTATCCTCTTAAAACATCCACCATCAGAATATTAAAAAGGTGCCTATATAATATAAATGCGCATCTTATAATCCGAGTTAATCATAATATAAAATTCCAGTTTTACAATAATACGGACTAGATTCAGTAATACTATTTAATAAGATAATCAAAAGTAGGAAAATTACAGGAAAAACTTTCAATTAAAAAGTCCTTGGGCGGATCGAGGTTTGCTCGGCGCCTTCTAAATTAATCTAGATAGATTTCATCACCAAGAATATCCATTTTCACACAAAAATGTTTCATACATTTTTTCCCAACGTCATCTATTTTGAGATTGCAGTAGGGTGAAATATGCATGCTACCTGGCTGTCAAGCGAAGTTGGAGGAAACATTTTTGTTTGTTTGAAATAGTACCAACTAGATTTGGTGGTCTATTCTAAACGCGAATAAAACGTTTTAAGCGCAAGTTCCATAAAATTTATTACTCCAAATATGAATAGCGTGGAACAGTATGAATTAAAACGATTAAGGCTTCCCTTCGGATGCCCGGGATCATAAAGAGGGACCTCGGTAATGTATTTGCATCTCATAAGACGCCCTGAATGTGGAATGAGACCATGAAGCGCTTTGGTAAACAGGTACCTTCGTATAAGTAGATAGTTTACAGGGTAAACAGATTTGTAATTGGATCGTAACTATTAATAGTAACGTATATAACGTGTTAATAAATAAGCGCGAAACCTCATACACCCCAACTAATTTATAAAAACATAATTAGATTGAAACAATAATTTCATTATTTTGATACTTAAAATTTTAAGTTATACGCATTTTAAGTTTTTAGGCAAAAATGACTTGTTATCATTTCAGCAGTCAAACTTAAAATCAACTTAAAATAACTGACCATTAAGAATTCAATTCAATTCAATTTTTGTTTAGTGGCATCCGATGTGTTATCACAATTCAGCCAATGTCTCGTTATGTGGAGAGTATACGAAGGAAAATGATCAGTAGTATTAATTAAGTCTAGCGTGGCAGTTTTGCCAATGTAAGTAGTTTATAATCTCAAGTGATTGTTTTAAGGTTAAAACACAAAAGAGTTCACAAAATGGTGGAGCCACGTGCAAGCCCAACTCACCGATACGCACGCGTCCGTACTTGCAGGGCGACTCTAACCATTAAGAAAAAAATACATTCACAATGTCAGAATTTGACATTTGATGTTGCCATTTCTGTTTCCAGCATAGAGTTGGAAAGAGGAGGCAGGTGATTTTTATTTGTTTAATAAAGCAATCGTTTTTTCCATGGAGTTAGAATTGTTTTCTCTCCACCATTTTTGAACTGATCAAAATAATTTAAACATTAAATTTATGTTGATAAACTCGATGAATCATTATAAAAATGTAATAGGTATCTTAAAATTATGTCTTCTTTCTGTAAAAAATATAAAATATAGTCAAAAAAAACTTGACATACCGAATTTGGTGAATTTTGAGTAGAGGGCAAAGTAAGCGGCAAATAATCAAGGTCATTTATTTTATCCTCATATACTTTAAAGTACCTTTTCATATTTTGTGCTATTGATTGTCATAATTATATTACATCAAAAATACAGGGTGTAAGGGACAGCCCCCCAGCAAACTGAAACGGTGAACTCAGACCATCAAACTGAACAACTTTCACTATGGAGCCTACCTCAGAAAACGTGAAAAAAATCAGCAGTCCCATACATTTGAGTCGGGTAGGTACAGCAGTTTTGTATGGGATAGCAGATCCAGAGATAGGCTCTTTAGTGAAAGTTGATCAAGTTGATGGTCTGAGTTCACCATTTTAGTCTGTGGAGGGCTGTCCCTTACACCCTATATATTTCCGAACAGAGTTAGACAAATTACTATGCTTGATCAATTGAAAATTCAATTACCTAACTGTAATCGACCACAATAGCATTACCAACAAGACTATAATAACTAACGTCCCAATCCAACCAAAACCTATTCACAATCAGAATATTCACAATATTAGCTTAACGTGCGTATGGAAATGGTAACATAATGTACGCCGGTACCCTCGACCCGCCTAATTAGAGCGCTCGGAAATTATAACGAGAACCTCTGAATAATTATGAAAGGCCGGGAAGCGCTGAATGAAGCCCGAAGTGAAGCTGGCAAACTGTGAAATGTACACATCAAAAGGCGAGCGGGTAACAGTGTGAAACAATGTAAGCGTGATCACTGTTCTTTTTTGACGGGCATAGGTGCACCATACATGCCCGCCACTGTAATTTCTGTAAACCAGGAACAACAATCGCGATCATTCACAACATTTGACAATGAAGTCTACGAAGCCCGTGGGGTGACTCTAATCTTGGAACCCGCAACGAAAGTAGGAGGAGTACATAATTATCCGACTTACTTCCATTGGTAATGGGAGATAGCAATAGAAAAAGCAAGGCTATGCTAGGCTTAGTAAGCCAACTCTTTTGTAGTCGATGGCATGTCATTCCATACTTTTTCAGCCCAGTATTTTTCCACATAGATACTAGTACTTCGAAGTACTACTTCGCGTGAAATAAAACTTGTTTAACAAATAATTATGACCCGACACCATTCCTTGCAGTTTTTGTAAATAGAACTGGATCCAGCATCGCCATATTCACCATTATTCTTTAATCTATCGACATTGCAGTAGGCGCACTGATATTCCTACACTGTGGCTAACTCAAAAGTGTAACCTCGCGGTGTGCGGTTGACTTGCTCTCTAGATATATGCCCTTAGTTTCACGCTTATGTTACCAATTAGTTTCCAAGAATTGTAGAAAACATATTGTTTAAGGTCAGATTTGATTTGGGTCTGGACATTTTGAGTTTTAAAGCTAAAGTTAGATATTGTTTATTCGTTTTTAACTGTTATACTGGGTATAACTGGGTTTTATACTTTTACGTTATAATTTTAATGTGTGAATTTAATTTATCTTTTGCATATCTAAACATTTCTGAAATACCGTTGGGCCTCAATAACTTTTATTTTATTTTTTATTAGCCTCTGTGATCCCACTGCTGGTCAAAGGCCTCCGCTTTAATCTTCCAACCGTCTCCGTCCCGGACAAGCTCTGGCCACTTGTCATCAAAAGCACCCAGATCATCCCGCCACCTCTTCTAAGGACGACCTGGACGCGGACGACCATTTTTTGGGATCCAGGGCGTAACAATTTCTGCCCACCTCTCCTGGTGCATTCGACAGACATTCCCATTTTAGTCTAGCTGTTTTCTCCCCGACATCGGCGATTAGTGTTCCTGACACGATCTGTTCTTTTAACACGTAATATACTGCGCTCCATCGCTCGACAAACCTTGAGTTTGGACTTTTGAGACTCTGTGAGAGACTAGGTTTGGGCACTGCTGGTTAAGATAGGCAGGATACACATATCAATGAGTCTTCGTTTGAGGGATAGCGGGAGATCACAAGAGCAGTAGCTCTTCAAGGCGTTGTCGACACGATGTGCGCCTTCATTGTCTTGCCTGTTTTCGAAGGAGACTACCTGGCCCAAGTAAATATACTCGTCAACATAGTGTATTACCTGCCCATCTACTTCGACTACGTTTGGTGCTGTTGGTCATTACTTGCATCTTCGATCTGTTCATTGTGAGTCCAACCTCAAGCTTGCCGTGCTCATGTCTTGAAGCATTTTTTAAGTTCTGGCGCAGATCGCGAGAAAAGAATAATGTCATCGGCGAAGCGAAGACATGTAAATAACACTGTAACTGTAAAGTACCGTGGAACTTACTAGGTTGAAAGTAGATAAAAGGTTATAATGCATAAGAGACATCGTAGTTCAGCAACAACAACTAGTTGGCAATTAGATGGGTGACCGCTTCCGAGGTATTTTCATCTCGAGTCTATTTCTGTTTCCGAAGGCATGTTAAGCAGTTGAGCCCAAATAACTTCGATTGATTCTAAAGTTAGTTAAGAACCTAACTACAGTTGAATTTCAAAAAGGTGTGGTAATAGAAGCAACAGTTTTGACAACACTGGAAATCACCTCGGATATAATGAATATTAGAAATAAGGTGTAGATGGTGAGAAAATTATTAAGTTGGAACTAACTTGAATGGTTTTAATAAAAAAGTACAACCAGTATAAACTAATTTGCAGTTACTATGAGCCATCATACTTAGTAAGTATAATTTTACACTGGTTATCACTTACGACCCATGTAAAACCACAGGTAGTACGGAACACTAATTGCCCGAGTCCCGATTTGCACTTGGCCGGTTTTAACTATCGGTTTCGAGTTGATCCTGGTTCACAGGAGTTACAGCGGTGGGATTGTGTGGTGGGCCTCTGCCCGTTTAAAAAAAATATCGGTGTCGAGTTATGATGAAAAACAAAACGCCGCGTTGCCAACAAATAATAATAATACATTTATTTATTCAAATAACCATGATTCATTTTGTTAGTGACATACTTATGTAAACTATATTAGTAGGTACTTAATATCCAAATTACAATTATTCAATGTCAAATTTACACAATACAATAATACAATTGAATTAAATTAGATACGATTACATTCCATTAAATTCAACTAATTGGGATAGGCTGCTTTCGGGAATATTTTCCTCGGCTCTACCACAATGCCTCAAAACGAAGGTGTTCAATCAGTGCGTCCTGCCAGTAATGACCTATGGTGCGGAAACTTGGACCCTGACGATAGGACTAGTTCATCAGTTCAAGGTCGCTCAGCGAGCTATGGAGAGAGCTATGCTCGGTGTTTCTCTGATATATTACATCAGAAATGAAGTGATACGTCAGAGAACTAAAGTGGTTGACATAACTCAGAAAATTAGCAAGCTGAAGTGGCAATGGGCTGGTCATATCTGCCGAAGAACGGTGGGGTGTCAGAGTTCTAGAGAGGAGGTGGAACTGGTAGGCGTAGTGTGGGACGCCCTGCTGCCTGACCTAAAAAAAGTACCGGGGAGCGATTGGATGAGGAAGGCCGAGGACAGAGTTTTGTGGCGCGCCTTGGGAGAGGCCTATGTTCAGCAGTGGACGATGATGGGCTGATGATGATGATGATGAAATTCAACTACATTCTAATCAATTCAATATGTAAACAACGATCATTAGTTGTGAAATAGGTACACCCTACAACAATGACTCAAGTACGGCCCGTCCAGTCTGTCGGCAATCATCACCAACGCGACTTTGAAAGTGCTGAGTCGGAAAAGGCTCTTAGAAAATAAAAATGTAACAAAAACAAAAGCTAAATAAAATAAAATAACGGTGAAAAAAGTAGGTTACAAAAATATAATGCTAAATAATGTAATCGTGAGGTAGGTACATGGTTTTCTCTGTGTATTTTGAAGCAGTATGTAATATGAGAAGAGAAATGACACGACTCGTCTCGTGTACGCATGCTAGGAGCGGAAAGCGATTAATTTGTAAAGTTTACGCTATTTCATTGCACTAGAGGGAATAATTTATCTCTCCTACGCTGTACATATTATGTACAAGCGTATATTATGTAGAGGTCTGTACCATATAGTGAAACGCCTCAAAGGAGCAAAGTAGCTTACTCATCAATAACATCGCAATTATGGAGTCAGGTTTGTCGACATCATAATCATCATCAAGTCATCCTTACATCGATTTTTAAGATTTATACAACGTGTTAATGAAAAAGCGCAACACCCCAACTGATTAACAATAAAATTTTTAGATTGAAACAATAATTTCATTATTTTGATCATTCAAATTTAGAGTTATTCGTATTTTAAGTTTTGAGGCAAAAATGATTTGTTACCATTTCAGTAATAAATGAAAGCGCAAACGTGCTCCTATTACATTTTAAGAATCTTGTTTTTTAGTAAGTAGGGTGAGCGTGCCTATGCGGTGGGTTGATGCGATTCATTAACACGTTGTATAAACTGTTTTTTTTTATACCTGCATCTAGCACCATGGAATCGATTTTTTTCACGCTCTATCCTTTTCTGTCGCTCAGGAACGTCATTAGCTAGAGCGAGAAAGGTCGCAGCACTGCCGGTGCTGCCGCGTGCGTTTGCAGTCCCGCTATCTTTCTTGCTCTCGCAATATGAACTTCCTGAGCGACAGAATAGGATGGGGCGTCAATGCGATTCCGTGCTGCCAGATGAGGTTCAATCCGAAAACACCCAAACTGTAAAATTTATTTGGCTCTGGAAAACGCAGTTAATTTTTCAGAATGAAATTAAATAGGTCAATCAAGGTAATTTGTATTAAACCATTGGCAAAATTTTTTAAAATTCCTCAGATGATCAAACGGGAGAATTTAATCTTTTTGCTGGCGCAGCGAGGATAGGTGGGTAGGCCACAAGGACGGTGGACCGAGGACCTGGTGAAGGCGGTAGGAAACCGTTGGATGAGGACTACGCAGGACCGGTCATTGCTACGATCTTTGGAGGAGGCCTATCGGATCCAGCAGTGGACGTCTATCGGCTGAAAAATAAAAACCCTATTTATACTTACCTATCCCTAAATTGTGATTCCAGTTGGTCGGATAAAGTTATCTTTTCTATTCTATTGCAGATTTGAAACAGAAAATACCACTAGAAAATTATGGATAAGTCGTTTGAATACAGTATTTATTCTTTTAAGAAAGTATTGCTTTCGCCGTAACGTTAATTAACAATAGAATATTTGTACGAAAACTGTTAATTTACCGACCTAAAAACCGCTCTGCTACAGCATATATAATCATATTATATACATACATTGTGTTACAATAATTCAAACTTCAAACTTCAAAGACTTTATTGTGACACAGGTAATATAAAGGTGGTTAACAGTATTTTACATAGAGCTCTGTGATCTGCCCATGAGCATGCAATATATAATTCGAGAGAGAGCATGCAGAACATTTACTACAATTCTTTAAATATATGTATTACATTACAATTTCTTTATTCCAATACTAAATAGGTACATTCATATATTGTCAGTATTCATTTATGCATTCCCCTGCTGTTCCCCACTTATAACTTAAACCCTGTCAAGTAGACGTCATGGGTTAATACCCATTCTTGGAGATGACAATATAATTTACATAAGCCTGGGCTGGAACAGCGACTGTGGCAGACGTCTCTTAACTAATGAACGGGGTTAGGAAGTGTAATTTTGGGATAATAAGCGGAACCATTTACAGGTGACTGTCTTATTTAGTTGACGAGAAGGTTGTTAGTGGCTTGGCTTTAAATTTTTAATAATGCTCTTGCAAATTTTATTGTTATGCTTTGTTTTTATGGAAGGTTAGTTTTTGCGTAAATGTACTTTTTTTAAAACATTCTATGACAATAGTGACTAAAGTCAGCGACAAAATTGACAGTTAGTGACAAAGTGACGTAGTCAGTAACAATAGTGACATAGTCAGTGACAAAAGTAACACAGTTAGTGAAAAACCTTTTAACTGAAAAGAGAAAAACAAGCTCTATAATCACTAATCAGCTGTAACAACTTTGTTTGAGCTAATATAATTTTATTGTTATTAGGTAGGTATCGCAAACGGGGACAAAGTAAATGTTTGGTTGGTTATTGATTGGTTTGCTCCCCGCCTGCAATACCTACCTAATAACAATCAAATTATATTAGCTCAAACAAATTTGTTACAGCTGATAAGTGATTAAAGAGCTTGTTTTTCTCTTTTCAGTTAATAGGTTTTTTATGCAGTCGGGTTTTTTGTTTATCATAATAATTTAGTTTATTTCATACTTTTTAGTCTTATGTCGAAACGGTAATATAAAAGTACTATAATATTTATATATTTGGAATCGTCTAATTACTAGCTTTCATTTGATACCCATAATGTAATTTTTAACAAAAAAAATGTTTATTCCCCCTCTCTTTTTTAATTCGTAGACGCCATCTTAAAATAATATACCCTATGTCACTCTCACGATTTTTACAAATCCAATGACACCTCATACGTTAAAATCCATCAAGCCGTTTGGGCTGTAGGCAGTGCCAAAGAAATAGACATACAAACACACATACATACATACATACATACGCTCGAAAAACATAACCCTCCTTCTGGCGCAGTCGGGTAAAAAAGTGACAATAGTGGCGTAAAATAAAATAATAAAATCAAAATCGCTAAATGTGGCTGTCTTGATTTGTTATAAAATGTAAGGTGATAAGTTTATGAATCTCTTTTTATCTAGGAAACTTTCATCCATTATGAATTTAGTCAATGTAAGAACTTACAAATAAGATTTACCGAATACTTTTTTTTTTACATGTCTAGTCAAGTTATTACGATATAAATGATGTTTGACGAACTAAAAGCAGTGACCTATCATTTACCTACACATTTGCTTTTCCTTAGGTTCCTTCAGAATACGATACTAAGTATGCAGTAGTTAATTTGCTTACCTACACTCACACATGCTTTTATAGTATAGTAGTAGTTTTATAGTCGCGGCAGGTCAATCGAGCGCGGTGTGCGGGGTCCGGGAATGCGGGGTGCGGCCCCCCTCTGCCTGCCCGCGTACCCTCATAGCAAATAAATTAAGGTACGCCCGTCCCCCGTCATTCCCTGCACACTTAGATCAAAGTAAAATTAATGGATAAGCCTAAAGCGCGTTAAGTTGCAGCACACAACTAGTGCAATTGGTCCATACAAACTAGCACAATTGTCTGTCATCTCATTACATATTTGAAGTATACCATTCATTTGTTTTGCCTCATATTTCTGTTTTGAAATGTTTGCGTAAGGCATATCCATTAATTTTACTTTGATCTAAGCATACACCCGCCGCGACCACTGAGCTTCATCACTATTAGTTTTACTAGCCTGAGTATATGATTAGGATCGAAATTCTTTAATAGTAGTACCTTGTGATAAAACTAAACAGTAAAAACCAGTTAAGTACTTTTTCACGTGAAGATAAAAAAAATAATTTGATGTATTATTTAGAGCATTTTTTTCGACTTATTAATTTCTTTTGATACAGTTTTTGCTATTTCAAGCCCGAGTATTTAACAATAGCAGCATCATCCATTATACGCGGTTGAAATCGCGGGCAAAAGCAAGTCTAAAATAATTGTATATCCATAACATCCAAAACACAAATCTCATATAATTATGGATAACCCTAAAATTTGCACTAGTGACCTACTAGCGGTTTCGTCCGCGTTAATTTAATGTAACCCTGGTCTACCTTCCTTTATGATATGGGCCCCTTTGAAATTTTCTTAATGGGTACTTGCTGCTTACACCTTTGAGATAAGAGAACCCTTAGATTTTATGTTTTTAGGGTTTCGAGGTGTTTGTAGGTCAAAAGGACCTTCATTTTACAAAATACATAAACTCGCGGTCGAGTTTCTTTTTAAGATGCTCTAATTCTTCTTAAAAAAAAATCTTTAATACAACTTTTTAAGCGTGAAATTGAAAAAAAAATACATTTAGCAATTTTTTTTTACTTAGAGTCAGTTTTACCAATCAATCAAATCAGCCCACATCCACATACAGGGTGCAACTTAACTTGCTGACACTTTTTAAGGAGATAATCAGACCATCATACTGAACAACATTCTCTATGGCACCGACATCGAAATCGCGAAAAAAAAATCTGCTGTCCCATACATTTGGCTCAAGTAGGTTTGCAGTTTAGTATGGAACATCCGAATTTTTTTTTCGCGATTTCGATATTGGTCCCATAGTGAAAGTTGTTCAGTTTGATGGTCTAAACCACCCCCTTAAATGTTTATTTGTATTTTTGTACACCTTGTATAGAGTAAATGATTAAAATCCGATGACTGATCGATATTATACAGTGACAGGTGGCTAGGCTATCTAAGATAGTATACGCTCGCTTATACTTGTACGGTCGGCACGTACCTCTGCTTGCAGCTAAATAATAGATCGCCAACATTTTTTGCATCGGCTCACTTATTATCGTCGCTTTACGACTATCTCAACATGAATAATTGTCCGTTGTGTAGTACTGCTTTTAACGATGGCGCCAGCTGTAGCGTGTGCAAGAAGTACCTAGACTTCGACTGTGCTGGTATCTCGGAAATGGGGTACCGGAAACTCGGAGGGGACCGGAGAGCTGTATGGAAGTGTCCACAGTGTCGCGCATCCACTTTCAACACTGACTCGACCTCGACCTCATCGTCTTTCGATGTCATACTAACGGAGCTACGTGAGATGAAGGTGCAGCTCGCCAGCCTGCCAGCCATCGTGGAGGGCCTTAAGGGTATACAGGGTGAGTTGTCTGATCTAAAAGTGGCATGCGATTTCAATAGCAGCAAAATTGATGAGCACGGTGCTAGATTAACGAACGTTGAAAAAAAGCTGCAGGAGATCGGCAGTGTTGCTTCAAATCAGACCGAAGTCGATAACCTTAAGCAGGAATTGTTGGAGAAAGAGCAGTGGTCTCGTCTTAACAACGTTGAGATTAAGGGTATTCCTCTGAAGAAGGACGAAAATCTCTTCTCAGTTGTGGAGGCCGTCGGCAAGGTCGTTGGATATGACTTCCCGAAGACACAAATTAATTATATCGCCCGTGTACCTATGCACAACACGAAAGAGAAATCTATCATAATCAGCTTCATTAATCGCTATATCAAAGAAGAGTTTCTGGCAACAGCACGTGCGATGAAATCCCTGAAGGCTTCTGATCTCGGCTTTATCAACAACAATGAACGTGTTTATGTGAACGACCATCTGACTCCACACTCCAAGACCCTGCTTACTAAGGTGAAGTCCGCCGCAAAACGTAAGAATTACAGCTACGTCTGGGTGAAATTTTGTAAGATCCACGTAAGGAGGGACGACACTTCGCATGTGATTTTAATCTCTAAGGAAAATGATTTAAACAAAATCGTCTAATCTGCTGCCTGTATTATAATCCTGTTTTGATTCCACTATTATTTGTTTTTTATACCATAATCCACTTCTGTGTACTTTTCATAAATAATTGCCAAATGTTATCAACCTCTGGTTCGACACCTCGCCTTTGTGTGCAACAATATACTGCACTGCTCGACTGCTCCACTCAAATCCGCACTAAGTATTTAATACCTGTCACATTCTTACCTATGCTTTGCCTAATTACTTGCTCACTCGCACGCCTTATCTCCCTACGTATAACTACAACTAGCCGTCACTTGATTGCTATTCATGCTTACACTTTTTTTGATGCACTACCGACCTGCCCGCTATTTTGTTGTTTGTGTTTCTATGCTTCGCTCGCATTCACATATTTTTTATTATTAACTACTGTCATTTGTAAATACTCTGTACCTATTCTAATGCTATTTCTTCTGGTATTTATAAATGGCTTCTGAACGCAGTTTGATAAACCTAAACATTTATTATCAGAACGCGAGGGGCTTAAGAACTAAAGTAAGCGTTTTCTATCGCAATGTATGCACGTATCAGTATGATGTTATTATAATATCGGAAACTTGGTTGTTGGAGGGAATTAAGAATACGGAATTGTTTGACGATCGCTACGTAGTATGGCGGCGGGACCGCGACTACGCCGCTACTGGTCAGATTTACGGCGGCGGTATACTTATTGCTGCGCGTAAGGATTTATCTGTTGTCCCTCAGCCGTTATTTCACTCCAGCGCGGAGGATCTTTGGGTTACATTTACATCCGGTAAATCTGGTAATAAACCTATCAATTTGCATATTTGTATATTATACCTAATCGAACAGAATCTTGGTTTTACTTTCTCACAACAACTATCTAATTTCTTTGAAAAACTTAACGATGTAATCTTACAGAATCCCACTGACAGGTTTCTTATCACCGGTGATTTTAATATGAGTGATATAGTCTGGACACCCGGAGATGGCGGCGGTGGTGATGGGTCGTTGTCTCCTTCAAACTACAGCTCTGCTAACGAGAACTTCCTGGTTGATGAATTAAATGTCTTGGGTCTTAAGCAGTATAATGGTGTGTGCAACAACTATGGTAAAATTTTGGATCTTGTGTTGTGTAGCGATAGTGTTACAGTACGTGACTGTCGTGATGAGTCACTGGTTCCTTACGACCCCCATCACGGTGCATTGAACCTTCAGTTGAATTTTGTCGATTTTGAAGTCCTTGATTGTGTCCCATATAAAAGATATCTGTTCGACAAGGGAGATTACGAATCCATTAACGCCAATATTTGTGGTATAGACTGGTCTAATGAACTTTCTGACGTTCCGTTAGGCGCTGCGGTCCATTACTTCTACGACACTTTTTTAGCTTTAAGGGAGAAATATGTACCATCGAAATTAATTACTAATGATACCTACCCAAAATGGTACTCTCCAGCTCTAAAGAAATGTATCAAGGAAAAACATAAATATTTTAAGAAATTCAAAAATTATGGTAACCGCGCCGATGATGAAACATTTAAATTGCTGCGTGACAGAGTTAGGAATTTGGAAAAGAAATGTTATCAAACATACATTGCTTCAGTTGAGGGTTCCATTGAAAAAAATCCAAAATTGTTTTGGTCGTTTATTAAATCTAAATCTACCTCTAATGCAATGCCGAGTAGTCTAAATTATAATGGCAACATTTTCAACACTGGTGAATCTATTTGCGATGCCTTTTCTAGTTATTTTTCATCAACATTTCTACCAAGGCAACGTAGTCACTTTTGTAACTACAACGACGTTCCTAATACTGATTTCTCGACCTCTAATATATCGTCAATCGAGGTAACCACCGAAGACGTTGCCAAGCTTCTGCTCAATTTAGACCCTGCTAAGTCAGCAGGGCCTGACGACCTGCCGGCCAAGTTTCTCATACGCTGCGCCAAGTCTATAGCAGTCCCGATTTCCATACTGTTTAGAAGATCACTGGCTGAGGGTGTTGTCCCTGACCTCTGGAAGCGTGCTTATGTAACGCCAATTCACAAAAAGGGCTCTAAAACAGATGTCACCAACTATAGACCAATCTCTAAGCTGTGTATTGTCTCTAAGGTCTTTGAAAAACTGGTGTATAATCAAACATACGCATCATTAAAGAACTCCTTTAGTCAATCTCAGCATGGCTTCTTAAGGGGACGTTCCACTGTATCTAATCTAGTATTACTCAACGATTACCTGACCGAAGCTATGGCTGATGGGCACCAGGTCGACGTGGTCTATACCGACTATAGCAAAGCCTTTGACAGGATCAATCACGAGGTGCTTTTATCCAAGCTTTTGAACATTGGAATCAGTGGTAACTTGTTCAGGTGGCTTTCTTCTTACATAGAAAACCGCTCACAAGCAGTTGTCGTCAATAACTACATATCGGGATGGGTGGACGTCCCCAGCGGTGTGCCCCAGGGTTCCTTGCTCGGTCCTCTGCTGTTTGTGATCTTTGTGAACGACATTGAGCGGTGCTTTCATTTTTCTCGGCTTCTGTGCTTCGCAGACGATATGAAAATATTCAGTGCCATCACGTCGGATGCAGATGCTCAGGCCCTTCAATCTGATCTTGCCCGTCTAGAAGATTACTGTAACATGAACTATTTAGACCTTAATCCTTCTAAATGTACCTCGGTTACTTACACTCGCAAACACAACGTAGTTCATTTTAACTACTCATTGAAGGGTCATATACTGCAGAAAGACAGCTCGGTGAGGGACCTTGGCGTATTACATGATTCCAAACTGCTTTTCGATGCTCACGTTGAAAATATCGTTAACAAAGCATCTAGAGCCCTTGGGTTTGTGATGCGGAGTTCACGGGACTTCAATAAAGCTAAAACTTTGAAAATTCTCTATTGTACCTTTGTCCGGAGTAACCTAGAGTACGCATCGCAGATATGGAATCCCATGTACGATACATATATAGCCCGAATTGAAAATATTCAAAAAAAATTCATTAAATATCTTTCATACCGTATTAGGGACCGCTACGATTCGTCCATGTATTTAAATTTTTGTAGAAAGCACCACCTGCTCCCTCTAGAGAAACGGCGAGAGATCTCCGACACTATCTTTCTTCTGAAGGTTGCCTCTGGTTCCATTGACTGCTCTGAGCTACTTTCGATGATATCTCTCCGAGCCCCAGCTAAATTATTAAGATTTAACCCACCATTACATACACCGTTTGCATCCACCAACTATAGGCAGAATACGTTTATGTGGCGTGCGAGTGACAATTTTAATAAACTATGCAATACTTATAATATTGATCTCTTTAATTCTAGCGTCGAGTCGACAAGGAGGTTGTTAAGTCGTGATTTCTTTGCTGATGAAGTGTAGAAGTTACTGTTAGACTAAGGTCTTTTCTTTACTTTTGTTTATTGTTTTTGCAATGCTTTGTGTTTAACTTAAGTGTATAATGTTTTAATATTTACCGGTAGGCTGACATGTGTGCTGACTTATGTACGTTTTTAAACATAGTTAACCATCTGCTTTTTCTTAACTATACTGTATCTACCAGTGAAAACCTGTCATTGGCTTTCTGCTTTATATTCATGTAACTACTGTATTATATTGCTGTTGGTTTTCCAATAAAATAAAAATAAAAATAAAATAAAATAAATAAGATCACTGCAATTTAAACCAGATATACTGCGATCGTCTAGTCTAGCTAAGGATAAGCAGGGAAGTCTTTGTATGAAACAGCATAAGCATATGCTATATTCAACGAGGGGGTAGTCAGAGATATTCTGAAACCTCAGAACATCCACATTTCACCAGTAGTACCGAATCTCTGTCCAGTGTGACGAGGGGTGAGCCCGTCGCCACTTATAATGGGCAGTGGGTACAACACATGCCTCGAAATTGAAGCATGCAGGTTTCCTCGCGATGTTTTCCTTCACCGAAAAGCCAGTGGTGTTACAAATCGTACATAAATTCCGAAAAACTCATTGGTACGTGTCAGTCTGGACAGGGATCGAACCATCGCCTCCTGCACGGCAGGCAAGGTAACTCGCCACTGGACCACCACGGCTTTACGGTATGAAACAAGTACTTCCAATTGCTTATATCAAGTATAAAGTCGTATAAAGTCTCAAAAGTGAAAGACATTTTTAAGTTAGGTATTTATGTCCCCATCACTCTTCCCAGTAAGCACCCTTTATGCCACAATACATTCAAGTCTGATTAGTAAGCCAGTATCACATATTGCGTGCCAAATTGGCCCATATTAAATGCAGCAATTACAATAATTGGTTGAAACATAACTGTTTGCTGGCACACCTGCGTATCAGTCCTATCTACTAGGTATGTAGGGATACGCAGTGTTACATGATAGATATAAATTATTCTTGCGGTTTTGTCTTTTTGTACTGAACCATTTTCTAGGTGTGATTGTATGTTATCTACACGTTGGAATCGGGATCGTCTTGAAGCCGAAGCAGGGTGCTTCAGGCCATCAAACTGAAAAATGTTTACAATTTTATTTGGAGTTGATACCGAAACTGCGAAAAAATCTGTTGTTCCATTTTCAGTGTTGATCATCTTAAAGGCTGTTCAGTTTGAGGGTCAAAACGACCCTGATTCCACTGTGAATTGCCATATATACCTATGATGTTTTAGAAGCTGTATAGGGAGCACTGATAGGGAGTCATTCTACTACCACTATCGAGTCGATGATATTTTGCTCGTTGAGTTTGACTTTCCAGCCTTTAATCATGGTGAACAAAGCTGTTCACACCTGTGCCTCTAGGGTTAGGAATGCCGTCAGTTGGTTGAGTTGAAGTGCACTTGTAGTCCAAAAAAGTCGTTCTGTTGAAGTACCTGGGTTTTCTTTATCAGTACGGCCGTGCTGTCAAAGTCCGGAGGTGTTGATGCGATGAAGTGCGATGAAGTGAATGAATCTTGTCATCCTCCGATCCCGGAAAAGGAACTGTCAAACATGACGTTGACAGTTGTTGTAACGTTTTTGGATGCGTTCTATATTAGTTAAATGTGCAACATGCGATGCATTCGCAACAAATCTCTTCAAATTCGATGCATATCACAAACATTGTTCGAACTTAAACTACAAACTCAAGCAAAGTTTAATTTTAATGACTGCCAGCAGTGAGGAAGACCAGAGAAAAGATGGGTTGTGTGAAAGATGCTGTGATGAAAAATGGCATAAAGCTGAATGGAAGAAGAAGAACTTTTGCTACATAATTAGATAAAAGTAGAAGGATCCTGATGATTAAGATCCAATGATTGATCGGTATCATACAGTGACAGAAGGCTAGGCAATCTAAGATCACTGCAATATAAACCAGATATACTGCGATCGTCTAGTCTAGCTAAGGATAAGCAGGGAAGTCTTTGTATGAAACAAGTACTTCCAATTCCTAATATCAAACCCTTCTATAAAGTCTCAAAGGTGAAAGACAGTCAAAAGGAATAAACTGATCTAAAAAGCTCCAGTTCCACCTCTTAGAAGTATGAAAAACTGTCAAACTGTGCATTCAATCAACCAAATTAATAAAACCGCTTTCAATCGTGACAAATCACCTAAATCGAAGCAGAATTCCACCCGTAATTTGCAATCGAAATTGAGTCGAGTTGCAGACGGGAAGATGGCGGCCATAACTCATCAGCTCCTTGATTACGTGGATTTTAACAATTTTAGCGCACCTGACTGTTTTGTTGGAAAAAATATGGGCGCCTAACGAAATTCTTGGGGATTTACATCTGTCTTCGTTTTGATGGATGCTTTTGTGAAAATTTTCTCGAGTTCCGAGACATGTCGTAAATGAGTTTTTGGGTGATACTAAATGTGACCTTCGAAAGAAATTGCTTTACATTCTGAAGCTTCAGTTACAAGGTATTGCTTTAGTAAACATTTATGGTTTAAGCGGAAACGGATGTTTCAGTCTGAATCTAATTCTATTAACTAAATTGTAAAATCACATCTATTTTAGGCCCTTCAAATTTACATGATAGGTCTAGTGCTATTTTTTTAGATTGACAATATTTATACTGAGCCTGAAAATAATTTTATCAACGAAAACTTTATTCTAATAAAATTACAATGATTATACACGTTCATGATTTATCAAAAAGCCTCTATATCTCCTTTATTTCCAATATTTACTGTTTATACAACGTGTTAATAAATAATTCCAAAACCTCATACTCCCCAACTGATTTATAACAAACTAATTAGATTGAAACAATAATTTCTTTATTTTGATAGTTAAAATTTAAAGTTATTCGCATTTTAAGTTTTCAGGCAAAAATGATTTGTTATTATTTCAGCAATGAATGAAAGCGCTAAAAGCTAAGCGAAAGGACGCTAGGTCCTCGTGGATACATTTTAAGAAACTTGTTTTGGTAGTAAGTAGGGCGAGTGTGCCCGTGCGGTGGGTTGAGATCGAATTCAGAAAATTTCAAATTTTATAAACAAATTATTTAATATTTTGAAAAAAATTACCTATGTTGAAAACATGATAATTCGATTCTGCTTTCGATTCTAAACAAACTACTTTCTAGTTTCGCGTTAATTCATTAACACGTTGTATAACACAGATCCGTTTTACTTTATTTTTAATTTCCTCTACCCTAAGGTTGTTTAGAAGAAATCGCTTTTTAGCTATAAGACCTCCTTATTTGTACCATTACCGTTTTTCGATTCTTTTTTCTATGCTATATCCTGTGTTTTGGTGTAAATAAAAGTATATTTCATTCATTCATTTCATTCAAAAATTTAAACTTGAGTAGATTCCACTCCCAACTAATGTCCCAACCCAAGGCCCGCAGGAATATTATTAATCAGATCTAAAATCTTTCACCCAACTTTCAAGCCAAATAGCTATTAAAACGTATCATCCCAATAATTTAAATGAAGTTTGACAATGTTTAGCGTTATTTAGAAGGCCTCAACTCGCCTAAGCCGCGGCTCGGCGCGTAGGCCCCTGTCTTAGCGGCCATAATTACGTGGCTTTCTAGCTGTTATACTGTAGCTAATGAATACTGATGCGCCATTTGTTTATCATAGTTATACAGGGTCCTTCTTAATATGCTGACACTTTTTAAGGGGATTATCAGACCGTCAAACTGAACAACTTTCTTTATGGCACCGACATCGAAATCGCGAAAAAAAATCAGTTCTTCCATACAAAACTGCAAACCTACTTGAGGCTAATGTATGGCTGTATGTGTGTAGAGATTTTTTTTCGCGATTTTGATGTTGGTCCCATAGAGAAAGTTGTTCAGTTTGACGGTCTGATCATCATCTTAAAAAGTGTCAGCATATTATGTTGGACCCTATATTAAGATTGTATCCATATCGGTACATACATAAACTCACGACCGTAACCCTTCTTGGAGTGGTTAGAAACTTTGCTACAACTACCAACTTTGTTTTAAGATTGCAGTTGTAGCGGCCCACCTTACATTGAAGGTTTCAGCAAACTATATATGCAACGTGTTAATGAATTAACGCAAAACTGAAAAGTAGTTTGTTTAGAATCGAGAGCAGAATCGAATTATCATGTTTTCAACATAGGTAATTTTTTTTCAAAATATTAAATATCATCATTCTCTTGCCCATTTCCCATCACTTGGGGTCGGCGCAATATGTCATCCTCTTCCATTCATCTCTCTTAGCCGTCATTTCAGCACTCACTCCTTTCTTACGCATATCATCTTTCACACAATCCATCCATCTTTTCTTCGGCCTTCCTCTCCTACCGCAGCCATCCACATTCATACTTAACACTCGTCTCGTAATATGACACTCGTCTCTTCGCATTACATGACCATACCACGATAATCTATTACCCTGCAATTTTTCCGTCATAGGTGCTACTTTCAAACTTCCTCTAATATACTCATTCCTTATCTTATCCATTCTAGTTACACCACACATCCATCTCAACATTCTCATCTCAGCTGCATGCAATCGTTTCTCATCCGTCCCTTTTGTGGCCCAACACTCAGACCCATACATGACGACAGGTCTTATTACGGTTTTATATATTTTCCCCTTCAATTTGAGGGGGATTCGGGAGTCGCAGATCGTTCCCGTTACCTGCCGCCACTTCATCCACCCCGAGTTGATTCGGTGCTTGACGTCCCGATCTATTTCTCCGTCGCCTTGTATGAGTGAACCGAGGTACCGAAAGTCGGAGCAGACTGGTAAAGGCACGCCATCAAGGGCAATAGGCATACAACTGGAAAGGCCGCCGAAATCGCAGAACAAACATTCAGTTTTTGTTCTGCTGATCTTCAAGCCGACATTCTCCAGTGTTTGCTGCCATTTTGCCAGTCTGCTCTGGACCTCGAGTCCATCTTCACCGACAAGAACAATGTCGTCGGCAAACAGCATGCACCATGCACAGCATTTCAAAATATTAAATATGTTGTTTATAAAATTTTTAATTTATTGAACTTGATTTCAACCCACCGCACGGGCACACTCACCCTACTTACTACCAAAACAAGATTATTAAAATGTATCCACGAGCATGCTAGCGCTTTCATTCATTGCTGAAATGATAACAAATCATTTTTGCCTGAAAACTTAAAATGCGAATACATTTAAATTTTAAGTATCAAAATAATGAAATTATTGTTCCAATCAAATTATTTGTTATAAATCCGTTGGGGTGTATGAGGTTTTGCGCTTATTCATTAACACATTGTATAAGATAAATGGTTTCAGGGTGGAATAACCGCTTTATTCCACTAGTTTTTTTTCGCGATTTCGTTTTTGGCTCCATAGCAAAAGGATATTACTAGGATGTTTTGTTACACCCTGTATATCTAGTGAGAAACGTATTGGACATCTGTATACACCATCTGTACCAACGTTCTGGGACATGGCTGTTCACATGTCTGAACGTTCAAAGAGTACCTTTGATTTGATTATGATAAACCTTTGACTAATTATTATAAGGACTAGCCTTGCGATAGCATTTCCCCTCTGCCACGGTATAAGCACAATTCATCTTGTGCATTTACATTAAATTTTACACCTTATCACTAAACAAGACAGCCTATAATTGCGAAATAATAACTTCGAATTTAGAACGTTTGGGGTTCACACGAGACTACTTTTCATGATTTTTAACATTCAAAATTAGAATCTAAAGTTGTGGGGAATAAAATCCAAAGTTGCGGAGGTTCATGTTACCTCGCCCCCCGCAAAAAGTGTCAGAAATGTTTGTTAGTAGAATTACACGCGTAACCAGTCCACATATAATTAGTCAAAGTGATACACCCCTACTGGGTTTTGAGTAACGAAAACAATTTCAAACAATTTCGTGTCCTTTATTGTCAGTGGGGAGAGGTTCACTACCAACGATTGCACTGGATATTGTTTGAACGCTGCTAGTAAATATTCTGAATGCATAATAATCAGAACATCTCTGACTATCCCCTCGGGTAACTATAGTCATAAGCATTTTATATGCTTCTAATGTTTATGCAAACTACAAAAATTCAAATTATGCAACCAAAAACAGAAAGTAAGCTAACTAAACTCGAAATTGTCTTTCAATTTTTCCTTTATACAAAAGTCCATCCGAATTTCACCTCTGCGTTTTCCCTGTAAAATACATTTTTGTTTGTCGTTGGTAGTGGTGTTGAAACGAGCATTTACATTGGTGGAAATAAAAATAATAAAAGTTACTGGCGTATCTACGGCGCAATGAATGGCAAATGCAGCCGGATTATTTTACACGCAAGATAACTTTGTTGGATAGAAATTGTTGTTTTATTTGAATCTGTTTTCACAGAGGAGTTTAGTTACTTTTACCAGCGTTTTGATTATTAATTTACTAGCCTTATGATTACAAAAAGATTTAATTACTATGATCGTTATCAATCAATAAATTTTACTTTATTTCACACCATGCAAATTTACTCGTATCAGGTTTCCTCACTATGTTTTCCTTCACCGTCTGTGAGCAGTCGGTATTACGATAAAACCATACAACTATAGTCCTAGGGAGCAAGTCGTCTAAACTGTTTTTCTTTTGTCCAAATAAATCAGTACTCACTGAGATTCAAAACCTTTCACTTCTCTGCCCTCATCATCATATCGTATGGCATTTTTGTCTCCCTGCTTGGATCCTAGGGGAGGTTAGATAGAAACGTACTTAAGATAGAAAAACTCTTTGGTATATGGCATGTCATCCGTGCGGATTCGAACCTGGAACTCAAGATTGAGTTTCCGTAGCTCTCCGCAAAGCGCCATTGACGTTCCGATGCGTATGTGAAGTCTATTAATCCACAATATACACCCTCCATGAGGGTAGGCCTATGCCCTACAGTGGGATCTACAACGTGTTAATGAATAAGCGCAAAACCTCATACACCCCAACTGATTTATAAGAAAATACTAAGATTGAAACAATAATTTCAGTATTTTGATACTTACAATTTAAAGTTATTCGCATTTTAAGTTTTGAGACAGAAATGGTTTGTTATCATTTCAGCAATGAATGAAAGCGCTAACGTGCTCATGGATACATTTTAAGAATCTTGTTTTGGTAGTAAGTAGGGTGAGAGTGCCCGAGCGGTGGGTTGACATCGAGTTCAGTAAATTTTAAATTTTACAAACAAATTATTTAATATTTTGAAAAAAAATACCTATGTTGAAACCATGATAATTCGATTCTGCTCTCGAATCTAAACAAACTATTTTCAATTTCAATTTGTTATAGTTTTGCGTTATTTCATTAACACGTTGTATATATATATATATATATATATAGGTTGTGATGATGATGATGACGCTAATGTATACACGTAGATCAATATCGAGAGAATATTATATTTTATTAGTGTCAGAAGGCAGACCACCAGCTCGTTAGTTCGATGACATTGTGAGGCGACGGGATTGGGTCAGATTACCACAGGACCGTGAGGAATGGTGAAATAAAAGGGAGGCATGGGCATAAGCCCAGCAGTAGGTTGATTTGGGCTGATTTGATTGATTCCTCATCTTCATCTCAGCCGATGGACGTCCACTGCTGGAGATAGGCCTCCCCCAAGGATCGCCACAGCGCCCGGTAATAAAACTAAAAAGCTAGTTCTAGAGTATCATGGTTGGCTCAACTTCGTTCCAAGCAATTTGTTAGTTTCTACTCTAGTTTACGAGCAATGTATATTTAAACAAATTGAATTCTAAGTGTATTGGCTGTCTGTACGTACGTGATCGTTTTGAGTGAAGCTTGCACACTTTTCTTGGTCTGTTAATATATTTTTCACGTGAAGAAATATCGTATGTTTTCTTTTTTACTTTTTAGCTCAATAAAAGGCATTATCATATCTTAATCTTGTAACATTTTATCAATAATACAAATTAATTAATTATTTTAGGTCATCACACTATTTTGTGAGGATATAAACATAGTCGATAAGACGTGATCACGTCTCGGGGTCACCACTTTGAAGGATTGGTTAGGGCAGAGAAGTGAAAGGTTTTGTTTTTTAATGTGTACTGATTTATTTTGACATTTGCCCCTTGTTATATAAGGTCTAACAAAATTAGCTGAAACTATTTCAATGGGATGAACAGACCATCAAACAGAAAAACAAATTATGTTTGCAGTTTTGTATGGGACAGTTGATTTTTTTTCCCATAGAGAAAGTTTTTCAATTCGATGGTCTGATTATCTCCTTAAAATAGTTTCAGCAAATTTTTTTTAGATCTTATATACGGCGGTTTCCTATTGGCTGGTAAACCGCTGAGTAAATGACCATGTATCCCCACGTATTTTTCAAAACTTTACCATGATAGTCTTTTTTTTTTTCTATTTTCTTTATTGATTTCCCAACAGTTGTCACACTAATACAAATCCAACAATTTATATCTTAAGAAAACTTTAAGCTGTAGAACTAATTAAAGGGAAATGACACTGAAACAAACAGATTAATGATACATTTACTTACTATTAATTAAATTACCTACGACTATCCGAGAAACACCAGAAATTGCAATAGACTAGCCCATAATAATGTTCCACGGTCCGCGCGTTATCTAAGAAATGTCTACTCAATGTGTATAAGCATTTACAATAAGTTGCCGAGTGAATTCAGAGATTTGTCACATAACAAATTTTATAAGCTCATTAAGAAAATGTTTGATCGAAAAATGTTTTTATACTGTTAAAGAATTTCTGGAACCAAATGTATATAAGTAGATTATATTTTGAGGATAAGCCCTATTTTGTAACATTTAGCATGCCTATTTAAGTGGCTAAGTGTGAGAGACATTTTGTAATCATTACATTTCACCTATACTATGTAACCATACTTACAGCAAATAAAGTTTCTATTCTATTCTATTCTATCTAAATAAGTACCTAATAATTCGAATAGATAGATAAAAATAATGAGCACACTAAAATGCTGCATATTCCCAAAAGCAAAATAACAATTAGAAATAACCAGAAATGTTACACTTTGCGAATTTTAAAAAGCTCTTATCTTATCCGATCTTTTCATTACGCGAACGCACCCCCAGAGGGCGGGCAATTGTTAAATTTTATAAGTAATAAGTAATAAAATAAAATTTACGGTACTTCTTAACAACACCGTAGGAACACTTTAAAAAGATAACCCGGGGAGGACTAAAACGTTATTTATATCCGAGGCTGTGTATTCATAACGTTGCGGTCGTGAATTTAATTATTTACGTTATTTTATTTTAACTTGATTCCGTCTGCGACTTTGCTTATGAAAGAATAGTTTTATATCTCTTGATAATTTTATTGTAAAAATAAATAAAATTAAGTTTGATTAAATTACGGAATATATGTATATTTAAATGATTACGGAATATGTATAGTTATTGGTAGTGATTTTAAGAACTATCAATATCAAGTGTGGAATATTTTAAAACAAAGTTCAAAAATCGATTATTATTTGTAATGCTAGGATTTTCATAATAATTTATAGTTATATACGCAAATAAAGTTGAGTCATTTTTTAATTAATAAAATTATTTCAAATATTATTTATTAAAACTATACATATAGTTATAATTAAACGAGAATAAACGTCGCCGTCAGGGTCGACCCCGGAAGAGATGGAGAGACGGCCTGGGTGCCTTCGACGAAGAGTGGATGGAACTGGCTCAGGGATGCATGGGATGAAATAGGCTAAAAAATAGATTATAAAACGTGTTAATGAATTAATGCAAAACCAGAAAGTCGTTTGTTTAGAATCGAGAGCAGAATCGAATTATCATGTTTTCAACATAGGTAATTTTTTTCAAAATATTTAATAATTTGTTTGTAAAATTTAATATTTACTGAACTCGATCTCAACCCACCGCACAGGCACACTCACCCTACTTACTACCAAAACAAGATTCTTAAAATGTACGTTAGCGCTTTCATGATAACAAATCATTTTTGCCTGAAAACTTAAAATGCGAATAATTTTAAATTTTAACCATCAAAATAATGAAATTAATGTTTCAATCTTATTATCTACACTAATATTATAAAGAGGAAAGATTTGTACCTATTTTTGTATGTTTGTATGTTTGTAATGAATAGGCTCAAAAAGTACTGGGCCGATTTAAAAAATTCTTTCACCAATAGAATGCTACATTCTTCCAATTTGACATAGGCTACATTTCATTTTGAAAAAAATTAGTGATCCTTGGTAAAATTTGAACAATGTGAAAAAAAGTGTTTTATATCCAAATTTCCAAAAATAAATAATTGTCTACCCCGTGCGAAGCCGGGACGGGCTGCTGGTTTTGTTATAAATCAGTTGGGGTGTATGAGGTTTTGCGCTTATTCATTAACACGTTGTATAAACATGTTACAGACTCTCCGGTTTGGAAAATTGCGTGTTCAAGTCCCGCTTGAGACTTAATTTGTCAATCTTTAATTTGAAGAAAATTATTATCTAGTCTCCGTCTTATTTAGTATGCTATGCCGTATTATAATCACATCCAGATATTTATATCGCTGTTTACGATAATATTCATCAAATCGACCGACACCCTGCGACAAATGCTCTACCCTTGCTTGAATATTTATTTAATAAATAGTCCAATGATGTTATTGTGTTACCAACAAACTCTCAAACCGACATACCCACTTTTGCATTAGTGTGAAAGTTTTCGCGATACTGTTATGTTGGTCATTGTCTCTTTCATTAGCTGTTGAAAAAGTATTTTAATAAAGGTCTTGTTTACCATTGAATAAGTATTACCCAAAAGTATAATGTTTATATCACACTAGGGATTAACAGACACGTGATAAGATGGGATAAGACAGGGAAGCGTGTCATTTCTCTGTGGATAAGACTGAATAATTTTGTGATAGGCGAAAACCTAAAGCTCTCGATAAAACATACCATCAATACAGCAAGAATGAGAAGCAAAAAACAGCCCTATCCTTGCACATATACCGTATAATTTTGAAAAAGTATACATATTTTCCTTTTTCTTATGTAAAGGTGACAACACTTTGTTCTTTTAACACTTAGCCACCTCAAGGAGCTTCTCACTTAGGAAAATAATAAAAATAACAAAGAAAAGAATGGAATATGCGACAACAAAAAAAGATTATGAAATCTTGGAAACGATAGTAGTTACAGAAATTATATATAGGGATAGTTAGGACATACCTTTACATCATGGTTCAGAGAAATGAAGAATTTACTCTACCCATGTAACCACCATCAATTTACCCCTTTTCTTGGAAGTCCAAGTTATAAAATAAAGACCTAGAATTGGGAGGCGTAGATTGGGACGTCCTTGGTGCTGGACTGACGACCTTAGACTGAAAGACCTGAGATTGTATAAAAAAATTCATTCTTTCTTCTTTTTGAGACAGTAAGAGGGTAGTGACTGGATGAAGAAGGTCGAGGATGCAGTTTTGCGACGCTTCTTGGAATATCTATGTTTTGCAGTGTACGAAGATAGGCTGATGTTGACTTTGTTCACCTTGATGTCTGCCCTTTCCTACATATTAAATAATTATTAATTTTCATTTGTCAAATCTGCATTTATAAAACAAAGTTAACTGCATACTGCAATCAAGTATTTGTTGGCAACATATAAAAAATACCAAATGTTTTTTGTCTACGGCAACACCGCCACATCCTCTTCCTCTTTGGCTCTGGTCGCGGTGTGCGGCATGTAAGACGTTCAACCTTTAAAACTGTCATTTAAATACTAGTAAAGCAAAGGATTGTACAGTGAGTGATTAAATAACGCCAATAAACAGTGTTCTCGTGAACTTGGTGTATTCTTCAACCAGCCCAACCAGCCAACCTAAAATACTACCAACGCATATTGTGAAGGGTCCTGCACGGGTCTGTCGACGGACCATCCACGCGCCAGATCAGTGTCGGCTCACTAAGCCCCTCACAGTATTTTCGGTTCTGTATTTTTAATCATATATTTATAACTTAAGGCACTTTGTTGTGACTAGCAAGCCATTTCTGCCACTATCAAGTACACCTAGTTTGAGAAAGTATAAAGGGTGAAATTGAAATAATTGGCATCCTTTTAAACAGAGAGTCTACCCATCAAACTGAACAACTTTTACAACCGATCGGAGCAAAAAATATCAGCTGTTCCATACTAAACTGCAATGTCTACTCGACTCCAATGTATGCAACAGCTGATTTTTTTGCTCCGATCGGTTTCTCCTATAGTAATAGTTGTTCAGCTTTGTTTAAAATTATGCCAATATATCATTGGCATACTTTTAATTTCACCCTGTATATCCCAATCTCAAAGATTGTTTTAATGAGGAAAAACAGAGTTGAGAAGAGATGGTGGAGCCGCGTAACAAACACGATGCGAATGACACAACCGCTCGTGGCCAAACATGCAACGTGACTCTTCTCTTTTGGTAATTCAAAAAATTCTATATTTTCTTAAAACTTTAAGGCTGAAATGACTGACTGACCAATTTTACCTACATAAAATAGACGAAAACAGCATTTCGTATTCCCCTGTTTCCTCCTCCAAAACTAAATCGATTTAATAATTCTTTGAATAATAATATAAGAAAGACTTTGGCTATGTCTGTATGTTTTACTTTTTTTGGTTTTATTTGTCAATTGAGTTTTCTGGATGTCTGAAAACAGGCGGTAAAATTGGTCATTTTCGAAGTTCATACAGTAATTCATTAATGCAAAAAAGCAAAACATAGGCACATAGCAGAGGTAGCATAGATTGGATGGTAAAAAATGTTTTGCTCTAGTGTCATTACCCAGGGAGGATACAGGGGAATTCGTTTGTATGGAAAAAACGGTAACAACGGTTCCTCTTAAAGTTATAAAAAAAATTTAAGAGTTCAAAGCAACGCTTGATAAGCAAGATGAACATGTAGGTATATACCGAAAGTGGACGCAAACGTGAGGTTGTGTTATATTCATAACTCTAGACATTGTAGTTGAAGTTGAGAACTTTGCTCTGAGCGATCGGTGCAAGAGATGAGCGAGAAACAATTCAATTATGGCACGATATAAAGAAGCAAGATTTGTTTGTAACAAACAATGAGGTTTTTAACTAGTTAAACCTTGAATTCTTAGAATATACTATAATGATTCAATCTAGCTTCTTGAAGGTTGTATTAAGATTTGTTCTTCTTGGTTGCGCAAGAGCCGAGCAAGAGCAGCTGTTAGATCATCTGTCAGCGTTTGGAGACGTCGTAGTTCTTATAACTTTATCTGCTACTAGAGTTAACCAGCGACTTCGTCCGCACAAATTATATACCGGATTTTAAAATGGATCATAAGCTATTAAACAAAAAAAGTTTTATTAAAAACGATGCAGTAGTTTTCGCGTGATGCTCGCACAAACAAACACATAAACAGACAGATTTACAAATTCTAAAAATGGTTAATTTGGAGTCAGGGATCAGAGATCCCTGAAAACCATATCGTAATTTTTTTTTGTAAATATCTTCAATGTACAGACACACTTCTGTTACAGTATAATAATAGGCAAGTTTATTTAAGACTCTTATTACAATGCATTTCTTTTAAAGACCATCTACAAAATCATCACCTAATTAATTAAAATCGCATTAACATAAAAATCCATTAGGTGCTGTAAAACATGTAGCCCGAGGAATAGCTATACTAAAGTGACAAAGAGCAGGGCACATTGCTCGCAGAACGAAGAGCCGATGGGGCCAACGAGTTCTCGAGTGGCGACCGCGTATACCGGAAGGTGCAGCGTAGGTGAAGGTGGACTGACAATCGTGAATGTGGCGGGCAGTCAATGGGGCAGGTTATGGTATAAGGGCAGCACAGGACAGGTCGTTAGGCGACTCTTGGGAAAGGCCTATGCCCAGAAGTGGATGTCTATCGGCAGAGATGATGGTGAAAAAAAATTCGTTTGTTTCCAAATGATACTTTCCTTTACTGGAAATTCTGGTGTCATAATTTATCTGATTCAAGCTAAGAGGAAGGATCTCCATAGAGTCCGCATAAATTTACGATTGCAGTTGGTCTCTTTTGTCTTATGACATACCTTTAATAGTAGAAGGAGATGGAACTATAGATAATTGTTTATGCGGCTGTCTACTTTTTTTGAGCTAGTGTGTGTGAAAAGTGATCGTAAACATAAGGCCATATGTCACTCGGTGCCTTTTGTCCATACTACTTGACACCACAAACTCAAACCTAAACGTCAAAAAAAGTGGACACTTTACAATTGGTATGGCTCACTCTAGTCTTAAAGAGAGATCCTATTCCGATATATCCTGATTCAAGTCAACAGTAAATACTTATCCACCGCTTATAACTTAATCCTAACTAAACTGCTTGGTATACCCAAGGGTGTACTACATCTTATTTTAGAAAAATTTAAACTTTACTTTTGGCACATTTCGTTTAAAGTGACGTTAATATTTCAAAGTATCATGCTAGAGTCTGTCTCACTATTTCGAAGTAAAATTAATTCTTGCATACAGGGTCCTTCTTAATATGCTGACACTTTTTTAAGGGGATGATCAGAACGTCAAACTAAACAACTTCGTCTATGGAACCAACATTGATATCGCGAAAAAATATCAGCTGTCCCATACATTTGGTTTGCAGTTCTGTATGGAATAGCTGTTTTTTTTAAATCAGCAACAGCTTATTATTAAGAAGGACCCTATTCAGGGTCCTTCTTAATATGCTTCGCGATTTGGATGTTGGTCCCATAGAGAAAGTTGTTCAGTATGATGGTCTGGTTATCCCCTTAAAAAAGTGTCAGCATTACTAAGAAGGACCCTATATAATATTTTTAATTTGACTATTTTGTCCATTATGTGGCGACGGGTTCACACTGGACAGAGTTTCGGTACTACTGGTGAAACGTGGATGCTCTGAGGTTTCAAAACATCTCTGACTACCCCCTCGGGGAATATAGTCGTGAGCATATACATACATACATACTATTTTGTAACCCAAAAACAATGACCTCTTATTAAGACGTCAATACCCAAAAACTATAAAGAACTACATACAAATTTTACGCAAATCATTATTCTTTTCGGCTTTGTCACAAAATATTTCAATTTTTTTTGCCTTTGTTAAGCGTGTGTATTAGGGATACTTTTATTTACGTTCTCATTTCTTTCAATATCATAAAGTATGTATAGGATACAGTGATCGGTAGCTGGTCTTTCTCACTATACAACGTGTTAATGAATAAGCGCAAAACCTCATACACCCCAACTGATTTATAACAAAATAATTAGATTGAAACAATAATTTCATTATTTTGACACTTAAAATTTAAAGTTATTCGCATTTTAAGTTTTCAAGCAAAAATGATTTTTTATCATTTTAGCAATGAATGAAAGCGCTAGCGTGCTCGTGGATACATTTTAAGAATCTTGTTTTAGTAGTAAGTAGGGTGAGTGTGTCGGTGCGGTGGGTTTTATTTTAAAATTTATTGAACCCGATGTCAGGGTTCAATAAATTTTAAATTTTACAAACAAATTATTTAACATTTTGAAAAAAAAAACCTATGTTAAAACCATGATAATTCGATTCTGCTCTCGTTTCTAAACAAACTACTTTTTAGTTTTGCGTTAGTTCATTAACACGTTGTATATGTGAGAAAGACCAGCTACTGATCACGACTTTTTATGGTTAGAAAGACGAGTCAAGAACCGTTTTCCCATACAGCGGTAATGCTCTAGCCTTATCATTTAGTATAAGTTGCTTATTATCATGAAAGGCCTTTCGCCATCGGAAATACTACATAAGAGCCCAGACGAATAAATCAAATAACAACAACGTAATATCTAAACAATCAATCAAAGGCCCAATCTATTCCCTCAAGAGTCCATTTATTTCATAAAACATCACTCCAGACCCCACTAGACTTCATCTGTCGAATCAAATATGAACCTTATCAAATAAGCTATCACTTATCATAATTGCTTGCTTCACTTTAGCTCTGATTGCCTGAGATAGAACTTGGGTGAAATGATTTTGATATTATTAGTAATAATCCTCTTTAATCTAAATACATAAACTGATGCCCATTTTGGGGTGGTCAACATGAATTGTACAACGTGTTAAAGAATTAACGCAAAACTAGAAAGTAGTTTGTTTATAATCGAGAGCAGAATCGAATTATCATGTTTTCAACATAGGTAGTTTTTTTTTCAAAATTTTTAATAATTTGTTTATAAAATTTTAAATTTACTGAACTCGATCTCAATCCACCGCACGGGCACACTGACTACCAAAAAAGATTCTGAAAATGTATCCACGAGCACGTTAGCGCTTTCATTAATTGCTGAAATGATAACAAATCATTTATGCCTCAAAATTTAAAATGCGAATAACTTTAAAATTTAACTAACAAAGTAATGAAATTACTGTTTCTATCTAATTGTTTTGTTATAAATCTGTTGGGGTGTATGAGGTTTTGCGCTTATTTATTAACACGTTGTATATCTACCTCCTATTAAAGCATGTAAAAACTAACTTTTTATTTATCTACTACTACTACTATTCAAAAAACAATTTGTAAGGAAAATCAAATTAGTTTTTTGACAACTCGACAATTGGGAAACGATCGTTTAATTAATTTGACTTTTGCCAAAATGAGATAAAAAATTTGATCTAACCGTTTAAGAGATCGCAAAAACTACAACTACAAATGATGCTTAAACGACCGTTTACAAGAATACCCCAATACATATAACTAAAGACTCAACTAGAAGCAAGAGCCCCTGAGCTAAAGAGGCACTTTATTAGATATAAACAACACTTATACGATGTACCACCGTCCTTTTATCCCCGCAAAGCCTGTCCTTTATAGCTCATTCTCGTAAGTTGTTTGAAAACGTTTTCTTTTCTAGAAAATTCTATTGGTTTTTTAAATGAGGCTTAGTCGTTTGTAGTTTTCAAGTAGGCTTTGAAAGCTTTAACTTTGAAATGTTTATCTGCAGTTTTGTAAACCGAATCTTTTTTAACATTAAAATGACTAGAGTGTACAACATATTTTGTTTGAGTATTATGTTAAACAGCGATGGTCCTTACATTATAATTTGAAATATATCTATTGTTTGTGAAGTTATACAAATCCATCAAACATAAAAACATTATTACTTCTATAGGTCATAACCTTCCTTATAAAAGGAGAGGCAACGATTTGTGTAGGCCATTAAATCTAGTTACCAAGCGATATATATTTATATTATACCACCGGTACATGTTTATTTTTTAAGAATTTGTCAAATCATGATTCTATTTCAAGATGCTAATAACAAATCATTTTCTAATTGGATCCTATTTCTCTTCTAGGTTTTTATGTTCACACAGCGACACATAAAGGTACGCAAAACAAACATAAGCTGGCCTTGTGACCTTATATATGACTCTACATACGCGCGGCCAGCTTATTTTGGTTTTGCGTAGCTTGATGTGTCGCCGTGTGTTCATCATTTAGAAGAACGTTAGTTCTCATAATATCACACTTCCAATAGTGGCGAATGGCACAATAATTTAAAAACTTCCCTTGCCAGCTCTGGATATTCTTCTTTACTCTTCCTCCAGAAGTCGTCAATATTTTACGAATTATATTCTACTTTAAGTATGCTGTCAGAAAGTCTATGAGATTTTCTTGCACAGTGTACTTGATTCCTTGATCAATACAGTCTCAATAGAAAGAAAATTAAATACGTCGTCTTTTAAATCACTGATATAGTTTTAGTACGGTCATTGGGGTCGCCAAAATTTTTTAACTTGTAAAGGGGTCGCGTAATCAAGAATGTTGAAAAACAAGGCCTCACACTATCAACTACGTATTAAAAACATTTAAATTTGGTTTCCTATACTTCTTATAGATATCCTTCCAGAGTTTGTAAGCTTCGAAATTTGGAATCGGTCCCATTTTGAGTTCATCTTCAATGTGTAGAAATTTAACTTCATCTTTAGTACTTGGTAGCCATCTTGTTGGTAAATCTGTTGCCCAGGGTGGTGTAGGGTCACTATAAATATAATGATTATAACATTAGAAACGCAGTAATAATTCCTATGAACTAAACGAAACTATGAATTGGTTAAACATGATGTACGAAGCCGTTAAATGTTTAATCTTAGTTTAAATAGTAACCACGCATCTCTAAAAGCGGCTTGAATCAAAACTTATTTAGACTTTGATATTCACTGTTGTCATTATGGGTTATACAGCGACAGACCGTCACTAAATTCGTTTTGGGGCAATCCACCCTGAATCATTCATCTGAGCTATGCACTCTTGCCAGAACAATTTATTATCAGTAGTTTATATACCCACCCATATTTAGCAAAGTTAGTCCACATTTTAGTCATCCAATCGATCATTTTTTGATCTTTTTCGCTAACACGGAACGGCCAAATTGATGCACGAAATAGGTAAAATAGATCGTCTCCGTGGGATGCTCCGGGTTCATTTGCAAAACCACTACGTAGTCTTAAAACATTTCTATCTCCAGAATAATTGAAGATGAAGTTATAAACTGGCGCATTATTGACACCAAGTAAAATTTCTGATTCCAGAATACCTGGTATCTCAAAAAAGAATTGAGTATAAAAGTCTGTCAAATTAGAAATATGTTTCATATTTATTTTCTCATTTTTAAAATAAAATTCTTTTAGTTTCTTATCAACATCTGCAGCTTCGGCTTTTGATGGAATTTCCATATCTGCACCAAATAAATATCTATGATTCCATTTATCAATAGTCTTTTCATTCTCTTCAGGAATCAACAACCAACCTTCTTTGCTAGTTGTACCGTAAATCACAGGTATGTCTTTTGCTTTTTTACTTAGCAAGTTATATGGAGAATCGCTTAGCACGGGTTCTACTCCAGGTATCGCTTTTTCTACGCAAGGCATATGTATAAGTTGAGGTTCCACTACCAAATCCATAATTTCCAAGTCCTTCTTTATAATCAGATCTTCAACAGGTAAGTTTGAGAATATTTTAAACAACTCATGTGGATCTTCGGTATTGTAGCCAAGTGATTTAGCTAGAATGCTAGCAATCTTTACAGGGTTTTGATGAATAGCCCAACTGGAGACAGAAAATCCACTCTGTAATATGGCTCGTTTGAATAAGCCGTTAGCAGCGTTACTTCCCAATAGTGCTGAAACCGACCCAGAACCAGCACTTTCCCCAAACAAAGTCACATTATCAGGATCTCCACCAAACGCTGCTATATTTTTCTGAACCCATTTAAGAGCAGCTATTTGGTCTTTCAGACCAGCATTCCCTGGAGCTTCTTTAATACCTAGACAGAGAAAACCAAGAACTTCAAGTCTATAGTTAAGAGTAACCATGATGACGTCTTGTTTAACGATGAAATCTGGTCCATACATAAATTTTCCTCCATTTCCTAGAACGAATGCTCCTCCATGAATATAAACCATGACTGGTAGAGGTCTTTTGGCCATAGCTGGGACATAAACGTTCGCTTGTAAGCAATCTTCGATTCCAACTACACCGAAGATACCGAAGTATTGCCGACACCAATAGTGTTCTGTAGCCTTGAAAGTGCCTTTCCATTTCGGAGCTGGATACGGAGCCTGTAAGTTTAACACAACCATTGTTTTAAATCAACATTGATACTGTATTTAAATCGGGGGTTTAAAAGTTTCTAATCTGCTTTTAAGAGTTTGTCAGGGACAGTGATGAACAGCAATACAATGATATTTAAACGAAAACTTTATAAGTATTAGGTTATAAATAATATATAACTTTATGTCATGCCAATCCATTTTGCATTCGAACGAAAATCTAAGTAAATCAAAAGAAGGTATGTCAATACTTTTGCTGCGACTTTTGATGTGGGAATATTTTACAGTGCGGCTGTCGCTAAAATTGCCTAATTTGAGAGCATTATTAATCAGATAAAGATCATACCTAAATAACGATGTTGGGCAAAATGTTATTAGATACAAATTTAATTTGTTGAAGAGAAAGACAGTATGGTTAATAGTAACAGTATAAAACATTTTCATTTTGTAATTTCGCTCATCCGGTGGAATAACCGCACAATTACATTATTGCAAATTTTACAGGAGAAGGGTTTAAAACTCCACCCTCCAAGGAGAGGGCCCAATTTTTCGTCAACGAAACAATAACACTGCCATCTAGCGAAAACTAATGTCAATACAGTCGTGAGTTTATTCCTTCAGATAAATATCCACCTAATTATTGTGCCTGTTAATAACTCAATTTTGGAAAAGACTGCAATTGTGTGGTTATTCTCCCGGATGAGCGATTTGTTGATTGTTTTTCGAAAGTAAAGAGTTATTGCATAATAATAACCGTACTATAGTAGAATTATTGCATAATAATAACTGTATAATAAAAAATCGTAACCAAACAGTAAGGAGTTTTATTGTAATTAACAACTATAAAATATAATTAGTATTTAATTACACTTTGCCCAACACTGCTTAATAATCAAATCAAGTTTTAATAATCTAACCGATACTCTACAAGGTGTTACAAAAATACTATATTATAAGAAAATTTTTTGCGCTTTCGATGTTGGCCCCATAATGAAAGTTGTTCAGTTTGATGGTCCAAACAACCCTCTTAAAAATATTAAATGTTTATTTTTACTTTTGTAACACCTTGTATTATTAATCTATGCAGATTCCCAAAATAATTCTTCAGTTTACTACAAACAATTTAAACTAACTGACTGTTTCTAACTGCAACATTTCATTTAAAATAACAAAAGTAAAAACTGAAATCTGTTACTACTATTCACTGTAGCGTACGGTATACCTATGTATTCTAAAATCGACCCATCTCCGCTCACAATACCGGTCAATGTGCCTTGTTCTATTTTCACTCTGTTCGACTAAATTCATGGCGAACAGTGAAAATAACACAAGCCGTTTCCGCACTTCATTTTTGGCTACTATTTTTCAATGACACGAATTAAACTTTTATCTTTATAAGTAAATCACTTTGCTCCCCCAAACCACTTGACACGGGTGGAAATGCGGTGCTAACGCACAAGCAAGAAGTCCATTAATTATAAAAAAGTAAATCATAAATAAGACTCAAATTGCTTCATTGAATTGGAATAAATGATAAAAATTATATCATATTTGATTAGCTACTGCTAAGGAAATGTGATATTTTTTATTTCGTGTTGTCATTGTAACTTGTCATATCATCAATAATAGATTAAGATCCCGTCACAAGTTTTCTTCATCGATATGTAAATTTTTCTATTTAGCGTTTTATTTAATTCGGTACCGAACCTTTGACGCTTTCTTTACCCGACTGCGCCAGAAGGAGGGTACTGTTTTTTTTAGTTTATTGTGTATGTATGTCCATTTATTTAGCATGCTCTGTAGCTTAAATGGCTTGATGAATTTTAACATGGTGTCATTAGAACGGAGAATTAAGACGGTTCTATATAATTAATTTATATAATAATAGGTATAATATTTAGTATTGCGTCTGCCAATCAAAAAAGAGTTTTGTAGCCGATTACAAATAAAAATAATACGGTAGTATAGTACTTTTATGCTACCATTTTGACACAAAACTAAAAACGATTAAAAATAATCATAGCCGGGATTTTTGTTTTTCTATAGGATTTGTATAAAAAACTTTAAAGCAACCCTTTGCCAGTAGCTTGAAAATAATAGTCCTGTTATACTAGAGTTTTATAAACTAAAAGATTAGAAAAATCGGTCCCATTTTGCGCAGGCATATCTTTCTTGTCGTGTCTCATCTGATAGAGATAAGTTCTACTTAATGAGTTTCAAAAAAAGATTTGACATCTAAGAAGTGGGCTTCAGGTTTAGAAAATAATTATTGAATTGAATAAATAAATTAATTATTTTAACTTGCGGCTTACATTTGATATGCATTTTATTGCTTAAACAATTAAGCGTCTTATACGATGAACAGCAACATTCTGGCACCTGGCTGCCAAGGGGTTTCAACAGGCTTAAGCGTGGAGACAAAACTTTTTATGATTCTTAAATGTTGTTATTTCCAATGGAAATGTCTCATTGCCCAATAAACAAATACGTTTATCAAACTTGTAATGGGATCTTGGAATGAAAAGTGTCTCGCCGGGAGGGAGATAGCGCCTACTATGATGTTTATTATGATCATGTTTCAAGATTACATGATAAGTAAGCATTAATTGTGTACATAAATCGAAGTAAAATAGCAGAAATTAAGAAGTCGAAATACATTTACGGTTATCGCACACTTGTCCGCTTCGTAGGTAGTAGGTAGGAATTGGTAGGTATATGTAAAATTTGGCTCGGATGATTTTTTCATGCTGATTTCGAGTTCGGCGCGTTCGGCGCGGACAGGTCACCATTAGCAGTTAAGTAATCTTCAAACTGACTTCTTTCCTTGTCTTCTTCGTCTTTAATTTTTTTCGCGTGACGTCCATTATATTACCTACCACAGAGGATTGTATTACTAAAATATTAAAATAAATATCCGTGTCACTTACTAGATAGCATAGCATATGATCACGGCTATATTCCCAGAGGGGGTAGTCAGAGACATTCTAAAACCAAAGATCATCCACGTTTCACTAGTAACGAAACTCTGTCCACTGTGACGGGGAGTGTAATGGGCCGTGGGTACAATACATGCCTCGAAATTCAAGCATGCAGGTTTCCTCGCGATGTTTTCCTTCACCGAAAAGCCAGAGGTGTTACAAATCGTACATAAATTCCGAAAAACTCATTAACACGACTCGGCATGGACGGGATGAAACCATCGACTCCTGCACGACAGGAAAGGTTACACGCCATTGGACCACCACGGCACGGATACTTTTCCACTAAACAACAAAATTGAAGAATGAAATAATTATCGTAAATATTGTCACATGGATTATTTCTAGTCCCAATGTTCTATTTGTGAATAGTTCGTAGTCATATTCATTTATTGCCAAAAATTATAAGTAAATGGATAGGTGGTAACATAATTTTCTTAGAGCTCAATTACAATTTTACCCTTACGATTAGCAAACTTGAAGACAACACAAAAAGGACAATGATTTTAAGTACTTTACTTTTCTATGAACCATTTTAGCGGAATGAAGTAGGTAAATAAAAAACATTTGACATTTTAAAAACACGAGAAATAAAAGTGTAATTCCAAATGTTTTTATTGATAACTAAACATAAGAGTGCAAGTATTTCCTCCGGTACTTAATGTAGACATCCCTCCACAGTTGATAAGCGTTCGGGTTTGGCACCGGTCCCATTTTGAGTTCATTTTCAATGTAGAGGAAATTCAACTTGTCTTTGCTACTTGGTAACCATTTTGTCGGTAAATCTGTTGCCGAGGGCGGCGTCGGGTCACTGTAATAGTAGATTTGAAATTAGAAACTAAGACATTTTGTTTCTTAATGTAATGAACATTAAAGTCTATATCGTACGATTGAAAAAGCTTGGAAAGATGTATGAATGAGAACGGCATTGAATCTGTTATTTTCACAATATAAAAATTTAATAATATCTTGAACATCGTGACACAGATTATTATCTTATCTAGTCCCTATATAAAACATCATTATCTTGTTCAAACTTATATTTTGATAAGATTTATTTGACTCGAGAACGATTTGGAATCATAATAAACGTCGACCTATTGTGTATTCACCATACAAACATTTTGCCTATGGGATTTGAGTCCATTACCCATGCCTAAGTAATCAGGTATATACTACCAAAGGTCATAGGGACGTCAAACTAAATTTTATTGTTTTAAAATTGTAAACAACATATACAATACAACAATCAGATACAATACATACCCATATTTAGCAAAATTAGTCCACATTATCGTCAGCCAGTCAATAATTTTCTGATCTTCTATATTTACTCGGAATGGTGTGAGTATGGCATCGAATAAGTAAAACAATTCATCTCCATGACATGCCCCAGAATCATTTCCAAAACCAAGACGTTGCTTCAAAAAGTTTCTTTCTCCAAAATAATCGAAATAGTAATTGTAAACTGGTGCTTTACTATTAGCAAGTAAAATTTCGGCTTCTAAAATTGCAGGTACTTCAAAATAAAGCTGTGTGTATAGGTCTGTTACATTGTGAATGTGTTTCATACCAATTTCTCCTTTCCCAAAGTAAAATTCTTTTAATTTCTTATCTACTTCCGCTGCTATTTTCTCGGATGGAAATTCTAAGTCAGATGCAAATAAGTATTTATGATTTTTCTCTTCAACTGTCGTGGCATTCTCGTCATTAATAATAAGCCACCCTTCTTTACTATTAGTTCCGTATATCACAGGTATATTCTTTGGTTTATTACTAAGTAGATTATAAGGTAGGTCATTTAAAGCTGGCTCGATTCCAGGTATCGGTTTCTCAACACAAGGTAAGTGTAAAAGTTGAGTATCAAAGTACATACCCAAATTTTTACTTGCTTTTATTGCTGTTAATTCTTTAGGTGAAATTTTTGATAAAATTTCATATAGCTCGTAAGGATTTTCTGTATCGTACCCAAGTGTTTTTGCTACTATACTGGCTATTTGGATAGGTTTTCTGTTAAATGCCCAACTAGTTAACGAAGATCCACTTTGTATGATAGCTCGTTTAAATAATCCATTAGTTGCTTCACTAGCCACTAGCATCGATGTTGAAACAGCGCCAGCACTTTCACCAAATATCGTAACATTATCAGGATCTCCACCGAACGCTGCAATATTTCTCTGCACCCATTTTAAAGCAGCTATTTGATCTTTCAAGCCAGCGTTACCAGGCGCTTCTTTGATACCCAGACAAAGAAAACCAAGAATTCCAAGTCTATAGTTAAAAGTTACTAAGATTACGTCTTGTTTGACTAGAAATTTTGGGCCGTAAATTAATTTTCCTCCACTACCAAGCATGAATGCTCCTCCATGGATGAACACCATTACTGGATAAGGTTTTTTAGCTACAGCTGGAACGTACACGTTGATTTTCAAGCAGTCTTCCGTGCCTATAATTCCAAATCTACCATAGTTTTGGATGCAACTACTTTCTCTGGTGGCTTTGAATGTACCTTCCCATTTTGGAGCTGGAAAAGCGGCCTGGAAATTAAATTAGTTTAATATATCTGTTCATTAATTCTGAAGCGACTACTTAATAAGGTATCTTTATTTAACACTTTGTTATACAATGGAGAAGGCAAATCAAATTAAAGAGTGAAATTTTGTATCAAACTGGACTAGAAACCACATCTTTCCTTTCTTGGGAGGTATCAACAGTAGTCTCGGTATTGGATAAAAACAAAGCCATGGCGGGTTCCCGTCCAATAAATAAATGCGAAAATTTTCAATCTTCATTTAATTTGAAACAGCACACCATTACTTAAATACAACTTTCAAATAGTATTTGCAAATAAAGGACACATGTATGTATGGACCAGTTAGCTTCTAGATTGTAGTTAAGCTGATAGCTGAGAGATGAAAGACAGATAAGTAGTTGAAGATAATGCTTACTGGAGATAGATAAAGAGACAAAGGTAAGTTAGCGAATCTTTCTTTAATGCTTTAATGTGACTTGCGTGACAGTTGACTTTTTGAATGACTTGATACATGCATATTTATAATAAACACAATTCCACGCGATCAAGCTAGGTCACCGCATGCGCTGTACAATGTATACACTGCGACACATAAAGCTATACAAAACCAACATAAGCTGGCCGCGGGACGTTATACGTTACTCTACCAACGCGCGGCCAGCTTATTTTTCTTTTATACAGGGTCCTTCTTAATATGCTGACACTTTTTTAAGAGGATGATCAGACCGTCATTCTGAACAACTTTCTCTATGGCACCATACCAATTTGCAAACCTACTTGAGCCAAATGTATGGGACAGCTGATTTTTTTTTCGCGACTTTGATGTTGGTCCCATAGAGAAAGTGGTTCAGTTTGACGGTCTGATCATCCCCTTCAAAAAGTGTATGCATATTAAGTTGGACCCTATATAGCTTGATGTGTCATCGTTTGTACAAAGGGCAAGCTTAACTTTTGAAATATTTTCATTAATTGAAGGTCACTTGACAAATTTCAAAAATGCTAAAAGCGAAAAATGTTATAACTTACTGTATAAAAAAATCGGTAGTTATCTGATCAACTTGTATTGTGTAGAGTACCGTTCGCAACAGTAAGATTCTACTTTATCTATAAAATTAATAAAGATAACAGTTAAATAAGAGTTATTTTGGGAAAACATTAATTAGGGGGCGTTCATTAATTACGTGAGGTGTTTAGGGGGAGGAGGGGGTCGTGCGAAATCTCACCCAATCTCACGTGGGGAGAGGGGGGGTCTCGGTAAATATCACGTAATTTTTTTTCATCATGGTACAAACTAAAATTGAGAGAAAAGTTTAATTAAGTAAAACATGTTTCTACACTGAACATTTTAAATTTTAAATTTTAACGCAATCAAACACAGATTAACGCATTTACACTAAAAATACGTATTATGAAAAATATCACGTGAGATTTGGAGCGGGGCTGGGAGGGGGTCGAGCTAAATCTCACGAAATCTCACCAAGGGGGGAGGGGAGGTCGAAAAATCACAAAAATCATCTCACGTCATTAATGGACGCCACCTTATTGTTATCGTTTGATCTAACCACTATAATAAAGTCAATTTTTCTGTTATTACTATGCAAGCAACATTTCCAAACCAAATTTAATCAGAAAGTAGAAAATGTTAATTAACAAACACTACTTAACCAAAAACAAGATGAAAAACTTACTTGAAACCTGTTACTACTGTTTACCGTAGCGTATGGTATTCCGATGTATTCTAAAATAGATCCATCTCCGCTCACAATACCGCTCAAAATTCCTTGTTCTATTTCCACCTCTGGTGCCGGCTGATCCACTAAATTCATGGCGAAGAGCGAAAACAACACAAGCTGTTTTCCGTACTTCATTTTTGTTCACTTTATTTTCTATTTTTTAACCGTCAAAAGTAAAAAACATCATTGAAAGGATGTTTCTGTTCTAAGTCTGTATTTAATAAAGCCACCGATAATTTGAAGATAAAAATATCGATAACAGTCTTTATTATAAAACGATATCGGTATTACAACGTAACCTTCAAAGCCGGTATTAACCCACAAAAATAAACAGTGACTCCTAAACTCAATAAATTACAAGGTTACTGTTCTATTGAACTTGACAGTGTAACCTAAAATCCGACCGAAGCGTAAGCGCGTCGGCCTTCAACTGATTGTGACGATGTCAGTGAACGAACGTTACGAGTTTTTTTATTAACAGACACGCAAGAACACTATAATATATTGGACTAGAGTTTACCCGCGACTTCGTCCGCACAAATTATACAGGGTCCAACTTAATATGCTGACAGTTTTTTAAGAGGATGATCAGACCATTAAACTGAACAACTTTCTCTATGGGACCAATGTCGAAATCGCAAAGTAAGATTTCAGTTTACTACGGAACAGCAGAATTTTTTTCGCGATTTCGACAATGGTCCCATTGAGATAGTTCTTCAGTTTGATGGTCTGATCGTCCCCTTAAAAAAGTGTCAGCATATTAAGAAGGACCCTATATACCAGATTTTAAGTCAAATCATAAGCTATCAAACAAAAAAGTTTCATCAAAATCGGTTTAGTAGTTTTTGCGTGATCCTGTTAGTAACATACAAACAAACAAACGAACAAACAAACAGACAGACAAAAACTCTTAAAAAGGTTGATTTGGAGTCCGGGATACCTAAAAACCATATCGTAATCTTTTTCGTGTAAATATCTTCAATGTACAGACACACTTCTGTTACAGTTTTATAATAATTAAGATTAAGTATAGTATGTTTTCAATTGTCATAGATACCGCAGTGTCTCAAAACGAAAGTCTTTGACCAGTGTGTTGCCAGTGATGACATATTGAACAGAGACAGAGACGTTGTCGCTCACTCAAGGCCTCATAAAAAGGCTGAAAGTTACCCAAAGGGCAATGGAGAGGGCTATGCTCAGGGTTTCCCAACGAGATCGAATCAGAAATGAAGAGATCCGCAGAAGAACCAGAGTCACTGACATAACCCAAAGAATTGTTAAACTAAAGTGGCAGTGGGCAGGGCACCAACATTGAAATCGCGAAATAAATCAGCTGTCTTGTATGGAACAGTTGATTTTTTTTTCGCGATTTCGATGTTGGTCCTATAGAAAAAGTTGATCAGTTTGACTGTCCGATTATCCCCTTAAAAAAGTGTTAGTATATTAAGAATCACCCTATAGTTCATGCTAACATAAAAATTTAAGAAAATTTGCTCAAAAGAGAACATTGCTGTAAATCGGATGAATAATCAACTATAGGTACAATATATAAAAAACATATACAACGTGTTAATGAATTAACGCAAAACTAGAAAGTAGTTTGTTTAGAATCGAGAACAGAATCGAATTATCATGTTTTCAAAATAGGTCATTTTTTTTCAAAACATTCAAAAATTTGTTTATAAAATTTAAAATTTACTGAACTCGATCTCAAACCACCTCTTGGGCACTCTCACCCTACTTACTACCAAAACAAGATTCTCAAAATGTATCCATGAGCACGTTAGCGCTTAGTACGTTAGAAATGATAACAAATCATTTTTGCCTGAAAACTTAAACTGCGAATAACTTTAAATTTTAACTATCAAAATAATTAAATTATTGTTTCAAACGAATTATTTGGTTATAAATCAGTTGGGGTGTATGAGGTTTTGCGCTTATTCATTAACACGTTGTATACATATACTCACGCCACTATTGCAGAGACTACGGCTCGCCACACACTACGCGTCTGACATACTTCTCTTGCCTCATCCACTTTCATACATCTCTTCATGCACTTCCGTCGGATGAGGGTGCTACGCACTTGCCCTTTATGGAGAAGACCATTTATTAGATCGTGGTAAGCTCTCCTCAGACGCCCTCTCTCGACTGTTTCACTCACATTGGATCGATATATCTCCCTAGTGAGTCTACTCTCATTTATCCTCTGTACGTGATCAAACCACCTAAGCATATCTCTTTCAATCCTGGTTACAACATCATCTTTCAACCTACACAGATATCTTATCACACTGTTCTTGATTCGGTCGGTCACTGTAACACCACAAATACTTCGTAAACAGCGCATTTCCGCTGCATTCACTCGACGGCGTGAGTATAATTATGTATGTATTTAAAGGTGATATTGTGTCTACATAAACACAATATTATCATTAATTAATAATGTAACAAAGTCCAATTTACGATAAATACTGATGTTTCTGTTATTTATCTATTGTATAGCTGATTATATAGGGTCCATAATATGCTGCCACTTTTTTAAGGGGATGATCAGACCTCAAACTGAACAACTTTCTCTATGGGACCAACATCGAAATCGCGAAAAAAAAAACTGTCCCATACATTTGACTCAAGTAGGTTTGTAGTTTTGTATGGAAGAGCTGATTTTTTCTCGTGATTAGAAAGTTGTTCAGTTTGACGATCTGATCATCCCCTTAAAAAAGTGTCAGCATATTGAGAAGGACCCTGTATAATCAATGAAATGATATTTTATTCGTATTATTTAAACATAGGCGGATAGAGACCAATTCCCATCTTTGTTCTGTTTTGAGCAAATTTTCTTCAATTTTTATGTTGGCACGAGCCACATCACATGAGCATTTACTCACATTATCGAGGGTTGAATGGTAAAAGCCAATAAGTATGGAAAAGTTACTTTCGAGATAATCAATGTTTAAGTTTTGTTTCAAAATATACCGGTTTTTATAATTATTTTATGTACATAAACTATTTATTTAATAAGATTCTATATCTAAGCTAACTCTCGCATATTTTTCGTCAAATTTGTGAGTTGAGTTTTTGCATAAAGTAAAAGTTTTCTATTAAATAATTAACAAGAGGTTGTCAGGTTTTTGTCAAAAGTAAAATACAGATTTTGTTTGATATAGATCAAATAAAAACACTTTAATGTATTTTTACCATACTATTGGAAAAAAATCGTACATATTGGGCTATTAGGTTATCATTTCTCCTTGTAAAACATTGATTAAATCTGTTTATTCTAAACCATCACTGTTCAGAAAGAAAAAGTACATTACCTTTACAGGATGATATTGATATCATTAGCATCATTTTAAACTAAAAGTCTACCCATCAAACTGAACAACTTTTACTATGGGAGCAAACCGATCGGAGCAAAAAAAAATCTGCTGTTGCATACATTTGAGTCGATTAGGCGTTGCACTTTAGTATGGAACAGCAGATTTTTTTTTGCTCCGATCATCGGTTTGCTCCCATAGTAAAAGTTGTTCAGTTTGATGGGTAGACTCTTAGTTTAAAAGCTAATGATATCAATTTCAACCTAAATAGTGGACTCTAAACTCAAATTTCAGTTTTTTTCGATTAGCGGGTTCTACCGCTTAACCTTCGACTTGGACTTTTATTTACAAAAACAATATCATTAAATAATTATAATAATAAATAAAGGTGTTTCTATTGTTTACCTATTGGTAGATATAGCGTAATCTTATTATTCTTGAACTGAATATCATGACATGACCCGTGAAAGTATTTATTATATTATTATAACTGGTCTCATTATAGATTAGTTTATAATCAGAGAACGCGGTAATTGATTCTCAGAACAGAAATAGACTCATCATTTCTATAGGTCGGATACTGACCTCTCAACATACCTTAGTTTTTGCGGAACTCTCAAAAGTTGATTTTTAGGGTTCCGTACCTAAAGGGTGAAAACGAGACCCTATTACTAAGCCTACGTTGTCCGTTCGTCCGTACGTTCGTCCTACCTATTTAGGGCTGTAACTTTTAAACCATAATAGCTAGACAGTTGAAATTTTCACAGAATATGCGTTATTAAGGCGGGTTTGTTAACATCTAATAAAAATATCAAAAACTTAAGGGGGAACTTTAAGGGGGGTCCTCATACAAGAAACTAGTTTTTATCAACGTTTTTTCTTCTCGCTCTGTCGTAAAAACGGTAATACATACAATCGTCAAACTTGGTTTAATTATAGAGCAAACTCTACAGTACAACAGAAAATAATTAAAACCGGCCAAAGTGTTAAAGGGCCAGGACAAAAAAAAATTTTTTAGTTCTTTTGTGTGGTGTTGTAGTACGGAACCCTCGGTGCGCGAGTAGCCCGACTCGCACTTGACCAGTTTTTTTTATTTAAAGAAAACTGGGGCAAAACATTTGTACTTTACTGTACTTGCTTCATAATGTCAATTACATAAAGCAATTGCAGGTAACCTAAGTATTAATTATACGTAATAATCACGTTCTTGGTTTACGCAATCATTCCTGTCTAGCAGGTTACGAAGACTACCGCATGTCTACACTATGTTAGAGTCTAGTCAATCATTCGAACGTTTATATTTAGTTCCCCTTCAGTCTGTTTATGTCAATAAAAAGAATGATATCGTATATACAACGTGTTAATGAATAAGCGCAAAACCTCATACACCCCAACTGATTTGTAACAAAATAATTAGATTGTATCAATTATTTAATTATTATTATGGTTGAAATTTCAAGTTATTCGCATTTTAAGTTTTGAGGCAAAAACGATTTGTTATCATTTCAGCAATTAATGAAAGCGCTGACATGCGCATGGATACATTTTAAGAATCTTGTTTTGGTAGTAAGTAGGATGAGTGTGCCCGTGCGGTGGGTTGAGATCGAGTTCAGTAAATTTTAAATTTTACAAACAAATTATTTAATATTTCAAAAAAAATTACCTATGTTAAAACATGAAAATTCGATTCTGCTCTCGATTCTAAACAAACTACTTTCTATTTTTGCGTTAATTCAATAACATGCTGTATATTATATTAGTATGACTATTGACTAGACTTATATTATCACCAACCTAGATGGGTGTCATAAGAGATGACTTATCCCTTCAAGTCGGTGCCAAGCCAAGCCCAGTTGCAAATTGTAATGGCTTGACAGCGATACCAGTAAAAAAAGTTTCTTTTTTAATTTAATTTTAAAGGCTATTAACATTTATTAAATAATTTTCGATTTAATTTTAAATTTTAGTTAATTTTAAAGGCTATTAACATATATTAATTTTAAACGTAACATTTATTTTCAACTTTTTAATGTTGATGTAGTTTTTAATGTATTATTTAAAATTTTAATAGTGTTCAGGTCGAGTTCATTGTATAAGTATCTTTGACTCCTATCAAAAAGACTATTAAAACCCCTAAGTACTTAAAAAACCAATTAAAATAAAACCTCTCTAGAACTAAACAGTCTATTTTCTTGTCTCGTCTCATGTCCAAATTTACTTGAATAAATTATGGTAAAGGCGAAAACTGTAGAATTTTAACCCTATACCGCACGTGACCGACGGACGGACTGGCACGGAATGTTAATGTTGCACGCTTTTTGATTTATAATTCTAAAAGGAGTTTGCTCCACAAAACTCCATTGATTGACAACGGTTTAAATTGTGAAAATTTTAAACTCCATACAGATTGTTCCTAAATTCAACGTCATGCCGAAAACAGGCGATAGGCCAGTTTATAAATGTTCAGGGACAAAAAAAACAAATATTGATTGGTTTACTTTTTATCTTGCTTTCTTGACGTTGGAGTTTTGGGACACCCTGTATACAGGGTCCTTCTTAATATGCTGACACTTTTTTAAGAGGATGATCAGACCATCAAACTGAACAACTTTCTATATGGGACCAATGTCGAAATCCCGAAAAAAAAACCGTTGTTCCATAGTAAACTGAAATATTACTCGACCCAATTGTATGGGACAGCTGTTTTTTTTCTCGATTTCGACATTGATCCCATATAGAAAGTTGTTCAGTTTGATGGTCTGATCATCCCCTTAAAAGTCAGCATATTAAGTTGGACTCTGTATAATGTGTTGATGAATAAGCGCATAACCTCATATACCCCAACTGGTTTTTAACGAAATAATTTCATTATTTATAAATAAAAATTTAAAGTTTTCATGCATAAACGATGTGTTATTATTTCAGCAATGAATGAGACCGCCTTGTTGTGTAGTAAGTAGGGTGAGTGTACCTGTGCGGTGGTTTGACATCGAGTTAATTTTAAATTATTCAAACAAATAATGTAATATTTTGAAAAAAATTTACCTATGTTTAAACGATGATAATTCGATTCTGCTCTCTATTCTACACGAACTATTTTCTAGTTTTGCGTTGATTCATTAACACGTTGTATACAGGGTGTAACAGAGAGGTATGGTCAAATTTCAAGGGACTGTTTAGACCGTCGAAGTGAACTCTACTATGGTAAAATCGCAAAAATCTGCAGTTCCATACAAAATGCAATACCTACTCGAAGAAACTCAAATGTGACACGGTGAAAAATATCTAGTAAATAGTAGGTAATATGCATATAAAATATATTAGCAAACTTTACTAGATGTCAGTATTAATCAAATTCTGATATATTTAACTTAAGTCTACCAAAATTCAGCTAAACCTACCAGAATCATAACTATTATAAAACTGTAACAGAAGTGTGTCTGTACATTGAAGATATTTACATGAATAAGATTACGATATGGTTTTTAGGTATCCCAGACTCCAAATCACCTTTTTTAGAATTTTTGTCCATCTGTTTATTTGTTTGTATGTTTGTAACAGCATCACGCAAAAACTACTGAACCAATTTTGATGAAAATTTTTTGTTTGATAGCTGAGCTGACTTAAAATCTGGTATATAATTCGTGCAGACTAAGTCGCGGGTAAACTCTAGTTATATACAATGGGTTAATGAATAAGCGCAAAACCTCATACACCCCAACTGATTTATAACAAAATAATTAGATTGAAACAATAGTTTCATTATTTTGATACTTAAAATTTAAAGTTATTCACATTTTAAGTTTTTAGGCAAAAATGATTTGTTATCATTTCAGCAATGAATGTAAGCGCTAGCGTGTTCGTGGATACATTTTAAGAATCTTGTTTTGGTAGTAAATAGAGTGAGTATGCCTATGTGGCGGATTGAGATAAAGTTCAGTAAATTTTAAATTTTACGAACATATTATTTAATATTTTGAAAAAAATTACTTGTGTTGAAAACATGATAATTCGATTCTGCTCTCAATTCTAAACAAACTACTTTCTAGTTTTGCGTTAATTCATTAACACGTTGTATATAGGGTCCTTCTTAATATGCTGACACTTTTTTAAGGGGATGATCATACCGTCAAACGGAACAACTTTCTCTATGGGACAAACATCGAAATAGCAAAAAAAAATCTGCTGTTTCATTCAAAACTGCAAATCTACTCGAGCCAAATCTATGAGACAGCTGATTTTTTTCGTGATTTCGATGTTGGTCCCATAGATAAAGTTGTTCAGTTTGACGGTCTGATCATTCCCTTAAAAAAGTGTCAGCATATTATGAAGGACCCTGTATAACAAAAAAATCTAGTAATGTCTGCTTTTCTCCCTGGAGGTACTCTAAAAATTGCCATTAAGTAATTAGAGTGCTGCAACTTTTCCATGATGTCCACTTATAAATGCAAAAGCCAGAGGTGATTGTTAAGAACCCTTGAATTGATTCCTGAGGTCATTTGCATCGCAGACGGGAGCGAAGTCAGCTATCGTCTCAAAAACTAATCTTCAAAGTGCTAAGTACTAAAGGACTAAAGAACAAGAATCTATGGAGTTTTAGGGGGTGAAAAGTCTTCTAGATTTTAAACATACTTAATTAAGTGCACTTATTTCTGAACTACATGATGGACCTAGCGGTGTGGTGGTATGGGAACGACTGGCGAATGTTGCAGTCGCTCCATAGAACTGATACAAAATTGCTAAACAAACAGATTTGACATAAACACTGTGTCGCTACAGAGTTGATAGTTTTATTTAGTAAGAGAAATAATAGGTGCCTATGCCTTGTTTCAGGACCCGTGGACGAGTACTAATGCCCATAACTACCTCTCCAGATGCAAACAAACGCCAAAGGTACGTTTTTTAAGTATGGTTTTATCGTGAATAAGGAAGCCGTGGTGGTCCAGTGGCGAGTAACCTTGCCTGCCGTGCAGGAGGCGACGGTTCGATCCCCGTCCAGGCCGACTCGTACCAATGAGTTTTTCGGAATTTATGTACGATTTATAACACCACTGGCTTTTCGGTGAAGGAAAACATCGTGAGGAAACCTGCATGCTTCAATTTCGAGGCATGTATTGTACCCACTGTCCATTATAAGTGGCGACGGGCTCACCCCCCGTCACACTGGACAGAGTTTCGGTACTACTGGTGAAACGTGGATGCTCTGAGATTTCAGAACATCTCTGACTACCCCCTCGGGGAATATAGTCGTGAGCATATACATACATACATACATACATACATACATACATACATACATACATACATAAAACTATTATTCATAGTTGTCTTACTTTTAGTGGCGAATGGAAATCCTATTCAATTAAGTGTTACGACTTAAAATACATGGCTTTGCTTATACCTAGCATACTTACTCTTTAATAATAAAATATTCGTGCGGGTGTGGGATCTAAAATTCACAATTCTGTTTTAAAATGTATTTTGGATAAAACCGAAACAGAAAAAAATATAAAGACACATCTACTGCTTTCACTGTTCCGTGTTCATCTTCGTCGTGCATTAGATTTTAAAACACTTTTAATATTTTTATGCATCTTTCTAGCCAAAGAGGCAAACCTGTGAATATTGAATTAATAATTTAGAAATAGTGGTTATAACTCTCTTTACAGCCTTTTGAATTACTTAATAAATAGATTAATGCAAAAAGTACTACGAAACCTATTAGCGAGAAGATTAAAGATTGATTCACATTGACCATTTTTGTTAAGGAAAAATGGGTATGATAAGTTTTTCGCACAAAAGAAAAGCTGCTCCATTTCACACACAAAAATCGTTCTTTATATACAAATAGGAAGTAGATTATCTTGATCATTATTTCTTTATATTTTGTTTTACGGATTATTTTAATTTCTACATTTAATATTTAATAATTATTACATTTCCTGAAAACTTTGGACGTTGCTCTAAAATAATGATTTAAGCATTAGATTTGGGGATAGGACCATTTTATACATACATACATATACAAAGTGTTAATGAATTAACGCAAAACTAGAAAGTAGTTTGTTTAAAATCGAGAACAAAATCGAATTATCATGGTTACAACATAGGTAATTTTTTTCAGAATATTAAATAATTTCATTGTAAAATTAAAAATTAACTGGACTCGATGTCAACCCACCGCACGGGCACACTCACCCTACTTACTACCAAAACAAGATTTTTAAAATGAATCGATGAGCACGTTAGCGCTTTCATTCATTACTGAAATGATAACAAATCAAGTTTGAATCAAAAATTAAAATGCAAAGAACATTAAATTTTAAATATCAAAATAATGAAATTAGTGTTAAAGATGTTCAGTTTGATGATCTGATCATCCTCTTAAAAAACCGTGAGCATATTAAATTGACTCTGTTTATAATACATTATGAAGAAACTTGATAAGTGTGAAGCAAACCTTAATATATTTTTGACCAACGCTAGATTCAAAGCGATTTAATTTCAAGAGTTTTAAAAGTCTTTGCTTCGGCGTAGCTCTAAGTAATCACTGTTTAAATTTAATATTGATGAAGATAAAATAGTCTTCAGATTTTCAACATTTCAATGGGGAACTTGCACCAAAATTATAGTGGGAAAATTCAATAACAATAGTTGTGGATAGAACATTACTGAAAGATTTATTCTAACGTTTTTATTTTTTACGAAATATTTCAATTTATAAGTTACGTAGCTCGGAACTTAATTTCAAACACCAGTCGGCGCAAAGTGACGAAGCGATTATCCACTTGCGTGCGTTAGAAGAGTACGGCAACATATTATAGCGAATGATTTGTGATGAGCTTCACGCGTCATGAAAAGCAGTGACGTCACGTCATGGCAGTGAGCGTTTTGGCGCAGAATTTGAACAGTCAACTTTTGATTTGCAATAAATAAATGATTTGTGCATATTTAACCATTTTTGTTTTTGATATTATTATGTAAGCCTTAAATCTTTGTGATACACCTTGCTAACCCGAAAGAGATTCTGGTCGTGAGTTTATGTACTATAATGAATAGTATACAATCAGCGCTCCAATAAATCGAAAGTGGCCTCGAACGAATATCTGAGCACTTTTTAGGGTTCCGTAGTCAAACATGGAACCCTTATACTTTCGTTCATTCTGTCTGTCTGTATGCCCCTCCTCCATAACTCGCTCATTTTTGCATCTATTGAATCGAAATTTGGCTTGAAGACAGATAACAGTAACCCAAAAACAAAAATGTAGAAGACAGGAATAAAAAAACGTCAACCAAGGGGACCTTGTCTTTTCATGATGTTAATAGATTTTTTTCCTAAAGTTTGAAAAGTTTGTCATGATATCCAATAGTTGTTAGCGCAAAAGTCATTAGTCATTAAACCAGTTAAGCTCCGAATTTGTGCTATGTTATGGCCTCTTTGATTCATAGTACGATTCAGCAAAACAGTGGTTCAGTGCTCATCCTGAACCATTTATTGTCCAAATGTAGAGAGACAAATGCATTGCTTACCTGAATTTGCATTTGGTCAATCAACGATGTGTAACTGATTGTCCAATAAGTACGGTTATCATCATCCTCATTATCAGCTCGGTAAACCCCACTCCCAGATAGCAATTTCTAGGTATAAACTTGTGGCAAGATTATATCAAACTTTCTAATTACACTCCGACAAACTTGTATAAAGTTTGCCAATGCAAACTTATGTAATCTTTGTCATATTCACACTTCCATTCCAGTCCAGTATAGAAGGAGTACTCTGGTGTAGACGTAAGCAAGCCTGCCTATTACAAATTGGTTAATAACTCCATCCATACTGGACTGAAATGTTGGAGATGATGACTGGTGTGAAGTCAAGATGATATAGATTACATAAGTTTGCATTGGCAAACATAGAGCAAACATTACACAAGTTTGTCGGAAGGTAAGTAGAAAGTTTGATATAAACTTGCCACAAGTTTATTCCTACAAATTTGTATCTGGGCTGCTGGATATAGGTTTCTCAATTTCCACGCCAATTAGAACGGTCCCACGCTAGTCTCATCCACTGTTTGCTGGCTATTCTACATTTATGTCATCCGACTATTTGGCTACTGTTCTGCCCACTGACCGTTTCCCCTCCTACGGCTGCCATTCTTTCACTGCCTTCGTGCATCTGCCATCGTTCCTGCTAATCATCTCCTGGTCAAGTACGTTTTTATTTAAATTTTATAAAATCTTTACGTTTATTGTATTGTAGGCAATAGATACAAACTAGACTGGCTGTGGCAGATGAATAAAATGAAAACCGGCCAAGTGCGAGTCGGACTACTTGCGCACCGATTTTTCCGTATCACCACTCAAAATAATTTACTAACCAAAAAAAATTGTTTTGTCCAGGACCCTTAACGCGATCCCGACACACACTTAGTAAATTTTATTTTATTTTTTGTTATACTTTAGAGCTTGCACCATAATCACAAAAAGTTTGCAGCTTACATGTATTACCATTTTTGCGATACAACAAGAACCAAAAACTTTGATAAATTCTAGTTTTTTCTTGTATACGGAACACTCGGCAAATTCTCTATAATGACACACACTCTGTGGAAATTTCAACCGTCACGCTTTTATGGTTCAAAAGATACAGCCACTTTATAGGACAGGTGGACGGGAACGTATAGTAATAGGTTCCCGTTTTGGTTCACATTTTGGGTACAGAACACTAAAGAAAGCGTGTTAAAACCAAACCCACAATCAGCCATTCATTATCTAAAAACCCAAATAAAACCACCAGAATATTTACTTCAACCATACCGTTGCCTCTCTCCGCATCATTACAGAGCTAGCTCCGATGCACGTGCATTATTCTGCAACAATAACTGCAGGCCGCTGCCACTCCAACACGTATGTGCACTCGGCAGTTTTAAAAAAGCCCCGAAACTCGTTTCATTTCGACATTTCGCTGTTTCAAGCGCGAAGTTTTCAATATATGACCGTTGAGTGGTGATGTTCAAGGTTTACTGGTTATAAAACTGTAATTTCACCATGTGGTTTTTTTCAATGGCTTAGAATGTTCTCGTATTTCTTCCTGTTTGAGGTGTCTAAGGGAAAAAGCGAAACTACCTCCGTGATCTAATGGTTAAGGGGATATAATTCGGAGCGCGCTTCATACAAACGTACTATGGTGATATTTTCAATACTAACCAATTAAAGTCAATGAAATTTTGCTGAAACAATCTTGAAACAAATATCTATGCTTGTATGGAGTCAGATTTTCGCTAAAATATACAGTTTCAATGCTAGGATTAATTTAAGATTTGTATGGAAATCTTTGAGGCACTGTTACTTTAAAACTATACATTTTAACGAAAATCTGGCTCTATACAAAGATAGAAATTTGTTTTTAGATTGATTCTGAAAAATTTCATTGAGTTTAATTGGTTAGTATTGAAAATATCACCATAGTACGTTTGTATGAAGCACGCTCCGAATTATATCCTCTTAAGAGCATTGGGCTCTTGACACGGAAATCGTGGGTTCGATTCCCACGGGGGACACATCGCTCATCCGGTTGAATAACCGCACAATTACATGTATTCCTTCAGATAAATTTCCACCTAATTATTGTGCTATTAATTAATAACTCAATTTTGGAAAAGACTGCAATTGTGTGGTTATTCTCCCGGATGAGCGACATAGTGATATGTCACTTTATGCGTTTTTCCCCAGTTGGTTAGGACATAGGACAAAAGAAAGATGATTCACACGTTAAGCCGTTGGTCCCGGCTACTATCTCTGGTGATAGATACTAGTAGTTTCATGAAAACCACGTCAGAGGCCGTAAGGCGGGCTGAAAAAATCTCTGACACCAGGGCTTGGAATTTCTTGGGAGAAAGACCTATCATTTCGTTGTTTCTGAAACTTTCAATATGCTAAAGACGAGCCTGGCTGTGAATGCACGCTCCACCCCGAAAGGAATTATGGTATGTTTTTCCGTTTATATTTCAATCAATCAATCAATTATACTTTATTTTACACCAAAAAAACATAGTATACAGGGAGTAAACAAACAGGAAATACAGAAGGTACCAAAATAGGCGGTCTTATCGCTAAGAAGCGATTTATTCCAGACAACCTGAATTACTATATTTAGAAAATCTGTGGAGGAACTACTGTGGAAGGTTCCTCCGGTGAAAAGGGAAGATCTTCCGCCAGGCTAGGTGTGAAGCCTGGGGACCGGCCGTAGTCCAACAGTATGTTGGACCTTGTATATATATCGAATCTCTGTGATTATTTCTCTTGGGCGATTTATGTCTTGTATACGATTGTGAACCTTATGTGTAGCGGCTAACGGGTTACCAATGTGACGTCGCAAGTTGACTTACGTACATATTTGCGAGTGCGACCGTAGCGCCATCTGTTAGCTTTGTTACTATAACTTGTGGGTGTTAACATCTGTGGCAAGTCCCCACAGATCTTTATAATAACTATTGTGGCTGGAACTAGCTGTTCTACATATATATATATTTATGGTCAATGCTGTTCCGATACAAAGCTTACTCAGTGGTGTATCGAAGAAACTATGATGGAAAAATAATTTTAAAAAGACTCTCCTGACTTTAATTTATTCAAATTATCATCAAAAGTTAAGGCTGATGATGATGATAAATTTAGACAGATATCTTTTACCACATTTTTTATAAAAAGATAGGATAAGATTCAGACCATGACGCAAGGATATTGTTAATTTTAGTACGGGATCCAAACGTATAAAATCGATACCACACTCTAACGGTCCGTTGCAGGTTCATTAATGTTAATCCTCCATTAAATATCTTGCTAGCTTCTACTACGTCAAAAAGACTCAAAGTGACAGCAAGAGATTTAATGGAGGATTAACTTTAATTAACGTACGTGCAACTGACAGTTAGTTGTACGTCAGATATTATTTATCACTGAGACTGCGGTCATTTATTTCAAAACTCCCGTCAAAGATTATCCCATGACATCTTTTATTGCACAAATAAAACTTTCTTAATTTCAAACCCTAACCCCTAAAAACAGAAAGAGACTATAAAACAATAAATCTTCAAACAAAAAGCTTAAGAACTCATGACACACTCGAGTTAACCTAAGACAATAATAAATCTAGCCTCAGACGACACGTCGTCATTTTATCTTGAGATGACGTAGATTGATCATCCGCTAACACCCCGGTTAGGGTGTTCGTACACCGGTCGCGTGGCTCCAGCTTTGACATACAAATAATGGACGTCGGGTCTAAGAGCTGCCTTGATGTAATTAATCACTAATTACATTTTGTAATTGTAATTTGCAATTACTCAATTACCTTTTTGGTTACTATTATAAATGTGTGCTTTTCGAAAGTACAGAACGATTGAATTAGCCATATTTTATAGTATTATTTATAAAATTATCAAATATGGCTCATGCAATCATTTATCATCGAAAAAACATACATTTATGACCGTAACCAAAAAAGTAATTGAGTGGTTGCCAGGTTCAAACAAGTAATTTTTAACCCTAGATAGATGGCAACCCTAATTTTTCCAGTTCTTCCGATGGCACCTCATTTACTTCCCAAATAGATAGGTACAATTGTTCGAAAATATTGCACCAAAAATCATAATGTAACGGTACATTTATCTGTACTGTAAGATTATCCCTATTAGTTTTCCTCTCACTCAATGGTTTGTTAGAAGAAATCTCGTGTAGAGTTAAGCTCGCCTTTGTACATCTTGATTTATTGTCATGTTGATATTTATGTTGCTTTTGTGTACTATAAAGAATCTAAGAATCAATATTATGCTAGGCAACCCGGCGGCGTTGTATGAACCCCTGTGTCACTTAAATCACATTTCGTACACCAAATTATTTGGTGCATAATTTCACGGTCGGATCTTAGTATACAATGGTCCGTTCTAAGCGAAAGCCACATAGCAATGTTTTATAATAAAATGTTACCGGTGTGTAACTAACCTTAGTCTCAACTCTTATGCTCTCCGTTCATTTAGAACGCGGAACTTAACTCGTTTGTTTCGGCAATTCATTTATTATTACGGTGGTATTAGGATGTCGTGTAAGATGGGATTTTGAAATTTTATAAAATTATATGTTATGACTGCTCTCAAATGATGAAGAAAAATTCTAAACGCTGAAAAAGAAATTCTGATGGATGTGATGTCTACCAATCCGCATAGGGCACGCGTGGCGGACTAATGCTCATACACTCTACCTGAGGATAGGCCTGTGCCCTGCAGGGGGACGTATAAAGGCTGAAGATTATACAGGGTCCTTCATAATATGCTGACACATTTTTTAGGGGCTGATCAAAACGTCAAACTGAACAACTTTCTCTATGGCACCAACATCGAAATCTAGAAACAAAAATCAGCTGTCCCACACAAAAGTGCAAACCTATTCTAGCCAAATGTATGGGACAGCTGACTTTTTTTTCGCGATTTCGATGGCAGTCCCATACAGAAAATTTTTCAATTTGATCGTCTGAACATCCTCTTAAAAAACTGTCAGCATATTAAGTTGGACCCTGTATAAATTTAGAAAACAATAGATATACCATAGATAAACTGATGATAATCTGAAGTCTTTTTTTGACTCTACCACAGCCTCGGAAGGTGTAATCAGAAACTCTACAGCACACATCTTTTAAACAAAACTTTGTAAATTTTACAAAGTACAACTACAAAATATGTAATTACAACGGTTCACTAATGTTTGTCCAAAAACTTTTTGGCAAATTATTACTTAACAAGCAACGTTTCATGTAATATTCATTTTACAAACACCTTGTTCCGCAAATTGATCATTTTACAAATAATCGCTTAACAAAAATATTTTTTGCAAAAGCTTGTCTTTACAAATGTACCTAATGTATTTTTTTCTTTTATGTATTTTTCATGTAATATTGTTACTATTCTACAAAATCACGTATTAACAAAATAGATAGCTTATTAGTCGGGGAAATCTACGGATTTTTGTATGGAGTAGGTTGCATTAATTGCACTTTTGGTGAAAATTTGGAATATAGTAGATACATACCTGAAAAACATAAATTCTCAATAATCCCCGATTTTTTATGTTGTATTATTGAATAATTAAGACATTTACAAAACATTAAATTTAGGTATGAACAAAAAATGGAAAACTGGTGATTTTGTACAGGATGGCTTCGTTAAATACGTTTTACTTATAACAATAATAATCCACGGTTAATATCGTTAATTTGGGTAGATATTTAATATTTTGTAAGTCTTCAAAAACTATAACCTCAAAACTAAATTATTTACTGTTTGTTTTTACACATTAAATTTGCCTTTTGATAATTAACTGTCTCTATTACTGGTATGCTGGTCGAAATATTTTTAGAAATAAGCTTGCCATTTGTACATTAATATCGATTTTAAGGTATTTCTCAGGTTCCTGAGCCTATATAACCACGAAATCTCGACAAAAGTGTTATAAACTAACAGTAATATTATTTCAAACACAATTTACTAAAGTGTCTTTAATGCAATCTCAAACCTTATTTTTCCTAGACTATATAGAATATGGAACAGAAAATAACATTGATTTCAAACCAAAAGTCTGCATATTAGACTTAGAAAATGCAGCTATCTTAAGCTTGCGATCAAATTTTGAAAACACAGTCCTGCACGGTTGCAATTTCCATTTGGGCCAAATAATTTACAGGTAAGTACTAAGTTTTTTTTCTTCTAAAAACAAAAATGGTTTCTGGCATCATTGTTGTCGCAAGTCAAACCTAACCTAACCTACTCATTTTACTTTGGATAGCCTAGTGAAGTCGGCTAAACTAGTTTAACACGAGCGATTCGGTTCTGGCACTCGCCGGCCGCTGCCGCGGCACGCTCGCTCCGCTCGCTCGGCTCGTGCGGCGTGGTCGCAAGTCAAACCTAACCTAACCGACTCATTTTACTTTGGATAGCCTAGTGGAGTCGGCTAAACTAGTTTAACACGAGCGATTCGGTTCTGGCACTCGCCGGCCGCTGCCGCGGCACGCTCGCTCCGCTCGCTCGGCTCGTGCGGCGTGGTCGCAAGTCAAACCTAACCTAACCGACTTAATATATTTTACTTTGGATTGGAAAACTATTAAGATCGTTAGCAATCCATTTGAAATTAAAATAGGCTGTTGTTAATTTTTACTTTTGTTGATTTATTAAAATTACGAATGATAATGATGTTTTTTTTATTAATTATTTTGGTTGACATTAGTAAAATGTGTGCCTAATAATAATGCAACGTGTGTTGTTTGTTTAAATAACATGAATGATAAATGAATCGTTTGTCAAATGATATGTCGCAAAATGAAAATAAGTCAGGTGATTAGTTTAATACTTGAATAATTTTTAAAATCAGTAATTGTGTAAAGATGAAATAACGATTCATTTTTTTGCCAGTAGTTGGTTGTCAAGTAAAAATTTGCAAATTGACTGTCGGTGAAATGACAGGACACCAATTACAACACTGAATGATTACTGCGTAACATTGCGAACTGCAATTTGTAAATATATGCAATTCCATACAGAACAAAGAGCAAGTACTACTCGTAAACATACTCTATTTACCTATATAGTGTGTGGACCAAAGAGATTATACCTAATAGAGTGAGCCATACCAATTGTAAAGTGTCCACTTTTTTTGACGTTTAGGTTTGAGTATGTGGTGTCAAGTAGTATGGACAAAAGGCACCAAGTGACATATGGCCTTATGTTTACGGTCATTTTTCACACACACTAGCTCAAAAAAAAGTGGACAGCCGCATAAACAAATATCTATAGTTCCATCTCCTTCTACTATTAAAGGTACATCATAAGACAAAAGAGACTAACTACAACCGTAAATTTATGCGGACTCTATGGAGATCCTTCCTCTGAGGTGTGGACGTAACAGAACGTCATAAATCTAAGGAGATATTACAAAATAGCGTGTTATCTAGGAGATGGGACGTTGACGGATCGCCGGAGGAGAGCGACGTGTAGCCAGTGCCCGTTGTTTGTTTACTTTCGATAAACTGCTCGGGTTTTATCTCGAACTTTGTTCTTCTGAGGTCTTTAAACTCTTCATCATTACCCTACATATAGGGTGTAAGTGACAGCCTAGCAAAAATGCCGGATTAACTGCTAACCTTAACTCGCTTAGCTATTGTTTATTCGAAGTTTATTCCGAACTTCCGTTCTCTAGTGTCATATTTACGGTTTAAGGGTATATTACTGTTGGCGCGCTCCATACAAACGTAGTCTGGTGATATTTTCAATACTAACCAATTAAACTCAGTGAAATTTTGCAAAAACAATCTAGCAACAAATATCTATGCTTGTATCGTGTCCGATTTTCGTTAAAATATACAATTTCAATACTAGGATTAATTTAAGATTTGTATGGAAATCTTTGAGGCACTGTAACTTTAAAACTGTACATTTTAAAGAAAATCTGACACGATACAAGCATAGAGATTTGTTTCTAGATTGTTTCTGCAAAATGTCATTGAGCTTAATCGGATAGTATTGAAAATATCACCAGACTTCGTTTGTATGGAGCGCGCCAACAGTAATATAACCTTAAACCGTAAATATGACACTAGAGAATTGACAACATTTCATTTTAAGAAAGGTACCAAAATAAGAAAATCGTTTGAAGATTATGTGATTCAAAGCTTACATTAAAGCTATCAGATTTGTCTAACCATTATTTCTCGAGTTATTTGAAAAATACTGAAAAATATAATAGAGGTCGAATGAGATGTATTCCTTTGCCTGCTTGGCTTTTCTATTGTATTGCCAGTTTTTATTTTTAATGTTATTGCGGCCAAGGTATCTTGGCCATAAATCCTACGTTTTTAAGAAAATTCAAATGTAAATTAAAAATTGAAATATCTATCAAAAAAAATAATCGGAAAAATAAGTATCTCTTATTTTTTAACCTATTTTAATATTTTGTATTAAAAACAGGTGGTTAAAAAAATGTAATGTTGTCAATTTGCAGGTGGTTTAGATGTAGATTACACTAGATTTTTTCAGCAACTTCGTTCGCAACGGCTCTTGCCATCGTAGCGAGATAAAATACAGGATGTAAGGAACAGCCCACCGCAGACTGAAACGGTGAACTCAGACCATGAAACTGAACAACTTTCATTATGGAGCCTACCTCAGAAAGCGCGAAAAAAAAACAGCTGTCCCATACAAAACTAATGTGCCTACCCGACTCAAATGTATGGGACAGCTGATTTTTTGTCGCGTTTTCTGAGGTAGGCTTCATAATGAAAGTTGTTCAGTTTGATGGTCTGAGTTCACCGTTTCAGTATTTGCTAGGCTGTCACTTACACCCTGTATATGCATACATAAATGTGTACAGAATGTAGATCATGTGAGAGAAGGATGGGGGATAGAGTATAGATGTGTGATAAGAATGAAAATAGCACGTCCAATAACAAATCAGGGCTCACAAGATAAGTTTGTGCAAGAGGAATGGAAGATGAGGATGACGTATGTAATGACGTCTCTCCCTCTTTGTTGCAAAGCAAGATGGACGAACGTAGCTAAATTCAGTTTATAGTTATTTATAAATGGAAAGCTGAGATAAAATAAAATAAGCATATATGCTCACGACTATATTTCTCAAGGGGGTAGTCAGAGACATTCTGAAACCTCAGAACATCCACGTTTTACCAGTAGTACCGAAACTCTGTTTCCACCTTTGCTTAATTTAAAAAAATAAAAATCACCGGCCTTCTCTTTCTAACTCAACTGGAAGCAGAAACGGCAACATCAAATGTCAAATTCTGACATAATGAATATTATTCTTTTCTTAATAGCCAGTTATTATAAGTAGATTTTTAGTTTACCAAGGAGTTTGCAGGTCAAGCGAGTGACGTTACTCGTTGGACCGAAAAACGACGTTATATTATTAAACATATACAACGTGTTAATGAATAAGCGCAAAAGCTCATACACCCCAACTGATTTACAACAAAATAATTAGATCGAAACAATAATTTCATTATTTTGATAGTTAAAATTTAAAGTTCTTCGCATTTTAAGTTTTCAGACATAAATGATTTGTTATCATTTCTGCAATGAATGAAAGCACTAGCGTGCTCGTGGACACATTTGGAGAATCCTGTTTTGGTAGTAAGTAGGGTGAGTGTGCCCGTGCGGTGGGATGGCATCGAGTTCAGTAAATTTTAAATTTTACTAACAAATTATTTAATATATTGAAAAAAATTACCTATGTTGAAACCATGATAATTCGATTCTGTTCTCGATTCTAAACAAACTACTTTCTAGTTTTGCGTTTATTCATTAACACGTTGTATGTGTAATCCTTTCATTTTAAAATGTCTGAAATAGAAAATATTGTTATTGAGACAATTATCTCGAAATGGTTTTCGATTAAGCCCTCCCAAAAAAAAAATTTACGTAGGGACCGAATTGCTATCCCACATAAACTAAATAATAAATAACACTCATATACTCGGCACAATGCTCATTAAGGAACCATGTTTTGTTCTTACTAACATTTGCGAGCTTAGCAAAATGTACTAAGCACGTACTGATGACGTCATAGAACACGCGAAGTGACGTGTGACGTTACGCCACTCACGTCACTTGATTAATGACTGAGAATTTAAAGCTGCGATTTTGTAATAAATATTATACTATTTAATTTACTTATACCAGTGACCTTTTTCCATCATAAGTGAATTTATTTTATAACTAGAGTTACCCGCGGCTTTGTTCGGACAAATTATACAAGGTGTTACAAAAATACAAATAAATATTTAAGGGGGTGGTTTAGACAATCAAACTGAATACCTTTCACTATGGGACCAATATCGAAATCGCGAAAAAAAAATTGATGTTCCATACTAAACTACAAATCTACTCGAGCTAAATGTATGGGACAGCTGGTTTTATTTTTCGCGGTTTCGATTTTGGTGCCATAGTGAAATTTGTTCAGTTTGATGGTCTAAACAACCCTAAACTATAAGTTTTTTTTTTACTTTTGTAACACCCAGTATACCAGATTTTACGTCAGATCATAACTTCAAATATCTATCAAACAAAAAAGTTTCATCAAAATCAGTTCAGTAGTTTTTGCGTGATGCTCGCACAAGCAGACAGACAAAAATTCAAGAACAACTTTTATTATGGGAGCAAACCGATCGGAGCAAATAAAAATCTGCTGTTGCATACATTTGAGTCGAATAGGCATTGAAGTTTAGTATGCTACTGCAGATTTTTTTGTTGCTCCGATCGGTTTACTACCATAGTAAAAGTTGTTCAGTTTGATGGGTAGACACTTAGTTTAAAAAGATGCTAATGATATCAATTGTTCCCTTACTAAGTAGTCAAAGACCTTTACTATTTGTTCAAAATAATATGAATGTGCATGAGAGTGACATTTATTGCTGGTGATTCATTTCAAATTATTTGTCATTCTGATTTACTCAACTATACAACGTGTTAATGAATAAGCTCAAAACCTCATACACCCCAACCGATTTATAACAAAACAATTCGATTGAAACAATAATTTCACTATTTTGATAGTTAAAATTTAAAGTTATTCGCATTTTAAGTTTTCAGGCAAAAATTTGATATCATTTCAGCAATGAATAAAAGCACTAGCCTGCTCATGGATACATTTTAAGAATCTAGTTTTGTTAGTAAGTAGGGTCAATGTGCCCGTGCGGCGGGTTGAAATCGTATTCAGTAAATTTAAAATTTTACAAATAAATTAATTAATATTTTGAGAAAAGAAATCCTACGTTGATAACATGATAATTCGATTCTGCTCTCTATTCTAAATAAACTACTTTCTAGTTTTGCGTTTATTCATTAACACGTTATATACGTTAAAAATTAGTCAATGGCTTTTCAAGGACATACAAATTCTTATTTTGGGCTAATATTACCCAAACATTCTTTGTCCTTAACACATCCAGGTTACATTTATAAAACCTTCTAATAATCAGCTATTCTGTATGCTAAATAATAAATTGTAAGCGCCTTAATAAACCTTATAGAATTTTCTGTCGCCAGACGAAATTAAAATTAAAATTTCCTACGCAAATCCTACAAAGATCTAAGGGTTCATTTTTTCCGTTTCGAATGAAGGGGAGTTGCATTCGCTGCCATTTGCTTGGCGAAGTATAAAAAGATACTTGTATACAAATTTTATTTTCATGTTCCTTTTTCTTTTTTGCTTCATAAAGTTTTTTGTGTATGAAATTTAATACTGTTGAAATAAATTAGACGTTCTTTTAGATCTTTCCGATTTGAGGTGTATTTTGCTAATTGGCTAAAGCACTGCTCTAGTTATCTTTTGGAGGATGTTATGCTAGCAGTCTCTTTATAAAAAGCAAAAAAGTGTGTTTGCTACTGAACCTTAACAATGATCATTAATAACTATACTCCATTCAAAATAGCAACGAAATTTTAAGGTTATTTTGCATTACAGAAACAGAGATTTGAAACACTTCCTCTCACGTATTCTTTTTTTTTTTTTCTTTATATATATTTTTTTTATAGGGGCTTTTAACCCAGAGGTTATGCCAGCCCTCACGTATTCTTAAAACAGCTTTAGTAACGTCCAAGATATGTCGGATAGTATATGTATTCAATAAATTAATTACATTTGGTAATCAGAATTGGCCAGAAAGCTAAATGGGAATCGGAAAATCTCGTCGTCCTTATTTGGAATGAAGTACAGTTGTCACCCACGGCATTGTTTAATAAAAACTAATAGTGGTGAAGCTCAGAGAACGCGCACGTCAATCAAGCGCGGTGTGCGAGGGCCGGGATGAGTGCGTCCCGGCCCACTCTGCCTGCGCGCGTACCCTAACAGCGAATTCAGTTAGGGTACGCCCGTCCCCGCGCGGGTATAGACCCGCCGCGCCGCGACTACTGAGCTTCACCACTATCAGTTTTTACACTATGCCCACGGCTCCATCTGTGTGGACTTTAAGAAATTATCCTGTGTTAAGACGCTCCTACTAGGTAAACGCTGAGCCGGGCCATGGGCCATATTTTGCTGGTAGTCAGAAGCCTTAAAGTTGAAAATATATTTATTACGTTTACTTCAAGTATATCTCTAAACTCAGTCCGAACGGAGATCCATTCGGACTGAGTTTAGAGATAAACTTGTCATAACAAGTTTTTTTTGTTACTTTATTATTGTTATTTCAAATATTATTGATTACAAACATGTTACAGGCATGTTGTGCTATTTCAAATCAAATTAAAGATTGAAAAATTAAGTCACGGGCGGGACTTGAACCTACACTCAAACCTGGGATTTGCGTTATCCAATTTCGCGATCGAGTCAACTACCCAGAGAACGAAATATATAAACAAAAATAACAGTAATGTATTATATATTATTATTCTAAACTAAAATATTCAAGTTTGATTAATGGCAGCGAAAAAAAAAATAGGCGAAAAAACAAAGACTTTTGATTTGATTTAATATGTATTTAGTACAAAGTTGTTAACGATCCTACAAAATTTCAAATTCTACCTGTCGCCCTTCCAAGCCAATGCGCCAAACACTGCATCCGACCTCATTCGGCGCAATTCGGCTCATTCGACCCATCGACCGCAATTTACTCTGCGTATTAACAAGACGCCTATTGTATCGGAACAATGCCGGGTTAACTGCTAACGTTAACTCGCTTAGCTATTGTTAAACCGTGAATATGACACTAGAGAGTTTGCAGGTTGTTTAGATGTAGGTTACACTAGATTTTGTCAGCGACTTCGTTCGCAACGGCTCTTGTCATCGTAGCGAGATAAAATACGCGGTGTAAGGGACAGCCCTCCGCAGACTGAAACTGTGAACTCAGACCATCGAACTGAACAACTTCACTATGGAGCCTACCTCAGGAAACGCGAAAAAAATCAGCTGTTTCATACAAAACTGCTGTCCCTCAAATGTATTGGACAGTTGATTTTGTTTCGCGTTTCCTGAGGTAGCAAACATAGCGGAAGTTGTTCAGTTTGATGATCTGAGTTCACCGTTTCAGTATGCGAAGGGTTGTCCCTTACACCCTATAAATACCAGTTTTTAAGTCTAATCTGCTTTTTAAACACAAAATAAACAATAATGTTTCATCGAAATCTGTCTATCCTACTAATATCTTGTTTTTTTAACCAGCCCATTTCATCCCAAGTACTTGCAAGTCCTATGTACTTACAGCTATCTCATATACTACTCGATATTTTCTATTCTCCGTGTTGTACCACATCGTGAGGAAACCTGCATGCTTCAATTTCGAGGCATGTATTGTACCCACTGTCCATTATAAGTGGCGACGGGCTCACCCCCCGTCACACTGGACAGAGTTTCGGTACTACTGGTGAAACGTGGATGTTTCAGAATATCTCTGACTACCCCCTCGGGGAATATAGTCGTGAGCATATGCTATGCTATGCTTGTACCACAGTATAAGAAAGAGTACGGTACTACATACTTATAATACTGATTTGTGTACCTTACATAATATGCTGACTGTACACGTTCGTCATCTCTGTTTACAGTGCATCGGAGCATATCAATTTGCTTAGTCAGCCAAAACTGTCAGCAGTTTACAGTATTGCTACGTTTACCAACGGTAAGTCAAGATCTAGTCAATATATACATATTGTATACATACATAAAGTCACAAAAGTCAATGTCAATATAATTTATTCAATATAGGAGCTTGCAGCACACTTATCTAAACGTCAAATCTTTTTTAACGCTACTACCGCGTCGGAACGTGTTGTCGCTGTAGAGAAGATGCGGCCAAAAACTCTACAACATAACACGACTTAATAACTATTACAATATAAATTCTTAAGTTAAAGTTATGTATACAATAATACCATAGTCTATTTAATAAAATAATTGATACTATACAGTAAAGTAAATAAACTATAAACTAGTGACCTCAGACCCAAGCATATTGAGGTCACATTCATTCTGCAAGACCACAAGACCCATCCGATAAAACTGACTGAATGATTCAATTCAATTTTTGTTTAGTGTCATCCGATGTGTTATCACAATTCAGCCAATGTTTCGTTATGTGGAAAGTATACGAAGGAAAATGATCAGTAGTATTAATTATGTCTAGCGTGGCAGTTTTGCCAATGTAAGTAGTTTATAATCTCAAGTGATTGTTTTAAGGTTAAAACACAAAAGAGTTCACAAAATGGCGGAGCCACGTGCAAGCCCAACGCGCCGATACGCACGCGTCCGTACTCCGCCAGACTTGCAGCGCGACTCTGACTGAATGATCAAAATGTCTGGTCTTGACAATGTTACACTATGTAATTGAATTTTAGATTTTTGTAATTGTATTCTGTGTATATTGCTTTGTTTAAAAGAAGTGTGTTGTAGAGTTTCTGGCCGCATCTTCTCTACAATAGAACACCTTCCGACGCGGTGGTAGATTCAAAAACATGACGTCAAAAAGTTATCTATATGATATTATTTTGAATAAATATATGTATACAGTAATACATAGTCTATTTAATAAAATAATTGATACTATACGGATATTATTTGGGAAAAAGTCAGTGGTGGTCCTGTGGCGAGTAACCTTGCCTGCCGTGTAGGAGGCGATGGTTTGATCCCCGTCCAGACCGACTCGTACCAATGAGTTTTTCGGAATTTATGTACGATTTGTAACACCACGGGCTTTTCGGTGAAGGAAAACATCGTGAGGAAACCTGTATGCTTCAATTTCGAGGGCTCACCCCCCTGTCACACTGGACAGAGTTTCGGTACTTCTGGTGAAACGTGGATTTTCTGAGGTTTCAGAATATCTACTACCCCCTCGGGGAATATAGTTGTGAGCATATGCTATGCATGCTATAATTTAAAATTACTGAACTCGATGCCAATCCCACAGGCACACTCACCCTACTTACTACCAAAACAAGATTAATAAAATGTATCCATGAGCACGCTAGGACTTTCATTCATTGCTGAAATAATAAATGATTTTGCATGAACATTTAAAATGTGAATAACTTTCAATTTTAAATACTTAATAAAATATTGAAATTATTGTTTCAACGCAATTATTTCGTTATAAATCAGACAGGGTGTATAAGGTTTTGCGCTAATCATTAACGCGTTGTATAATTGAGGTGGTGATCTATATGAATAGATAATAATAGTTCTTTATTGTCTATTCATATGCCATAGTAAAAGTAGTTCAGTTTGATGGGTATATTCTTAGTTTAAAAAGATGCTAATGATATCAATTTCACCCTGTGGAGCCAACATCCAAATCGAGGTTTTGCGCTTATTTATTAACACGTTGTATATCCTCTTCAGTCCACGATCTTAATTCCTGCTAATAGAATTAAAAGAAAAATATACGCTAAAACGAAGAAGCAAAAAATTACCTAACACTTGTAAAATAAACTAACATAAATGCAAGGCTTAAAATTTCCGCGAAGGCATCTCAAGGAAACCTTCCTTTTCACCTTACACTGTGGTACGAATTATGAGAAATAGCGATAGTATAATAATAGGCTAGTGCCAGAATAGGGTTATCTAGTTAAACTAAAAACTTATGTAATGGTAGTGTGCCCGCAAGCGCTATGTAGAACTATACAACGTGTTAATGAATTAACGCAAAACTAGAACGTAGTTTGTTTAGAATCGAGAGCAGAATCGAATTATCATGGTTTCAACATAGGTTTTTTTTTTCAAAATAGTTAATTATTTGTTTGTAAAATTTAAAATTTACTGAATTCGATCTCAACCCAACGCTCGGGCACTCTCACCCTACTTACTACCAAAACAAGATTCTTAAAATGTATCCATGAGCACGTTAGCGCTTTCATTCATTGCTGAAATGATAACAAATCATTTTGGCCTTAAAACTTAAAATGCGAATTACTTTAAATTTTAAGTATCAAAATAATGAAATTATTGTTTCAATCGAATTATTTTGTTATAAATCAGTTGGGGTATATGCGGTTTTCGTTTATTCATTAACACGTTGTATAGGTCTAAGGAAAAGTATCATTAACCTTTAACCACATACTCTACCCATTAAACTGAACAACTTTTACTATAGGAGCAAACCCGTCAGAACAAAAAAAAATCAGCTGACCCATACTAAAGTGCAATACCTATTCGATTCAAACGTATGAAGACAGCTGCTTTTTTTTGTTCTGACTGGTTTGCTTCCATAAAGTAGATATGATAAAAACTGTTTAGTTTGATGGGTAGAGTATGTGGTTTAAAGGTGTGGCTTGCCCACACGATAAGAAGAGGTTAATGATACTTTTCCTTACACCCTGTATATTATTACCTATTCTATGACCGTGCATAGGTAAGTACGTAGCGAGATGCGGGACGGAGCAGACTCTAAGTCGATATCGACAATTCCAATTTTGTTTTCCATTTTGAATTTGAACACTACTTTATGCGTCGATATTCTGTCAGTCGCTTGAGCCATTTCTGCTTTTCTGAGTAGCAACCTCTACCCTCAGTAGAATAGCTTTCTCACCGAAGACACGAATTGTAACTAGAAGTAATATTGCGCCTTTATGATGACCACCCCAAAAAAGAACGTATATTATAATTATCGATGCATTTTAAATTTAAACTTCAGCAAAACTTTTATTAAAATCGAAATCGCTATCATACACGTCTTTGAACCACACAAAACTCAAGCACACTGCACTTACGTCGCTGTCGAGAGCCCACGCAAAAAACGTCCGCTAGTGCCCTTAAAATGTGGTAATTAAGAGTTATATTCGCTTGGCGAGTCACAAGGTTTTAGCTTCGCCATGCACCGTTGCGTTGAGACGTTCCCGTAATGAATATTTTCTTTAGCAAAGTTGCACGTGAAATTAAATTGAAAAGGTAAAATTTAAATCTGGAACTCAATTTTCTTATACCAGTGCAGTGTCTCTCTTTGTGAATAGTTCCAAGTAGTATCTCCTTAATAATGTGCAGAGGAATTATAGAATTGCTTTTGATGAAATGACAAGCTGTTTATACATAAATTAAAGACCATATTTCCTTACGGGTGGTCAGAAACTTTTGCTTCAACTACCAACTATTTCAAAGCTTGCAGCGTGTAACGAGGCAAAATCATAAGCATCCTTTTAAAATAAGAGTCTACCCATCAAACTGAACAACTTTTAATATGAGAGCAAACCGTACGAAGCAAAAAAGAAATCGCCTGTTCCGTACTAAACAAATGTCTGCAACAACTGATTTTTTTTGCTCACATCGGTTTGCTCCTATAGTAAAAGTTGTTCAGTTTGATGGGTAGATTCTAATTTAAAAGGATGCTTATGATATCAATTTCACCCTGTGTACACATTACAACGGGCGGGGGCGGAAGGGCGCGGAGGGTGCAATTTGCTTTGACTAATTATTATAAGGACTAGCCTTACGGTAGCATTTCCCCTCTGCCACGGTATAAGCACGATTGATCTTGTGCATTTACATTCAATTTTACACCTTATCACTAAACGAGACAGCCTATAATTGCGAAATAATAACTTCGAACTTAGAACGTTTTGGGGTTCACACGAGACTACTTTTCATGATTTTTAACATTCAAAATTAGAATCTAAAGTTATGGGGAATATAATCCAAAGTTGCGGATTTCATGTTACCTCGCCCCCCGCAAAAAGTGGCAGAAATGTTTGTTAGTAGAATTACACGCGTAACCAGTCCACATATAAATAGTCAAAGACAATTTGTTATAATTCTTTATTGTGCACACTGAGTTATAAGTTTTTACAATATAAATTGTGGATATGATGACATGCTAATTTAGTTTCATTATAATCTACCTATACAGGCATACACACAAGAATCTCCGGCAGAAGGCCGAAAAGATCTCGAGTGGTGACCGCGTACCGGAAAGCGCAGCGTGGGTAGGCCACACGGTGGACCGACGACCTGGTGAAGGCGGCGGGAACCCATTGGATGAGGGCAGCGCAGGACCGGTCGTTATGTCGATCCATGGGGGAGGCCTATGTCCAGCAGTGGATGTCCATCGGCTGAGATGATGATGTATGTTGACAGCCCGATAGCTCAGTCGCTAGTGATCCTGCCTGCTGTGCCGAGGGTTGCGGGTTCAAATCCCGTAATCCCTGTAACCGAGTCATGGAAGTTTGTATCTATATATGTATTCTATATCGTTGTCTAGTCATCATAATACAAGTCCAGGCTAGATTCTGATACTTTAAATGTGACTAGATAATTGGTGTGACAATGTCCTAGATATTTATTTATTTATGTATACAAGGTGTTACAAAAGTAAAAATAAATATTAAAACTTTTAAGGGGGTTGCTTAGACCATCAAACTGAACAACTTTCATTATGGGACCAACATAGAAATCGCGAAAAAAAAATTCAGCTGTCCCATAAATTTAGCTCGAGTAAATTTGTAGTTTAGTATGGAACATCAGACTTTTTTTTCGCGATTTCGATATTGGTCCCATAGTCAAAGTTGTTCAGTTTGATGGTCTAAACCACCTCTCTTCTCCGTTCTTTTAAACGTTTATTTATATTTTTGAAACACCTTGTATAATTCATTCATTCCTGAGTCATGGATGTTTGTATCTATATAATTATGTATTCTATATCGTTGTCTAGTCATCATAATACAAGTCCAGGCTAGATTCTGGTATGTTAAATGTGACTAGATAATTTGTGTGACAATGTCCTAGATATTTATTTATTTATGTATATAATTAATTTATGTATTTTTAGCCAGTTATCGATACTTTAGTGCCTGAAGACTTCGTATTCAATTTATTCTTTACCATTTTCATCCTAGCCTTAACTGGTCCAAAGAATAATGACAGAATGTAAAGAAGGCTGTAAAAATGTCCGTATCCTCGGAAGGTCGCTCACCTTATGCTCAATGATTTCCCAGAGGATGGACTGAGCAAAACTTTCGTGTAAAGAAGTGGGTACTGTTTTGGTGGAACAGTAAAATAAATAACTTTCACATTGTCACACAAATGTTCTTGTTCTAAAGTTCTAGATTCTAGTCTAGACTTGTGTTGCGATGGATAGGTATAAAAATAATAAATTATGTAATTAGCTTAAGATGTTTTTGCATCCTCTTCTATCGAGTCGATGTCGTTTTAAACCTTTGACTATTTATATGTGGACTGGTTAAACGTGTAATTCTACTAACAAACATTTCTGACACTTTTTGCGGGGGGCGAGGTAACATGAAATCCGCAACTTTGGATTTTATTCCCCATAACTATAGATTCTAATTTTTAATGTTAAAAATCATGAAAAGTAGTCTCGTGTGAACCCCAAACGTTTTAAGTTCGAAGTTATTATTTCGCAATTATAGGCTGTCTCGTTTAGTGATAAGGTGTAAAATTGAATTTAAATGCGCAAGATCAATTGTATTTATACCGTGGCAGAGGGAAAATGCTACCGCAAGGCTAATCCTTATAATAATTAGTCAAAGGGTGCGACATGTCTAAAGGACTATAAATAATGTATTTAGATCTAAGACAATCATGTGGCTATGAAATAAATGAATATGATTATGAATACATTTTCAATGCAATGTGACTCCTATTAATAACCATTCATCAAATTTTAATAAACAGGTACGACACAATAAATTGTCAAAATAATATTTAATACAGGGTCCTTCTTAATATGCTGTCACTTTTTTAAGGGGATGATCAGACCATAAAACTGAACAACTTTCACTATGAGTCCAACATCGTAATCGCGAAAAAAAATCTGCTGTCCCATACAATTGGCTAAAGTAGGTTTGCAGATTTGTATAGAGAAGTTGATTTTTTTTTCACGATTTCCATGTTGGTCCCATAGAGAAAGTTGTTCAGTTTGATGGTCTGATCATTCCTTTAAAAAGTGACAGCATATTAAGAAGGACCCTGTATAAGAAGTATATATTATTACAACTGCACACTGACAAATATAGTTGGTAGATGTAGCAAAGTTACTGACCAACCCGAAAGGGATTATGTCTTGAGTAAATGTACAGACAGCTTCAAAGAATCCTGATCCTATAAGTAGAGACCATGGGCACCTGGGGTCTAGATGCCAGGAAACTATTCAAGGAAATATCTTCAAGACTGATAGATGCTACAGGCGACACGAAGTCTGGTGCGTACCTCGAACAGCGCATAAGTATCGCCATCTAAAGAGGCAAGGCCGCCAGCCTTCTTGGCACACTCCCCCCACGGCAGCAGCTTTTATGGAGTGGAGGATCACCGTTAGAGATCAGCCCTACAGACCAATCTTACGGGTCAATCTACCCTCGGAAGCGCCGTGACCCCGGTTGCTGTCCCGTACGCACTGTTGCGCGGCGGTCAGAGCCAAGCCGACTACAAAGCCTCCACCTGCGTAGGCATCCACGGCTGCTATCTGGAAGGTTCGACGGCCTGCACCTGCCGTGAACATCGGGGCCAGTGATCTAAATCTACGGCGGAAACGAATTTTGTGTAGTAGGTGAATGAAATTTTGGCTAATTAAAGGTTGTTCCTACTGTAACCTTGTGGACTCACTCACTCCTACCTAGCTACCTACCTGTTGGCCCTACCGCCACAGTGGCTACCTGAGGTTGGTCTGCCGATGAACCCACGATCGGCACTCCATTTACGGGCTGAGCTCCCAACATCTGGCTCATCTACCCTTTTCTTTCTAAGTCTTTTTTGTTCTTGTTTTTTCTTAGGCTTGTTTTGGTTTTTTAGTTTGATAAGGTTAGCGATTATTTATATTAATTTATAGCGTATATGTCAATGTTCGTTGTTGTGTAAACAAAGTACCTTCCCTCTATCTTAATCTTTATAAGCACAAGGGGTTAGATTTCTTTGATGCTGACCGTACACATATATATGTAAAACAAAACAGTGAATTATTTTATGGATAGGAAAACCTATCAATACTATTACTTCTTATTACGGATTTACAAGGTGTACCTACACTTTAATTACTTTACATGTTTCAGGATGTTCTTCAGAACATCAAACTGAACAACTTTCACTGTCGCTTCGATACAACATCTATCTCGCGAAAAAAAAACTTTTTGTATGTCAGCTGAAGCTGAAAATCAGCTGTCCCATACATTTGAGTCGGTTATGTACAGCAGTTTTTTTATGGGAAAGCTGATTTTTTTCGCGTTTCCTGAGTTCGGCTCCATAGTGAAAGTTGTTCAGTTTGATGGTCTGAGTTCACAGTTTCAGTATTTGCTAGGCTGTCACTTTCACCCTGTATAAAGGTGGACTTCCGACGCCAGCGGCCGATGCGTCTGACGCGCGCGGCTAGCGGCCGACGGCCGATGCGACAATACTAGTTACTATGAAAATGTATGGCGCCGCTTCCGATGCCAGCGACAGTCGCATCAGCAGCTGGCATCAGAAATGCACCTTAAAACTTCACGTCTCGACCCAAATGTATGAAAAAAAAAGTTTTTTTTTTTCGTGATTTCAACGTTTGTCTCTAACTAAATTTGTTCCCTTTGATGGTCTAAAGCACCTCCTATAATATGTAACACATTCAAGTTTACGGTCTCAAACACTCTCAGCACAGACACAAAGCACATCTCAGTCCAAATCAATGACAGTTTCACACAGACGATGACGTTCTAATCTTGTCCTGAGTCCATTCAACGTGAGGACACGTCGAGACAATAGTTCCATAATATATGTACCGTGTGATAACAGTGATAACTGATCGGCTTTACATACTGGACTAATGTCTTGGGTTGGTTAATTAATGAAATGGTTAATTGGTTTCGTATTAGGTGACACAAAATGGCATACATACACCATAAATGGTTCAGGGATAAAATAACGCCATCCTGTTATTCTGGAGTATAGTTAGAAAAGCCTTAGAGTTATCACGGTATTAACTTTTTAAGGGTATATTACTGTTGGCGCGCTCCATACAAACGAAGTCTGGTGATATTTTCAATACTAACTGATTCAACTCAATGAAATTTTGCAGTAACAATTTAGAAACAAATCTCTATGCTTGTATCGTGTGATATTTTCCTTAAAATGTACAGTTTTAAAGTTACAGTGCCTCAAAGATTTTCATACAAATCTTAAATTAATCCTAGCATTGAAACTGTATATTTTAACGAAAATCGGGCACGATACAAGCATAGAGATTTGTTCCTAGATTGTTTTTACAAAATTTCATTGAGTTTAATTGCTTAGAATTGAAAATATCACCAGACTTCGTTTGTATGCAGCGCGCATTTACGAATTCGGAAAAAAACTTCTCTTATTGACAAACATTTTTACCTAAATGAGGAGTTTTCTGACAGCTAGTAAAACGTAGTTCCAACAAACCGCGATAGATAGCGTTGACGCGAGAGGGAGCCGAGACGGAAATTTAGACTTAATATTTAGCAAAAATATAAGCATTTCACTAAGTCAGGCGCAACCGTGAAGGAAGTATATGTTCAAATTTTTCTGCTTACTTAAAAACTCAAATTTTCACTATTTTATTTGTAGTTTAGTATCTGCAAGGTCGCTCATCACTGTTGCGTCAACGCCATCTATCGAGCCAATTGAAACTACTTTTTCTTTTTAATTGATTTTGGAAAATCCCTCATTATTGCAATGAAAATCGAGTATAATTGCTAGAGTAAAAGAAATGTTTAGAAAAACAAAATTCTCAGACAAGAAGGTTCTAAGGTATTTTCTAATTTTATGATTCTCAGTGCACTACCCAGGAAACAAATTCACCAAAGCAAAGGGAGGGTGAGTATGTGTACGAGTAAAAGCGCTTTCGCTTACAATTTTGGTTCTGCGCAGTCAAGATTTTTGCCAAGTTGATGTTTAGCCTAGAATTAAATATTTGAATTTATAAGATTAAATAATAACCGCGTAACTCTCAAAAACTGTATTGATGTTTAGCGTTCAAATTCTTCATTCAGATAATACATTAAACTTTAACCAGGTATTATTAAGTAATAACCGCAGTTGCAGAAACAGTTGCAGAAACGCTCATTAAAGTTAATCCTCCATTAAATCTCTTGCTGTCACTTTTTGTCTTGTTAACGTAGTAAAAGCTAACAAGAGATTTAACAGGAGATTAACTTTAATGAGCGTTTCTGCAACTGAGTGTTAATCTTGAAAAAAAACGTAGACAAATATAAACATTCAGACGTTTTTGATAAAAAGTCGATTATTTTGCTCCACCTTGTATGTACCTACAAGTATCTGACTACCTCTATAATTTGAGGTAAACTGCAAACATCAATCGTATCATTCACAGCTCACAAACAATTTTATCGTTCCCTTTCCACGTCGAAACGGAACCATAAAAAAAATATTACCCCCCATAATGCTATAGAATTCGCGGGTCGTACCCTGCGATACAAATAATAAAATAATATGCAGGGCGCGTGTCCTGGTTTTTGGTACTCTCATAATTAATAATTGTATCTCTTTTTTTACGCTATAATGGATCAGCCGCATAATTTCTGAAATAAAATTATAATAAGAACAAAATAATGTCACAAATGTAACGGTTTTAAAATTTAATATCATGTCCCTTAAAGACGCAATATATTGAAGATTTTAGGTCCTAGCATCGGTATTGTAGCTACCGGTAGCTTAATTGGATAAAAGTACGGCACCGGATTGGCAGGTTGCGGGTTAAAATCCCGTCCAGTAATGTTTTTTTTAATCTTTAATTTGAACGTTGGTTTCTGTTTCACCTTATACTAGAAAAAAATGCATCTTACTTACACAATTCAAGTAAGTAAATGTGTTAGACATTTTCGTTCATAATTATGATTTACAATCAATATGAAACTTTTCATACATGTCGTGATCGTGTCAGTAATACCGCCAAAATATATAGAAAACAATAAACTATAAACGCAGCGGTAGATACTCTTTAAAATGTAAAAAAAAATTCAACTGATTAGCTCAATAGTAATAAAAAGCGATAATAACAGAAAAGTAAAGAAACACACTAAAAAAGTTCTCAAAATCAACAGATAATGTGGTCACAGCTATAGATGTATCATTATGAAGGTTCAAGAGTATCAGGCAATAAAACAGAAAAACAGAAAACATTAAAATGTTTAACCCAGTTACAAAAAAGCTTTTAGACGTATTAACGGCTACTTTTCTCATTTAAATTAATTCCCTATAGACGAAAATGACACGCCTGCATTATCATTCATCAAATCCATTTGTAATTAATTCACAGAAGTAATTAAATAATTACTTTGTAAATTACCGAGGGTCTTAAAATTTTTTACGGGCAAAATTCAAAGTGCTCATAACAGTAACGCGTACCCTACTGACGATAAGAGCACGGGATGTGAGACGAACGCTATAAAAAGTGAAATATGCCGTAAAATCTTGTAAACTACACTTTATCTGCATAGAATAGCGTTTATTATTCGCTATCACTCATTGAATACCTTAGTTTATGGTTTGCGGTCAGGTGATGCGTCCGCTCTTGTTTTGATTTCATGATACGTTTTGTGGTTTGTAAATTGTAATAATTCACCACAACTGGTGTTATTTGAATAATTCGCGGTTTTTCTGTGAATTCATATAAATTATTCATTATTAATAGTGTGTCTGTAACGTCAACTAGGTCGCATAAGCTTAGGTATGCTCATGAGTGTATTCCACCAAAGGAGATAATCAGGTTTATTATAATTAATCCTTTGTTTTCACATTGTGAATTATGAATAGCTCTTCAAGAGTAATATTTGATTAATTTGCTCAGAATATACATTTTTCCAAAATCTTTACAGTGTTACAAGTAGTGACTCCATGTCTTTTTGTGTAAGATTGACACAATAAACGCATCTATACAGAAACAATCTTCAATTTGATTAAGCTAACATGGCATACATGTAGAATCAATAAATTCGATTGCATCTATACAGGTTGTAAACTTAATTTAAAAAACCAACATGCTTCAGAACAGGGTCTAAACTTAAGAGGATATAATTCGGAGCGCGCTCCATACAAACGAACTATGGTGATATTTTCAATACTAACCAATTAAACTCAATGAAATTTTTCAGAATTAATCTAAAAACAAATTTCTATGCTTTTATAGAGTCCGATTTTCGTTAAAATGTATAGTTTTAAAGTTACAGTGTCTCAAAGATTTCCATACAAATCTTAAATTAATCCTAGCATTGAAACTGTATATTTTAACGAAAATCTGACTCCATACAAGCATAGATATTTGTTTCAAGATAGTTTCAGCGAAATTTCATTGACTTTAATTCTTTAGTATTGAAAATATCACCATAGTACGTTTGTATGGAGCGCGCTCCGAATTATATCCCCTTAAAAGCGTTACATACTTTAATGGGTGCTTCAGGCCATCAAAACAGAACTGTTACGTGACAACTGTAACATATATTTAAGATTTTTGTTTGTTGGCATTAATCTTCAGTTAATTAACAATCAAAAACTTCTGAACAAAGGAACTCAAAGAACCAACGTTTTGGCACAAGCCAGATATAACAAGAGAGTTATGACAGGCCATAGTATCTAACTGCAGAGAGAGATGCAATAAAGTGAATTATGCACACAACTGCAGCGATACTTTGTTCTTGGCCCTCGAGAGCGGCGCGGGCAGGACAATACTGCATTCATGAGAGAAGCGTTTAGCGATAACGAAAAAAATACTTGAGAATATAATGGAATGTAATAGCAATTGTTTGCTACAGTACCCGGCAAACAACCTGAAAAAAGCAAAATTAAAAATTTTGAAAAAACGGCAATCCCTCGACTAAAAGCAGTAGGTAAGTAACGGAGATAAATGAGAACATTCGTTTTTGCACAAACACCCCTAAACGCATATACGTTCTCCGTTCCATCGTGGCTAAAAATGGCGGGGTGAGCGATATGCGCAGTAGCGCTTTCTCATACAAATTTTATTCTGCGCAGTCAAGGTCTTGCTCAAGATGTTTGCCAGCCATTATAACAATTGTAGTATACGCTCGCACACTTTCGTTTGATTGCTATATTAAGCTGATTGTTTACAATCTTTGCATGAAAGTTCTTTGCAGTTTCATAACAGCCACAAGCCAGGTTCGTACCCACCTATAGATTGCTGACTAATTGACCTAACTCCAACCTGACCAAAATATTATAATAACCGATCAGCAACAGTTGATGGGTTGGTTCTTACATTTTCGCAATATCCTACAATCACTGCAACTTCATCGAAGACTACATTATCAGCTACCCGCTCCGCTTATCCCAGCCCTCTCCCCCCTTCTTCCTCAGGGGACCCCTAATGCAGACTTACACAGCCGCGGTGTACGTTCAATTTAAACTTTAATATGCAGCCGACTATACCGCCAAATTGGAAATAATGATCTGTGCACTCAATTTACTTTAAACTTTTCACTGGAGTGGGTTTCTGAATATGGGAGCGTTATGAAGTTAGCGTGCGTTCGCTTTATTTATTAGCTCTAGCTGTTTTGTTTTAATAACATTTTTGAGGATGTTTCGTGAACGAATCGGGAATTATTACAACATTCTCTACAAAACCAGCAGGTTAGCGTCATGCCAGGCATCCGTGACGCGACACAGATTGTGTATTGCAATGTTTAAGTTCTGTAGATATCAGCGATTTTAAGCACAGTCACTAAAATGTAAGATGCGAATGCTGCAATCATATGCCAAATGACTAGCCAGATTACTTACAATGTATCGTGACTATAAATACTCAATGACTAAGAAACAGAATGAATAAACGTTTGGCGGCTATAATTTGAGTTTGCCTAAACGTTTGGTGACCGTAATTCGAGTTTGCCTAAAAGTTTGGTGACCGTAATTCGAATTTGCCTAAACGTTTGGTGACCGTAATTCGAGTTTGCCTAAACGTTTGGTGACCGTTATTCGAGTTTGCCTAAACGTTTGGTGACCGTAATTCGAGTTTGCCTAAACGTTTGGTGACCGTAATTCGAGTTTGCCTAAACGTTTGGTGACCGTAATTCGAGTTTGCCTAAACATTTGGTGACCGTAATTCGAGTTTGCCTAAATGTTTGGTGACTATAATTCGAGTTTGCCCACTATACAATATACAGGGTCCAACTTAATATGCTGACAGTTTTTAAGAGGATGCTCAGACCATCAAACTGTACAACTTTCTCCATTGTATGGGAAAGCCGATTTTTTTTCGAGATTTCGACATTGGTCCCTTAGAGAAAGTTGTTTAGTTTGAAGATCTGATCATCCTCTTAAAAAACTGTCAGTATATTAAATTGGACCCTGTATACTATGTCTAAAATATGTATAAGTATTCTGTGTCAAATAAATGTAAATAACAGCGATAGATCTGCAACATGCATAGTCAAAATACTAATTTAAAATCCACTACATAGCCAAAAAAACCTACAATTAATTAGATATTAATTTGATACATTACTTACAAAAAAATTGGTTACAAAAACGTTCGCAATTGAAACTAAATAAAATATCCAACTCAAATTATTTCAGCTCATTCATTACTTTTGGCGCGAAAAACTCGTGAACCTTAATTTATATTGCAATCATCACAAACGTAATTAACGATAATGTTACTGGAGAATTTAAATTATTTTTAATCACCTCCCGAACCAATTTGAGTTTCAACGAATGTTATTGAAACTTTATGAGGAAATTAACAAGAGTAGAGAACAAAATGAGGCTGATTAAAATGAAACCCGCGACATTAAACAAATCGTAAACAATTCTCTTCATCAATCGATGCCTAACACCAAATTACCAAATATTTAAATGCGATCCATATTTATCTTATACCGGGTCCTTCTTAATATGCTTATAACTTTTTAAGGGGATGATCAGACCGTCAAGCTGAACAACTTTTTCTATGGCACCAACTCGACCTAAATGTGACCACAGGTTTTTTTTTCGCTATTTCGATTTTGGTCTGACCATCCTCTTAAAATAGTTTCACCTAATTTTGTTAGACCTTATATTTGCTCAAACTAAATTATTTTTTTACGTACTCGGTACAAGTAGTCAACAAAGAACCCTTATAGTTTCACCATGTCCGTCTGTCCGTCTGTCCGCGGTTTATCTCAGAGACGCGGCCCGACACGCACATGGCCGGTTTTTTCCTTTATGTGACAGCTTAGTCGTACAGTCGTATATTTCGTGATTTAATCCCCAATGATGTACAAAAAGTAAATCTAAAGTTGCACCAGATTCAAATGCGTCAGCGCGACTAGTCTCTTTGCTGCAGCATATTCTTTTCTACAATAAGTTCAGAATCCTCAGTTGCAGAAGCCTGTAGAATTAACTAATTAATGCCGGACTGGCAAAGCTTAAAGGCTTCAGATCTAGGTCACCTTTGTTTCGCTTTGCCTATATACACCGTGGAATCGAGGTCGTTTTGAAGCCGGAAGGAGGTGATATGCCAGCAGTAGTAAAATTTACTAATGTGATAAATTTTACAAAAGTCATAACATAAAAAATGTTAATGTGAGAAAGCCGTGTTCGAAAACGTTTAAAGTTTGAGCCGGGACTAATTAAGAATTGATATTTTTTTTCGGTTTTTCATTTAAGAGCCAATTTGAGCCTAGAAATATACCAAATTAAAAAAAAAACTGTTCCAAATATAAAATGCTAATTTTATTTAGACCATCAAACTGAACAACTTTCACTATGGGACCAATATTGAAATCGCAAAAAAAATTCTGATGTTCCATACTAAATAACCTACAAATCTACTCTAGCTAATTGTATGGACAGCAGAATTTTTATTGCGATTTCGATGTTGGTCCCATAGAGAAAGTTGTTCAGTTTGATGGTCTAAACAACCCTCTTAAAAGTTTTAAATATATATTTTTACTTTTGTAACACTTTGTATAGAGATTAGATTTATTATATAGATTTTAGAAATGAATAGGTGAAGGAAAACTTTTTATTTATTTTAAATTTTATTAATTAACTATTTATACTTTACATATTGCAAACATTATTGATTTTAAACATGTTACAGCTATGTGGTGCTATTTCGATTCAATTTAAAGATTGAAACATTAAGTCTCGGGCGGGACTTGAACCCACACTCTTCCAAACCGGGGAATTGCGTTTATCCAATTTCGCCACCGAGCCCACTGCCCAGAGAACAAAAATTTCAATATATTGTGTCTTAAGTGAGCGCCTTCTACTTATAATTTATACTTAGTTTATTTTGAAAATCAGTTACAGGTAGATAGAGTAGCAAATAATAAATGAACAGGAATAATATCGATAGTACATATCAGACATTAATACCAGCTCTGCCATCGATTGGTATATTAATACTATCAGTAGTATTGTGATATATGGCTCCTGACCAATTTCGGCCATGGCAATTGCTTTAATTCCGTTCTTGTCGTTGACAGCTGTGTGGCTTACAAAGTGTGAGTGCTAGCTAGTTGGCTAAAATCTGCTAAATCCTGCTAAACTATTTCTATAAAATGCTAAAATTATGCAAATAAATTGAATCACATTTTTAATGCAAATAAAGATCAATCGGTCTTTAAAAATTGAATATCAATCCGCGAGTTTCCAACTAGTCAAATAAACAACTCTTTATCTAACGTCAAAACGCGTGCTTTGTATGAAATATTGTACTAAAAATTGAATACTGACGCCATTGTTTTTCGTCGTCGTTTTGATACTTTTTATAGTTTATCCAGTTATTAAAAATAGTATTCAAGCAACAGTATTACTGAAAATGTGCGTTTAGCGTTATTTTCAAATGGTTTATTTACTGAGCAGTTAAAACTAAAATATATTTTATGTAGTCATCTCCCCTATTCAATGTTTAAGACAAAAGAAGAAGGTCAGACGGCACTTTCCGTTTACATGAAACAAAAAAAAATACCTGTATAGAAGTTCTGACTGAACACCGAAAGTTACGATAAGGGATAGGAAAAATAATTAAGTAATTATTCTACATTCTCCGTCGCACGGGCATCATGCATGGAGCATGTTCGAGGTTTCAGACTTTTAGTGCTATGTTATACCTACCTGCATACAACCCGAAAGAATACACTACCGGTTGAGAGAATTCCTCTTAAACAGTAAACATAAGCATAAGCATATGCTCACGACTATATTTCCCGAGGGGGTAGTCAGAGATATTCTGAAACCTCACAACATCCACGTTTCATCAGTAGTACAAAAACTCTGTCCAGTGTAACGGGTGATGAGCCCGTCCAATACATGCCTCGAAATTGAAGCATACAGGTTTCCTCACGATGTTTTCCTACACCGAAAAGCCAGTGGTGTTACAAATCGCACATAAATTAAAAAAACTCATTGATACGCGTCGGCCTGGACGGGGATTGAAACATCACCTTCTGCACGGCCGGCAACGTTAGTCGCCATTGGACCACCATGGTTTATTATTTCGTTATTCAAATGTTCACATTTCAGTCCTTGCATCTTTACACTTCAGGGATCAGGAAAAAATTGTATTAAACTAAAGAGTTAATAAAAATAACGCATATTATATTGAAAGTGAACAAATATCGACAAATTCGTTTGCGATTCTCAAGTAAGTAAAGAAAAGTAATTGAGTTAATTTGAAAATTAAAAATGTTGCTGTTTTTTTTTCTGTTTTTAGTAAATATTGCTACAAACTGACAAATTTTTCAATCCTGCTAAGCCCTAAATTGAGGGCCTAATCCTGCTAAATTCGCAGATTCCTGCTAAATCTGGTCACACTACTTAATAGCCAATCTTCTTTGTGAAAACCCTCGCGCATAGGTGAGCACACCATTCTAGTATAATATTGTACTAATACTAGAACTGATAATAAAGATTGATCAATAAAATAGTATATTGTAGAATCGATATCATCGATAATTGTGATAGTTTTTACCCAACTGCGCCAGAAGGAGGGTTATGTTTTTTAAGTATAAATAATAAACATGGGTACCAAACCTATCGATACATAGCGATAGGAAAAATCTATTTTAATTCCAAAAACAAAGCAGCTAAAACAATTGTTAGACACAATTTTTCAGTAATAAAAACCGTTTTGTTTTTTCCTCGTGTTATAACTTAAACAATATAAATATTACTTCTATGTTCGTAAAAAAATAGAACATGAAATCGGAAAGCAATTTGTAACTTTTCAAAAGCGTCCAAACCATCCCATACGACGTTATTTCGAAACAATGTTATAAATTGTCGATCGGAGTGCGAAATGATTGTAAATAGCCTATAAATAGTTCACTACACAAGTTTTGCACTACATAGTGTGTTATTCGCATGGAAACATACGAGGCGAAATTGTGTTCGAAAACGTCGCCACCAAATGAAACGAGATTAAATGAAATGAAAATTGGATAAAGTCCTTCTTTCTGATGACCAGACAATTAAGCTGAACAACTTTGTTTAAGGACCAACAACGATCGTCCCATACACGTACATTGGGGTCCAGGCTGTTCCAAATTTTTATGGAACAGCTGATTTTTTTCACGCTCTCGAAGTTGGTGCCGTTTAACATTTCTTGCAGTTTGATGGTCTGATCAACTCCTTAAAGAAGGACAGTATATTTGAACCAAGTGAATATAGTTAGCTAAATTTTTCCTTTTGTAAGAACTACACATCTATCACCACTAGACACACCATTCTTTTTCTACTAAACTGCTAAAGTAGAGAAGTCTTGCAATAACTGCACTTTTAGCAATAACATAATGGGAAGTTTTCTGACAGCTAGTAAAACGCAGTTCTACATGCCTCGATAAATGGCGTTGACGTGACTTGGATAGGAAGACAGAAAAGGCTAAAAACAAAATAAAAAAAGTCATGTCACTGAGTCTAAGGCGAAACTACTCATGTTTCTCCTTCTTATTTAAATAAAACTGTTTTTATTGTTATTTTATTAACAGCAAGATTACTTATCCATTCATCATTAAAGCCACAAATCGAATAATTTAAAAATTATGGCTATTAGAAAATCCCTCATTATCCTGACCACTTCGAACGGAGATACTTATCTCTTGTTTGTTTTAGTATCGGCCGCCACAGACACGCGCTATAATATGTTGCTGTACTCTTCTTACGCACGCAATATTACATAAGAACGTCTCTTTCCTCTAGTAACCTGCGTGCGTTAAAAAAATACAGCAGCATATTATAGCGTCCGTCTGTGACGGCCTTATAATAATAGAGAATTAAAAATAAACGCTGCGTCTGAAATCGCAACGCATCTCCTTATAACCTCACCCCACCAGCCAGTTAGTTGCAATTCCCGCCACGGGCCGCTCATAAAATGTGGCGCTAGTGTAGCAGGTGGCCACGCTACTCGTCGTGCCCGATACGCTAACAGCCGTATTATGCACTACAGGCGTATGTTCAGCACATTTTATAATGGCCACTTGGAGTATTGGACGTATACGTATTGGAGTACGGCGGTGGAATCGTCAATCGAGTCGCTTTTTGTAGTGGTTTGGTATAAGATAGTGTTTGATTGACATGTCAAGAGATGTAAAATATCGAGGTAATTCGATCAGCAATCGGTTCAGTGCAAAATCATATACAATTATTTTTATCGAGGCTGACTGACTACCCAGGGCGTATACTTATTAGTGCCTACTGTGTAATCCTGTCAAGGCTTTAGCAAATATAGGGTCCTTCTTAATATGCTGACACTTTTTTAAGAGGATGATCAGACTGTCGAACCAAACAACTTTCTCTATGGGAAAATCTGCTATTCCATACAAAAACCTACTTAAGCCAAATTTATGGGACAGCAGTTTTTTTTTTTCGCGATTTTGATGTTGGTCCCATAGAGAAAGTTGTTCGGTTTGACAGTCTGATCATCCTCTTAAAAAGTGTAAGCATATTAAGAAAGACCCTTTATATGCTAAAGCCTTGACAGGATTATACAAAGTTGTTCAGTTTGATGGTCTAACCATCTCCTTAAAAAAATTTCAGCATATTAAGAAGGACCCTGTATATTGAAACCTTCAATATGCTAAAGCTTGGTACGCTACATTCAGTATGTGATAGTAAAGTTTCTGTCGATCTTCAAAATTATTATGGTTGTGGTTTTATGTAAATATGTAATAAAAGCTTGCTAAAAGTGTAATATCAGCCATTGGATCTATTTTCATTAGCCTGAGACTATAAAATCAAGTCACTTCATTAACTACAAACATTCCTTCTGTGGCAGTAGGGTAAAAATAAATATGGTTTCGCAACCAATATTTGTAACGCTTTTCCGTAATAAAATAATATTCGCTGTGTAACAACCACAGTTGGTATTCAAACGTGACAAATATTAAAGAAGGCAATTCTGAAATAGTGCTATTCCTACAAAACATAGAGGTCGCTACATGGGAAACAAATCGTCAAGATATACGTTCGCAAAATAAGCAGTATTGTGTATTAAAATAGAGATTAATATCGAGCGTAGGCTCCTTATTCCCGCCACTGTAACTCCTGTAAACCAGGATTAATAGCGACTATTTGGCTCGCCAAATACCTAGCTAGTAATATATAGAATCACAGAAACCACTAAACATGATGAAGACCACGATAAGGTCTTGAAGCCCGAAATGACTCTGAAACTTTGACTAATTATTATAAGGACTAGCCTTGCGGTAGCATTTCCCCTCTGCCACGGTATAAGCACAATTGACCTTGTGCATTTACATTCAATTTTACACCTTATCACTAAACGAGACAGCCTATACTTGCGAAATAATAACTTCGAACTTAGAACGTTTGGGGTTCACACGAGACTACTTTTCATGATTTTTAACATTCAAAATTAGAATCTAAAGTTATGGGTAATAAAATCCAAAGTTGCGGATTTCATGTTACCTCGCCCCCCGCAAAAAGTGTCAGAAATGTTTGTTAGTAGAATTATACGCGTAACCAGTCCACATATAAATAGTCAAAGCTCTGAAATTATTTCTGGTAAATTTAACTAAAATCTACTTACAACAACATAGAAAATAAAAGGGTTGTCACTAATATTTTTTCCGCATCTGTACGCCTTTTAAAATATTTGCCCTTTAATTACACTTTTGTTGTAGCAACGTCTCTACCACACAAGGAATACGGTCGTGAGTTTATGTATAAACGGCAAGTATTTATGCAAACAAGTATTAAGTCGGGAGTCACGTTGCAGGGTTTGCCTCGAACACTTATCTTTCGCGTGGTTCGCGTTTCAGTCTGCCACGAGGCTCCGCAATCCTTCTCAGTTGTGTTGTTACTCAAAAACAATCCTCGAGATTGGATAGATACTCCCTCAAACCACTTGACACTGGCGGAAATGCAGTGCTAACGCACAAGCAAGAAGTCCATTAATGTTCACGACAGCGAGTAACCACGTCTACCTCGGCTCCCGCTTCCCCTCACCGCGGTTGCGGGGGCCGAGGCACCCCTCGCTGGCCTTCGAGCGTCTACGCATTTCGCGGCGGTGCTGCTACGATTCCTCCCCGCGAATTGAGACACCCAACGTTATCAGTGCAAATTCTAATTAGAATTTTCCGTCATTTTTATACTATTTACTCAAAGAATGCACTGATCACGTTGGGTATATCATGTTTATACAATTTCCTAATAGTTTTTATAGTTTTTGTCGTTGTATTTGTCATGTATTTCATAACAAATCTATCGTAGTCTTAAGTTTTTATTAAATATTGTTTTTTCTTTAGTTTTTATAGGTATAAGTTTGGTTTTTTTTTAGTGTTTTTTAATAAAGTTTTCATTTTTACAGTTTAGGATAGGATAGGTTAAGTTTTACATTGTATAGAATTGCTTATATCGTGTTTTTTTGAATCCCAAGTTTTAACCCCTTATTTTTAGAGTCACAGTATAGATAGATTTTAACTGATAAATTTAATAGATTGTAGTTAACGAACTTTCTCATAAATTAACTAAAATAACAGTTCAGTTAAGATAAAGTAAGAGATTATAACGTTTTTAAAGATTGCTTTCACACTTAACACTTTGCCCCCGTATTTTGCATAGTAAACACATACATAGAGCCATAGAAATAGATGCACTAAATGCATACGGTCCAGGTGCACTAAGACAGAAACCTAGGCTAGAGATAGGATGCCTATAATTGTTTGGAAATGAAAATGTTTTGATCGGTGCGGTAAAAATCTGTATATTTTTCCGCCTCACTCTGTCTTAGTCACCTGGCCATCCTAACTAGAATAGACTGTTATATATCAAAATACGGGGACTTATAAGTTCCTTTTCACCAATAAGAAAGTTTGTATCTGAATTTTATAGTTTAAGAAATATTGTCAAATATGTGTGTAAACCTAAGTGAAATTGATGTAAAACCAAAACAGAAATAGAAAATAAAACAAGGCCGTCCCTACGGTATTGCCGTGAGGTAGCTCAGTAAATTCGATCGCTCAGTTCGATAATCAGTCGCAACAAGAGTCCTCACAGCAAAACCGGAAGAAAGCTAGCGAATATCAACTGAAGAATTCTTTTATTGGAAGAACCCCCCCCCCGCTTCTGCTGCCCCGCTCTCAAGACAGCTGCTCTCCCTCCACGGCCCTAGTCTCACACGTACTGCCGTAATCGGGACTGTAGTCCGGCGATAGTCTCTAGTAGCAAATGTGCGAAACCAGACGAACGTCGAAGGCTGGTTGACCACATTTTATGGTCCTTCGAGCCGGATCCCGTCCTGAGCGTACTGTGAGACCTGGGTGAAGACCTGGAAGACCTGCTGTATAGAAAATGCCCGTGACAAGAAGTATGAAGTCTGTGCCGCGTCGCGACGGACTCCCGCTCCGTGAAGAGGAGTCCACGTCACGTCCTGGTGTGTCTGCGTCGGGCACCGCGGCCGACTCCGAGCCCACGGCGTCGTCCGCGACGACCACGGAGTCGAGCACCGCCACCACAGCCCCAGACACATCAGCCACGTCGACTGACGCCACGAAAACCACCGCACCACAGAAGTCACCACGATCCAGAGCATCGAAAGCATCCAGCAGAAAACAACGGGAGCTGGCGCAGGCCCGGCTAGAGCTCTTACGAGCTCGCGTCGAACTAGCCGAGGCCAAAGTCAGCGTACTAGAAGAAACTTCAGATGAAGAGGACTCAATAGATGAAACGGTCCGAGAAGAAAGGACGTCGGAATGGGTAGACAGAAGCACTCTCGCCCTCACGATGGAGCCTCACAACGTGCCAGAACCTTGTTCGGAACCACCGCCCGCCGCTCTGCCGCCACCAGTGCCGTGTGACGTCGAGCCCGGGTGTCGCGTGGACGCCGAAGCACGAGGCCCCATTAATAGTCAACCGACGAAAACTACGGAGGCGAGGCCCTATTGGGAGGGCCTCCCCGTGGACCACCGCCACCCTGCCGCGTTGCTGGAGCCGCCGCCACGACAGGGAGAACCAAGACTGATTATAGATAGAAGCGCGGCCCTGGCGCGGGAGCCCTGGGAGAGCACCGGGGAGCCACGCCAGCCTGTAGCGCCGCAACAGCCGCCTACGCTACAGGAAATACGAAAACATATAGAAGATAGAAGATGGGACGCGGCGCAGAGGCCCCCGGGTGGGGACGTCGCCGGAGATCCGCATCACCTTGTCGCGCCGCACGAGCAGCCTCCGCGACAAGACAGCAAACCGAACGAGTTGGCGATACAAGAGCTCGCCAGCGCCATCACTCTCGCCGCGCGGTCCGCGGGACAGCCCGCAATCGCGTCAAGGGTTCCTGACCTACCCTTCTTCAGTGGCCAGTCGGCGGAGTGGTTACCATTCAAAATAGCAGTGGAAGAATCAATGGCACAGCTGACAGAACAAGAAACGATAGCGAGACTACGACGGAGCCTGCGCGGGCCGGCGCGGGACGCGGCCCACTGTCTGTTCGTGGGCCACACAACAACATTGGAGGTAATGCAGCTTCTTCAGGCAAGATTTGGACGACCCGATGCGCTCGTCATGGCTGAAATGAAGAAGCTACGGGACCTGCCGCGCCTCACCGAAAACCCGAAAGATGTGTGTGTGTTCGCGTCGCGTGTGGCCAACATCACCGCGACGGTCAAGGCGCTGGGCCGATCGCACTATCTGTACAACCCAGAGATAGTGCGCGCCGTCATCGACAAGTTCCCGCCTACGCTACGCTTCCGTTACTACGACTTCGCTCCGGAACAGCCTGCCTTCCAACCAGACTTGGTAACGTTAACAAAGTTTTTAGACTATACCGCTGAACGGTGCGGTAACTTTGCTCCCCTCGAACACGTGCCGCAGTTCGAGCGGCGGGAGCAACAACAAAGAGGACCAGCGCGCGCCTACCACGCCGGAGGACAGCAGCCGAAGCCAGAGCCCTGTCCAGTCTGCAGGAAAGGCGATCACAAGGTAAATAATTGTGAACTGTTTAAAAAAGAAACTGTGTCGGCGCGCTGGGACATCGCGAAAGAAAAGCGCCTGTGCTTCAAGTGTCTTCGTGTTCGTCGCAGTCAACACAGCTGTAAGACACACAGGTGTGAAATCAATGGGTGTCAGCACAACCACCACCCGCTCCTCCATAGCACGCCGCAGCCGAGGCCGCCGCCCAAGCCAGAGCCAGAAGAAACAGTGTCGTCGGCGCGAAATACAGTAAGGACGGCTCTATTGAAAATCGTGCCAGTGATAGTGAGCGGTCCTACGTCGCAAATAGAAACATACGCACTGTTGGACGACGGCTCTACATGCACTATAGTGGAAAGAGAAATCGCTAACAAGGTGGGTGCGAAAGGGACAGCATCACCGTTCACTATAGAGGGCGTGGCGGGCGCGCGGATCGACGCAAGTGAGTCGACGCGCGTGCGTTTGAAAATTGGCGGCAAATATAGTTTGGAAGAGTTTGAAGTAACAGCGCGCACAATGGACAAGCTTGACCTGTCGGCACAGCGGGTCCCGCCGGAGCTCATCTCCGGCCTCGAACATCTCAAAGACATAGAGGAAGAGATCCTCTATGAAGACGGCAAGCCAACGATACTCATCGGGCAGGACAACTGGCAGCTGCTGCTGGCTCACGCCGTGCGCCGCGGGACGGACGATCAACCCGTCGCCTCCCTAACCGAACTAGGGTGGGTCCTGCACGGCGCGCGAGAGGGACGGCGTGAGAAGGTAAACGATCAACGAATTAGCTATGTGTCTGCGCCTCAGCCCGAGAGTTCTATAGAAGAAATGATCCGAGAACATTTTTCGCTCGATTCGCTGTGTGTCGAGCCTCGTCGCAGTTACAACGATAGTGAGAAGCGTGCGCTATCAATTTTGGAGGAAACTACTAAGCGGTTACCGGCGGGAGGCTACGAGACTGGGCTCCTATGGCGTCGCGACGACTTCACGCCACCCGACAGCTACGCTACAGCACTCCGCCGCCTCGAACTTATTGAGAAAAAGCTGGACCGGGAACCTGCGCTGAAGAAAAGGTACACCGACCAGATTCAAGACTACATAGAAAAAGACTACGCGGAGGAAGCGCCCAAGACCACCGCGCGACCCAATAAGGTATGGTACCTACCTCACTTCGGCGTAGTGAACCCGGAGAAACCCGAAAAGCTGCGAATAGTGCACGACGCGGCGGCGAAGTCAAGAGGGACGAGTTTGAACGACCTGCTGCTGTCCGGTCCCGACCTACTTCAATCCCTGCCCGGCGTGCTGATGAGGTTTCGACAGCGAAACATAGCGGTCACAGCTGATATTCGTGAAATGTTCATGCGAATATCGATTCGAGAGGAAGACAGAGACATGCAGCGCTTCCTATGGAGAGGGGAGCGACGCGACGGACCTCCGACCGAATATCGCATGAAGAGCGTAATATTCGGGGCCACCTCTTCGCCTAGCACAGCCATTTTTGTCAAGAATCGAAACGCCGAGTACTTCAAAGAAAAATTCCCGGAGGCCGCCGACGCCGTAGTACGTAGTCATTACGTAGATGACTATATAGCTAGCTACGACACCGAGGAGGAGGCTCTACGAGTCTCCAATCAAGTCTCATTCATACATAGTAGAGGTAATTTTTTCCTTACTAAATGGGCATCGAACTCTCAACTTGTACGTGGACAGCTGGCGCCGGGTGAGAAAAAAGAAGTGGTTCAACTCGACACTGAGAAAATACTCGGAATGGTCTGGCGGACGCAGACCGACACGCTCTCGTTCAACATAAACGAACGTAAGTTGCCCACTTCACTACTCGACGGTACACCCACTAAGAGAGAGGCTCTACGTGTTGTTATGTCTATCTACGATCCACTGGGGCTTGCTACACCGATCACCGTGCAAGCCAAACGAATACTGCAGAACACATGGCGCTCTGGCATCGACTGGGACACCGAGCTACCACCAGCGGAAGCAGAGGCATGGAGGAGTTGGGTCGGCGAGGCTAAGCAACTCTCAAGCTTAGCCGTGCCGCGCTGCTACGCCCAACTAGCACACGCGACGACGATAGAGCTTCACACGTTCGTCGATGCCAGTAGTTCGGCCTACGCGGCCGTCTCCTACTGGCGAGTGATCGACGGCGACGGACGTGTCTGCGTGTCCCTCATCGCTGCAAAGGGACGAGTCGCGCCGCTGAAGACGGTGTCAATCCCGCGCCTCGAACTACAAGCTGCAGTGCTGGGCGCCCGCCTAGCACAATCGATCGCTACAGAACACGATATCAAGCCTCATCGACGTGTATTTTGGTCCGACTCACGCACCGTGCTCACATGGCTACGCAACGGTCCTCGAGTATACAAACCATTCGTCTCGCATCGTGTCGCCGAGATCGGTGAGTCCACAAAGACATCGGAGTGGAGGTGGGTCCCCACCAAGGCAAACGTCGCGGACGACGCGACGAGAGAGGCGCCGGGAAATTTCGAGTCGACACATCGCTGGTTCACGGGGCCGCCTTTCCTACACGCACAGGAAAGTGAATGGCCGGCCGAGACAGATAGTACTACGGATGACGTCGACACCACCGAAGAGCGCCTGCATGTGACGAGGTCAACGACACGACTCACCGAAGCCCTACCCGATGTGAAACGTTTCTCTAACTTCAATCGTCTGCTACGATCGACCGCACGAGTTCTACAATTCATCGAGTTACTACGCGCGCCGCAACAATGTAACGCGGCCTACAAACGAACAAAGAAAAGTACAGACAGCGACGCGACGTGGAGAAACAACAATGAAAATCGTAAGAAAATTGTCAAGAAAACGGCGACGAGCGACGTGACTACATCGCCGTACAAACCTATTGAAGTACATCACATACACCGTGCACAGCTCCTGTGGATTCGAGCCCAACAAGAAATAGTTTTTGCTGACGACGTGACCGCCCTGCGCCTGGGGCGCCCCCTACCTACAGATAGCAGACTCAAACAGCTGTCCGTCACCTACGGACAAGACGGCGTGATACGACTACGGTCACGCATAGACGCCGCTACGGACATTTGTTACAGCCAACGAGAGCCTGCGATAATAGAGGGCGGCCACCCGTGGACACAGCTTTACATCGCACACGTTCACACACAACTACACCACGGCGGGTTCGAGACTACAGCGAACGAGGTACGACAACACTACTGGGTGCTACGCCTGCGCTACGCCGTTCGTAGCGCCGTGAAACAATGCCTACGGTGCCGCATCGCTAAGGCGAAGCCGGCGCAACCGTCAACGGGCAACCACCCACCGAGTCGCCTTGCTCATCATCAGCGGGCCTTCACTTTCGCGGCCCTCGATTATTTCGGGCCCCTCACCGTGACCGTCGGCCGTACTCATCAAAAGAGGTACGGCGTGCTCTACACGTGCCTCACTACCCGAGCTGTACACATAGAGCTCGCAGGTAGTCTCAGCACGGACTCTGCGGTGATGGCGCTGAGGAGGTTCATCGGACGACGTGGCTGCCCTACAGAGCTCTGGTCGGACCAGGGCACCAACCTGCGCGGCGCCGACGTCGAGCTTCGCCGCGCGATCGACGGGGCGACACAAGAAGAGGCGTCGCTACGCGCCATCCGGTGGCGCTTCATACCGCCGAGCGCCCCATTCATGGGGGGCGCATGGGAGCGTATGGTGCGGAGCATCAAAACCGCACTATACACCACACTGAACGAGCGCGCGCCCAAGGAAGAGGTGCTCGCTACACTGCTCGTCGAGGCGGAGCACACAGTAAACAGCCGCCCCCTCACACACCTGTCGACGGCCCCGGACGACGAGGAAGCCCTCACGCCCAACCACTTCCTCCTGGGCGGGCCATCACGCGTCCCACAACCCGGGACGTTCACCGACGGCGACATCAGCGGGCGCAGGGAGTGGCGAGTCAGTCAGCGGCTGGCCGACCACTTCTGGGCGCGCTGGGTGCGCGAGTACCTCCCCGAGCTGCAACACCGGCGGGAGCCCCGCGCCACTGGAGGCGCAATTCAGCTGGGCGATCTGGTCCTCATCGCAGACGGGACCCTGCCTCGCAACATCTGGCCGCGAGGCGTCGTGGTCGCCACCTTCCCCGGCCCCGACGGCGAGATACGAGCTGTCGACGTGCGCACCAACAAGGGAGTCTTGCGGCGGCCCACGAAGAAGCTGGTGATCCTGCCCACTGCCAACGAGTCGTCCTGATGACCACGGGACTGCCTGCTGCCGCTCACACGAAAAGTTCCAGCTACGAGAGCTGCGGCGGGAGAATATGTTCACGACAGCGAGTAACCACGTCTACCTCGGCTCCCGCTTCCCCTCACCGCGGTTGCGGGGGCCGAGGCACCCCTCGCTGGCCTTCGAGCGTCTACGCATTTCGCGGCGGTGCTGCTACGATTCCTCCCCGCGAATTGAGACACCCAACGTTATCAGTGCAAATTCTAATTAGAATTTTCCGTCATTTTTATACTATTTACTCAAAGAATGCACTGATCACGTTGGGTATATCATGTTTATACAATTTCCTAATAGTTTTTATAGTTTTTGTCGTTGTATTTGTCATGTATTTCATAACAAATCTATCGTAGTCTTAAGTTTTTATTAAATATTGTTTTTTCTTTAGTTTTTATAGGTATAAGTTTGGTTTTTTTTTAGTGTTTTTTAATAAAGTTTTCATTTTTACAGTTTAGGATAGGATAGGTTAAGTTTTACATTGTATAGAATTGCTTATATCGTGTTTTTTTGAATCCCAAGTTTTAACCCCTTATTTTTAGAGTCACAGTATAGATAGATTTTAACTGATAAATTTAATAGATTGTAGTTAACGAACTTTCTCATAAATTAACTAAAATAACAGTTCAGTTAAGATAAAGTAAGAGATTATAACGTTTTTAAAGATTGCTTTCACACTTAACACTTTGCCCCCGTATTTTGCATAGTAAACACATACATAGAGCCATAGAAATAGATGCACTAAATGCATACGGTCCAGGTGCACTAAGACAGAAACCTAGGCTAGAGATAGGATGCCTATAATTGTTTGGAAATGAAAATGTTTTGATCGGTGCGGTAAAAATCTGTATATTTTTCCGCCTCACTCTGTCTTAGTCACCTGGCCATCCTAACTAGAATAGACTGTTATATATCAAAATACGGGGACTTATAAGTTCCTTTTCACCAATAAGAAAGTTTGTATCTGAATTTTATAGTTTAAGAAATATTGTCAAATATGTGTGTAAACCTAAGTGAAATTGATGTAAAACCAAAACAGAAATAGAAAATAAAACAAGGCCGTCCCTACGGTATTGCCGTGAGGTAGCTCAGTAAATTCGATCGCTCAGTTCGATAATCAGTCGCAACAAGAGTCCTCACAGCAAAACCGGAAGAAAGCTAGCGAATATCAACTGAAGAATTCTTTTATTGGAAGAACCCCCCCCCCGCTTCTGCTGCCCCGCTCTCAAGACAGCTGCTCTCCCTCCACGGCCCTAGTCTCACACGTACTGCCGTAATCGGGACTGTAGTCCGGCGATAGTCTCTAGTAGCAAATGTGCGAAACCAGACGAACGTCGAAGGCTGGTTGACCACAATTAACATTAAAAAAATTTGTAAGTCACAAATCATTAATCACACAAAACATTACCTTTAAAAACAAACTTTTACCCACACTTAATTCTCCATCAAAAACCCACTTAAATTTCATCAAGTTTTCCTCCCGAAAAAAATAATAATTCCGCGACCTTTTTTCGTGTAAATTCCTTTATTAAGGCCCGTGAGATGGCCGAGCTCATAAATCAGAAGTTTGCACAAAAACTAACTAAAAGTTAGCCGCGTGAAAATGATGAAACGACGCTGAGTTTTATTCAGTTAGAGCTAAAGATAACGACGTAATTGGTAAACGGGGAGAATTCTGTTCAAATTTTACTTTAGTTATAGTGTTTGTGAAAGCTGTTTTTTAGGCGGGTAACTTTGCGGAGATTGCTTAGACACTATAACTAGGGACTAGCCTTGCGGTAGCATTTCCCCTCTGCCACGTTACAAGATCAATTGATCATGAGCATATGCATAAAATTTTATACCTTATCACTCACAGCTCATAATTTTTACTATATTCCAACAAACACCACATTGTTATGCAAAAAGTTAAGCTCAAGTACCTATGAGGGAAGGAACCAGAGGCCTGAATTACAGGTGCTTTTTAACTAAGTGCTTTGTTCAGACCCAGGGGGTCAATATGTTTTATGTTAAACTTAACCTTAAGACCCAATTGTTTGTTACTTGATCTATTGTACACTTTGGTTAAGTTTTGTTATTATTTTTCAATAAATTTATTCTTATTCTTACACTTGTGGAACCATAACTTCAAACTAGTCGCATTTGGGGTTCACACGAGACTATTTTTAACAATCAATATTAGAATCTAAAGTAATGGAATAAAATCCATAGTTGCGGATTTCATGCTATCACGTCCCCCGCAAAAAGTAGCAGAAAAGTTTGTTAGTAGAATTACACGGCGTAACTCGTCCATTCTTATATTGTCTAAGGGAGATTCACAGAACATTATAAGACGGGTTAGAAGTGCAAAGTAGGCGTAGATCGTGTCGCCACAGGTTATGCAATGATTTGCATAACACCATAAGGCGCGCGGCGTGGTGCGAGCAAGAGGGCATGAGTAATTGTAGCAGCGTGAGCGGGAAGACAAGTAGCGACAGTGGTCTCCAAAGCAAAAGCGCTACTTTGCATTTCTAACCTCTCTTATAATGTTCTGTGGGGAGATTGCTAGAAAGTTTTAGATGCGACTAGAAGAGGAGCCAGAAGAGGAAAAGAATAATAGTAACATGCAGTGCGTGGACATGGGCTGTTTGTTTGTTTTATTGTTAATTATATTTCCGTCATCATATTATTACAAGTCTAAATTTGATTCTGGTACTCAAATTGGGACAATCCTAAGCATCCGAATTAAAATAGATGGGACCGCAATTGAAATGCGTAAGTTTGTAGTCAGGAACATAGCTACAAATGCCAACTACATTTTTAAACGAACACTTGTAGCAAAGCTCACTGTTAGTACAAAGACGTCAGGCTAATCCTTTAACGTCAAACAAAATTTAACTCAACAGAAATAACTCAATCAACATCAAAAATAAAATATTTACAACTAAATTGTGAACTCTAAAATGTAACCCATAAGAGTGCAAGTACCTCCAACATTCCAGTTTCAAAGCGAACGTACGAGAGGTACTCTTAGACATCCGCGTGTTTTATTTCACGTCGCCCCGGACTGAATATTTCACTACTCTACGTGCCTTACCTTCTGTGTGTCTTTACTTTTGCACATAGAATAGCTAGAATAAAGAAGCGACTGTAACCGAACCGAACCTACTAACACGGAGGAGAAACTTACGGGGTATTACAATATCTCTAGCATAACAATTTGTATCATAAATTATGACTAGGGTTGTATGGTTATACACCAAGAGTTAAAAACAAAATCTATGACAATTAAACTAAACAACTTTCCCTAAGAACCGTGGGTCGAAAAACGACAAAAGTTGAGGCCCCCCCATAGAAAATTGATCGGCTGATCCACACTTTTGTATGGGAGGTTCAAAAAAATTTCTGTAAAATCGATTTTGCATTGCTCAACGAAAGTATACGAAATCTATAAAATTTCAAGTGAATCCAATTCGCATCCACGTCTTTTCGAGCGAATGACCATTGAGAAATACCTATTAGTTTGCAACCTACGAGATAAAATTTATTCCTTCTTCTTCTTAATCTTATCTTAACTACTTATAAAACTGTAACAGAAGCGTGTCTGTACATTGAAGATATTTACATGAAAAAGATTTCGATATGGTTTTTAGGTATCCCAGACTCCAAATCAACCTTTGTAGAATTTTTGTGTCTGTTTGTAACAGCATCACGCAAAAACTACTGAACCGATTTTGATGAAACTATTTTTTGGTTTGATAGCTTATGATCTGACTTAAAATCTGGTATACAATTTGTGCGGACGAAGTCGCGGGTAAACTCTAGTTATTTTATAAGAATACAAATCCTTTGAATTCAGTTTCACCTGCCAGTACTCGGATTACACCGTTAGTAAAAGCGATAATGTAGGTAAAAAACTACGTATTATTGAGAAAATCAATCTGAATTTTACATCTATTTCTTATTCTATGACTCTAACGGTAGAATTTACTACTAACCCAACTAGCAAGCCCAATAGTTTTATGTTCAGCGAAAGGGTGCAGATAAAAAGATAGAGTTTGTGAATGAAAATATTGGATGGTATGTGTAATGCTGAATATTGGGTTATGTGTCTTGTAATGTAATTGAAATTTCCTGCGTCATTGACTGAATGAATTTATTTATCATAAAGTGCTATGGTCGCGTGTAAGTTGCCTGCTCTACGGCATACGACGAAGCTGAAAATGTATGGTGGCTCAAGATTGTGTTATTTTCAAAAAACAACCCTTGAAGTCACCAAATAGAGCAAATAGACATTGGCAATATAACTAACACTAAGAACTAACACAATTTAAGATAAGAATGGAATTGAAAGTGATACAATCTTTCTTTTTTTATGTACACACGGCGACACATCAAGCTAAAACCAAAATAAGCTGACCGCGCGTAGGTAGAGTGATCTATAACGTCACGCGGCCAGCTTATGTTGGTTGTTGGTCGTTTTATTTTTAGTTTAAAGCTATTGTAAAAAATGAAATAAAAACTGAGCTAAAATATTTTTTGGCAATTTTTTGGCTATCTAAGTAACTTTAAGAGTGCATTGGTAAAACACAAAAATGTATCATCGGTGCATTAATGATTGAGTAAATCGTTTACATACGTATCAAACAGAAAACCTTCTTTTTGCTGTCAGTTAAAATAGCTAATGTACGACGCTTGTACCAAGCAGTTATCCAAGTAATAAAATACCTAAAAAGAGTTAACCCCCATAACTTGTGACCAGAGAGAGACCGTTGAATATTTAACCGTGTGACGTCGGTCTGAAGAAGAAATAAACTTGTTATAATATAGTAACGTTGTCATATAAAAATAATATCTTATAGCCATGCTGTGCTATTAAATGTATAGAGTTAAAATCAAATTAAAGATGGCTTGGAGGTTTTTTTAAATAATAATATGGCTTGTCTATGGCTTATAATTATTCTTTTTCTATTGAATTCGAGGCATGTATTATACCCACTGTCCATTACAAGTTGCGACGGGCTCATCCCCCATCACACTGGACTGAGTTTCGGTACTACTGGTGAAACGTGGATGTTCTGAGGTTCCGGAATATCTCTGACTACCCCCTCGGGGAATATAGTCGTGAGCATATGCTATGCTATGCTTCTGTTGAGTCGATGGCATCATCCAAAATTTTAAAGCCCAGTGTTTTGCCACACAGATAGCAATAGGTACCGATAGTATCCATAAGCTCTGTTCACGTGCAGGTGACCGGGCAGGAAGGGCAGGATATAAGATGGGCAATAGTCAGAGGAGCAACACCATATTCATACCTGAGGTCCGACCCGTCTTTGTAACCACTTGAACTAGTTGTCTTTACTCCGGTCGACCCGAGTTCGGAGTCTATTTAAGCACCTCAAATTGGGTCTGGGTAGTTCCTGTGCTGAGAGGCTTTCGATAAGAGGGACAAACGAGTCAGGAAGTGTGGTGCTTTGCCGCCAAAGGCTGATTCTAACTTGAGAAGCCTCAATTTGAATTGGGTTGACATACTTCAAGAAGTTTTTACAGCTCTTGAGCCTCCGGGGTACATGTCGGGTAGGGTCAGTCCACTCTGATCACGCGATTCGTTGCCGGTGAAAACCGATCACGCGCAAAAGGTGCATTCTGATCACGAGATCAGTATTTTGCCGTGTGTCAACTTCCAGTCTGGCCATCTCCTTTGAGCTTTCAAAAGCTCTGCAGATGTCTAGTGGCGCAATTCCCATAGAGAAAGTTGTTTAGTTTGATGGTTTGATCATCCCCTTAAAAAAGTGTCAGCATATTAAGAAGGACCCTGTATATTGACTGAAATTGACAAGTGTTAGTCAATTAAGCTATCGTCACTAAAAAAAGCGACCTGATTACCTGTTTCAATTTTTTTATAATGTTTGCGCACTACTATGGTTTTGCGTTTATTTGGTGTCACTTTTAAGTTATCTAATTTTCCAATTAGAATCATTTTGATGTACTGGATGTATAATCTTTATTAAGCATAGCATGCATATACTCACGAATGTATTCCCCAAGGGGGTAGTCAGAGATATTTTGAAACCTCAGAACATCCACGTTTCTCCAGTAGTAACGAAATTCTGTCCAGTGTGACGGAGGGTGAGCCCGTCAATACTTACAATCTTTATTAAGTAATTCTCTTTTCAGCAACTACATTGTATCACTATTATTTTTATGATCGTGTTCTTGTTGCTAAAAGGAAAGTAAAGCACTAAAACAACCTAAACATTTTCAGTCACCATCTGTTCACTATAAAAAATGTAGTAAACGTAATATTTAGCTACAGTTGACATAAAACAGCATAGTGCAGCATAGCTCGTCAGGTGACGCTATAATCAAGCGACGCGACGCGGGATGTCATCCGACCCTCGCGCTATGAAGCTCAATATTGGATATGACTTTATGGTTTCCTTTGCTTACGACAGCATAAGCATAATGCTCGCGGCTTTATTTCCCGAGGAGGTTGTCAGAGTATATTCTGAAACCTTAGAATATCCACGTTTCACAAGTAGTACCGGAACTCGGTCCAGTGTCACGGAGTGAGCCCGTCGTCAATGGACAGTAGGTACAATACATAACTCGAAAATGAAGCATGCAGGTTTCCTCACGATGTTTTCCTTCACCGAAAAGCCAGTGGTGGTTGCTTACGATCTTATCGTGTGGGCAAGGACTGGTTTCAGAGTTTTTTCAGACCGCCTTATGGCCTCTGAAGTGGTTTTTCTGTAACGACTACTACCACGAGAGATAGTTGCCGGGACCAACGGCTTAACGTGCCATCCGAAGCACGTAATCATCTTTCTTTTCAGACAATCAGGTGATTCAGCCTGCAATGTCCTAACCAACTGTGGAAAAACGCACAAAGTGAAATATCACTGGTGTCCTCCGTGGGAATCGAAACCACGACCTCCGTGTCAAGAGCCCAATGCTCTTAACCATTGGACCACGAATGCAGTCACAGCAGTCGGCAGTAAATACGATAAATAATTAGTAAACGTCACATTTAGCTAAAGTTGACATAAAACAGTTTCGTGCTCATCAGGTGACGCTATAATCAAGCGACGCAACGCGGGATGCCATCCGATCCTCGCGCTTTGAATCTGAGTATTGGGTATGACGTCATAGTTCTCTTTACTGCAGATAAATATATAGTAAACGTAACTATGAGCTACAGTTGACCTAAAACAGCATTGTGCAGCTCGTCAGGTGACGCTATAATCAAGCGATGCGACGCGGGATGTCATCCGATCCTCGCACTTTGAATCTGAGTAATGGGTATGACGTCATAGTTCTCTTTACTGCAGATAAATATATAGTAAACGTAACTATGAGCTACAGTTGACCTAAAACAGCATTGTGCAGCTCGTCAGGTGACGCTATAATCAAGCGATGCGACGCGGGATGTCATCCAATCCTCGCACTTTGAATCTGAGTAATGGGTATGACGTCATAGTTCTCTTTACTGCAGATAAATATATAGTAAACGTAACTATGAGCTACAGTTGACCTAAAACAGCATTGTGCAGCTCGTCAGGTGACGCTATAATCAAGCGATGCGACGCGGGATGTCATCCGATCCTCGCACTTTGAATCTGAGTAATGGGTATGACGTCATAGTTCTCTTTACTGCAGATAAATATATAGTAAACGTAACTATGAGCTACAGTTGACCTAAAACAGCATCGTGCAGCTCGTCAGGTGACGCTATTATAATCAAGCGATGCGACGCGGGATGTCATCCGATCCTCGCACTTTGAATTTAAGTAAAGGGTATAACGTCATAGTTCTCTAAAAACGTAACTATGAGCTACAGTTGACCTAAAACAGCATTGTGCAGCTCGTCAGGTGACGCTATAATCAAGCGATGCGACGCGGGATGTCATCCGATCCTCGCACTTTGAATCTGAGTATTAGGTATGACGTCATAGTTCTCTTTACTGCAGATAAATATATAGTAAACGTAACTATGAGCTACAGTTGACCTAAAACAGCATTGTACAGCTCGTCAGGTGACGCTATTATAATCAAGCGATGCGACGCGGGATGTCATCCGATCCTCGCACTTTGAATCTGAGTAATGGGTATGACGTCATAGTTCTCTTTACTGAAGATAAATATATAGTAAACGTAACTATGAGCTACAGTTGACCTAAAACAGCATTGTACAGCTCGTCAGGTGACGCTATTATAATCAAGCGATGCGATGCGGGATGTCATCCGATCCTCGCACTTTGAATTTAAGTAAAGGGTATGACGTCATAGTTCTCTAAAAACGTAACTATGAGCTACAGTTGACCTAAAACAGCATTGTGCAGCTCGTCAGGTGACGCTATTATAATCAAGCGATGCGATGCGGGATGTCATCCGATCCTCGCACTTTGAATTTAAGTAAAGGGTATGACGTCATAGTTCTCTAAAAACGTAACTATGAGCTACAGTTGACCTAAAACAGCATTGTGCAGCTCGTCAGGTGACGCTATAATCAAGCGATGCGACGCGGGATGTCATCCGACCCTCGCGCTATGAAGCTGAGTATTGGATATGACATCATTGACAGAGTGAACGAGAGTCGGGAAACTTGAAACCAACGGTCCGATACTTCGCCACGCTTAGCTCGCCTACTTCTAGTGTAGGTGAACCCTGTGGGTGTTTTCTGAATGCTTTTTCGAAGTTTCTGTGTTATTTTTCCTTTATATAAAATAATCATTTATACACACATAATCTCACGACTGCATTTTCTTCCAGGGTGGTCAGAAACTTAACAATGAAATCTACTTTAAGAAAAATTAATCAATTATTAAAACTCGGTGTTAACTTATTGAATTATCAACATTAAAACTATACATTAGGTATACCGTAACAAATTTTATGATTAAAATTTTACTATCCATATTATCGTTGCTATTTAGTACCTATGTTAAATCTTTTTGAGATTCCTAAACCGGTATAACTCGTAAAACTCGGTTTTTACGGCGAATAAATAAATCTAGGTCTTCTATAAAACCCCTATATATCACCTCTGTATAAACAACTCGTAAATATTTTGATAGCTTTCAAATTCGGGCTATTTCACTTGAACTGAAATAGAAGAGAATTTAACGGATAATTTGAAATAATGAAATCGCATTTTTGATTGCAACGATAGCAATTTTGCTACAAAAAATTTTAACATACTTCGAAACAAAAACAAAATTCACATATTAACGCAGCCAACGTCTTTTAAATTCTATAATATCATTTATTTCTTTCATTGGAGTCTCTGTAAAACTTGGCTTGGAGAATGTATTTTTTGGGCTTGGCTTGAAACTGACTCCAATAAAAGAAATCTATATTCTTATAGATGCGAATTTAAAATTCGTTGGTTGCGTTATAATAATATTTTGTTTTTAGATCGGTTTTAATTTTTAAAACAAGAAAATTGCTATCGATACAATTGCAAAGATTTCATTATTTAAAGTAATACGAGAACACGGATATAAGACATTCACTGTCAACTAACATTATCTGTGAAATAAAAATCGAAACGCCACTACCATTTGCCTTCCGAGCTCCATGTCCGGCACTTCGTTACCATGTTTACATAATCTCTTAGCTGTGAACTCGCTTCTCGTTCGTTCTGCTTCTTAATTCGTAACTGCAGCTTAATTAGTTGAGCTAAATAAACGACTAATGGTAGGGGATTTTTTGTGTGGCCATTGAGTCTTTATTTTTAGTTTTCGAATTGAATTTTGAGTATCAGTTAGTAACTAGTTATCTGTTTTCTTTTGTATCGCTTTCGTATTTTACATTTTATTTTTCTTCGAATGTAAATCGTTGACATTGTCATAAAGATCTAGTTCCATTTAACAGTTCAGTAGTGCGATTTATGAAAGTCGCACTTTGAAATCTGAAGTAGAAAATGACAAAATTACTATGGAGATTATGTATCTTCTACAGCTGATTTCAAAGCGTGACTTTCAAAAATCACACTCCAGTTCCAGTACCAGGACACGAATGTGCTAATTTAAAACATATAAAACAAGTTCTATTCTTATCCAATTTCAGTTCTAATCACATTGCAATCCAATTACTATTCAACTGTGCTGAATTCCGCATCGCCTAATGTACGAGTAACTGACAGCCTTTAACGGCTGAGCGTTCTGCCGAAACGGCTCTAACGGCTGTCATGGGATGAAGCACGATTAGCGCAATACCAAATGTGTCAAAAGTTATGGTTCGTACGTAGTCCAGTCACGGTTCAATCTCCGATTATTTACCGCAATTGTCGAGGCTTGTATTAGGATAACTAGACAACGATATACACTACATAATTATATCAATGCAAACATCCGTGATTTGGGTACAACTATTCGTTATTCACTATAATAAAAAGATTTTCTTTTATAAATTGTTACTTCTTGCCGTATTCGAACATGTAACCCTCGGTATAGAGCTATGTGATCAGACCGTCAAACTTAATAACTTTCTCTATGGGAAAAACAACGAAATTAGCAATTCTTTCAAAAAAAAAAATCAGCTGTCCCATACATTTGGCTAGAATAGGTTTTCAGTTTTGTATGGAACAGCTGTTTTTTTTCTCGCGATTTCGATGTTCGTACCATATAGAAAGTTGTTTAGTTTGATGGTCTGATCGTCCCCTTAAAAAAGTGTCAGCATATTAAGAAAGACCCTATCTTAACTATTATGAAACTGTAACAGAAGTGTGTCCATACATTTAAGATATTTACATAAAAAAGATTACGATATGGTTTTTAGGTATCCTGGACTCCAAATCAACCTTTTTTAGAATGTTTGACTGTCTGTTAGTCTGTTTGTTTTGTATGTTTGTAACAGCATCACGCGAAAAATTACTGAACCGATTTTGAAAAATCTGGTACATAATTTGTGCGGACGAAGGCGCGGGTCAACTGTAGTATAATATAATATTCGTGAACGACCCGGAATTCGAACCCAGGGACCTGGTTTGGCAGTCTGGCGTAATAACCATATACCAAATGGGTGGTCTTCTGGTGGAGAAATATTAAGTGATAACTACGAAGACAGATCCGCAGAAGAACCAGAATAGCTGACATAGCCCAAAGAATTGCTAAACTAAAGTGGCAGTGGGCGGGGCACATAGCTCGCAGAACCGATGGCCGATGGGGCCGAAAAGTCCTCGAGTGGTGACCGCGTACCGGAAAGCGCAGCGTGGCTAGGCCCCCCACACGGTGGACCGACGACCTGGTGAAGGCGGCGGGAACCAGTTGGATGAGGGCAGCGCCGGACCGGTCGTTATGGCGAGGCCTATGTCCACCAGTGGTCTTACACCGGCTGAGATGATGATGATGAACTACGAAGAAATGTACATGTAATATTCAAACAACGTAACAGTAACATGTAGTTATCCATACATATCCAATAGCAATCTTGCCGTTACTCCAGGGATCGCAAAGTGCGTGGTTTTGGCACAAAATCAAATATCCCCAGTGCTGGTGCCCGATGGAGCGTTTTACGAGATATTCGTGAGAGGAACACTCATTGGCTCGCTTGTGCATGTTTAATGAGCCGCAAATGAAACCTTTGACTTAGCTTTTATTACTGAATAGACTTAGTTAATAGTCTCTTTGACCAGGGAATTCCTGTACATGTGTAAAGCTGATTTAAACAAATTAAAGATTGAAAAATTAAGTCTCGGGCGGGACTTGAACCCGCACTCTTCCAAACCGGGGAATTGCGTTTATCCAATTTCGCCACCGAGTCCACTGCCCAGAGAACAAAAATTTCAATATAGTGTGTCTTAAATGAGCGCCTTCTACTTATACTTAATACTTAGTTTATTTTGAAAATCAGTTATAGGTAGATAGAGTAGCAAATAATAAATGAACAGGAATAATATCGATAGTACATATCAGACATTAATACCAGCTCTGCCATCGATTGGTATATTAATACTATCAGTAGTATTGTGATATATGGCTCCTGACCACCTGACTGGGAATTGCGTTATTCAATTTCGCCACCAAGCCCACTACCCAGAGAACGAAATTTTCCATCTATTGCGTCTTAAGGGGACGTGAGCGCCATCTACTGGAAGTTATTACAAACTTCTTCTTATGGTGTGGACAAACTCTGATGTCAGAGATTTTTCAGACCGCCTTACGGCCTCTTACGTGGTTTTTACGTAACGACTACTGCCATAAGAGATAGTAGCCGGGACCAACGGTTTGACGTGCCATCCGAAGCACGGAGTCATCTTTCTTTTCAGACAAGCAGGTGATTCGGCCTGCATTTTCTTAACCAACTGGGGAAAACGTACAAAGTGACATATCACTAGGTGTCCCTGTGGGAATCGAACCCGCAACCTCCGTGTCAAGAGCCCTAGCCCGAGCTCTTAACTATTAGACCATAACCCGCAAGTCCAGTATTACAACTGGAATTCATATGATATAGATGACACACTGTTCCAATTTCAAATATTACTGATTGATTTGATTCGAAATAGCACAACATTGCTGTAATGGGTTTCAAATCAATAACATTTGATTTGACGAATCATAAAGTATTGTAGAGTTTCTGCCCTATCTTCTTTATAACGGAACACCTTCCGACGTGGTGGTAGAGCCAAAAAATTAACGGCTGACTGACCTTCGGACTGCTCTGTCACACCATCGTGAAGGACAGGTTTTCCTTTCTGGGCTTTTACACCGTTGTAGAGACGGTGTGAAGACGAGGATATTTTACTCCTAACCATCACACAAGTGTAAATAGAAAGTCGAATTTTTAACCACCATATCACAGACTACATGAACAACACAGTCATGAACAACTCAGTCAACATGAACAACTCAATCAATATAAACAACTCGGACAAACAATTAATTATGTCAGAAAGCTGATATTATTTGGAATTTGGGATCACATACTCTTACATAAGCACCATCCGCGTTGTGGAGTATGGTCTCCTCCCTCTCTCCATTATTCGTGAGAGGAAACCTTTTCCCTACAGTGGGATCCTACAGCCTATAACTTCACTTGTCGTAAGCATTGCTTATTATGTTCAAGACTATAAATACAGGCTATAAACTTAAATGCGTCACACATACACAACATACTTTAGGAATTACTTTGATCATCAAACTGGACAACTTTTACTATGGGACCAACATTGAAATCACAAAAATTATTTATTGTTACCTTAGTCGATTTATATACGGACCCGCCTTGCCTTAGCATTTCCCCTCTGCCAACGTACAAAATCAAAAAATCTTACGCATTTACATACAATTTTATACCTTATCACTAAACGCGACAGCCTATAATTGCGGAACAATAATTTTGAACTTATGACGTTTGGGGTTCACACGACACTGCTTTTCATGATTTTTAACATTTAAAATTAGAATCTAAACTACTGGAATACAATTCAAAGTTGCGTATCTCGGGCTACCTCGCTCCCCGCAAAAAGTGGCAGAAAAGCTTGTTAGTCGAATTACACGCGTAACTTGTCCTCATATATGTAGTTTCAGCCTGTTACAATCATTGTGGTCGAGCAGCCGTTGACATTTTCTATGGAACAAGCAATTTTTTTCGTAATTTGTTCGTTATTTGAATGCTGGGACTCTGGGATCTGTGGGACTGAGAGCTTTGTAACCTACAAAGAAAAAATGATGTGACCAATTACTTCAAAAGTAACCAAAGATCCAACACAGTGAATAGATTTCATGAAAATAAACTGATCTGCTATACCTTTCAGCTTTCGGTTTCATGGGAATGAAACCGCTAAAAAAAAATACTAAAGGGAATACCTTTAGGTCATCATATGATAATGATTTCCTAAACGTTATTGCCCATCGAATGTAACGGTTCCCTCCGTACGAATAGTATTCATGGTAAACGAGAAATATTCATAAGAGAGAATTTGGAATTCATATTATTTTGTTATTACTTTTATGGCATGGGGCAAGCCGTTGGGTTGTCCTGTCACCTTTTTATGTGAAATTGAATTCTAAACTACAACTATTTGATTGTTATTTAAAATTATTAGAAATATGTTTTTTATACCATATCCAAAACAGGAGGATATTTTTATAAACCATTGTATTATGTTCGGCAAAAATAAGTTAACATTTCTAAACCGAAATGGATGATTCTTGAAGCAAACTCTCAAAATAGTATAGTGGCATATGCTGACTATATTCCCCGAGGGGTAGTCAGAGATATTCTGAAACCTCAGAACATCCATGTTTTACCAGTAGTACCGAAACTCTGTCCAGTGTGACGGGGGTAGAGCCGTTGCCGCATAATGCACAGTGGGTACAATACATGCCTCGAAATTTAAGCATGCAGGTTTCCTCACTATGTTTTCCTTCACCAAAAAGCCAGTGGTGTTACAAATCGTACATAAATTCCGAAAAACTCATTGGATTCTCTATTAACTCAATTCCGTCTGGACGGGTATCGAACTATCGCCTCTATAGTAGACTACGTAAGCTAACTTAAATGCGTTATAATACTTTAGGGTGTGCATCAGACCATCAGACTGGACAAATTTTCTCTAAGGGACATACATCGATGATAGTGTAGTCACCATTCATCTCTCGGGACATAAATACAGTGGTAGAAATAAAATGGCTAACCTAGACTCTACAAAAATGTTTGATTGAAACTTAAAGGTACATTTGTACCCAAGTCCAGAATTTATCATACAATTTCGTTACACAATAAAATAGCAATTTTTTTGCACCGGGTCCGATACCAATACCGATAGAATATCGTGTATCAGAAAGCTATCGACAAAAAACACACCCGTACATTATGTTTCTGATCACGACTTAATCGTAAATATGAAGGGTTGGGCCGCACCTTCTGGTAGCTATTGCAAAAAGAGCGTAGCACACTCTCCATAAAATATATCTGGGGGGCAGAGCTGTTGCCCTATTCTGTTACACCTTTGATGTACAAATTGGGATTAAAAAGTCTCTTGGTAGATTTTCTGGCATATTGTTTGCTTTTTAGCTATAAGTACGATGATAAGACATAGTAAGATTATGTAATGGTAACATACAGGTGTACAGTAATGAGTAGAAACATGCATATTGTGCATTAATATATCAATTTACTAGCGACCCGCCCCGGCTTCGCACGGGTGCAATGCACATATTATAAATCTTCCTCTTGAATCACTCTATCTAAACCGCATCAAAATCCGTTGTGTAGTTTTAAAGATCTAAGTATACATAGGGACTGTCAGACTTTGTTTTATACTATCTAGTGAAGAAGTCGTGACCTATGCATGTGAGGTCTAGACGCTGATGCAAAAATACTAACATGAACTGGTACCTTTTCAAAGGAAAGTCTTCAGACCAATGTGTTAAGGTTGTCTGGATAAAAATCGCTTTTTAGCGATAAGACTGCCTATTTTTGTACCTTCTGTATTTCCTGTTTGTTTACTCTCTGTACACTATGTTTTTTGGTGTAAAATAAAGTATAATTGATTGATTGATTGATTGATTGATTGATTATAGTACCGCAGGAAGCATAGCATAGCATATGCTCACGACTATATTCCCCGAGAGGGTAGTCAGAGATATTCTGAAACCTCAGAACATCCACGTTTCACCAGTAGTACCGAAACTCTGTCCGTCCGTCCGTCCGTCCGTCCGTACTCTGTTCTGTCTATCTGTACCGCAGGAAGTAAATTAGTAATGAAAGTAAGTTATAGCAAAGGCCTTTCCTAAGGATAAGAGTGAATTGGCCATACTCCACCACGCAGGTAGAATTTCGGTAGAGGTAAGATAGAGCTCTACTTGCAGTGATATAATGTTTATGCCACCTGAAAATCTTCTATCTGAAGGAACAATCTGGGACCAACTGCTTAAGAACAAAGGAGCTCGCATCCTATTCCTAACTACCAACCACAGAACAGTGGCTTATTAGTCTGTACTACTATCTTATTAGGCACGTAGTTGTCACAAAATTCACTTTTAGCATGTTCAAGTTTTCTGGATAAATGACGTGTCAAATGGTGATAGGTGGCTAAGTTTTGGCAGGTTTTGGCACACAAAGACAACGTCCCTTAGTTGCTAGAGTTGCTTCGTATAACACAGACAAGAAGAAATGAGATAAACTATTTCTAAGCCAAAACTACATGGAAAAATTACGTTCAAGTAACAAGATCCTATGTCTCTCTGACTGGTCCAGAATAGGTACCCGGCACCGTATTACATATTTATGTATGTGAAAGCCAGTTTCTCGCATATGTTTCTAGCTTTTTTATTCGTGCGAATAAAGTGCGTTTCACTTGGAGTGCTTTTTTTCTGGAGGCTTTTTGGGTTAATTAACTACATACAAACGTACTTTTTTTACGACGTGTGTATGTATGGATGGAGTAATGAAAAAATGATTTTACTGGCCTAGGGAAAGTTTTTCTTTCGGCGTATAGAAATTTCATCTAATTAGTTTTCTGCTTTGGTAGTAATTTTGTTGAATGAATTTTTATTGCTTCTTTTAATTAAGTAACCATTAAAAATAGAGGTCTGTCTGGATCGTGTTGTGAGAAAGTAGAGTTGGTAGAGGAAAATGAAATGACACTGTTATTAATAAGCCAAATCTTCTCTGCAATAACACCTTCCGACGCTGTAGCAGAGTAACAAAGATTACTTCAGAAAGTTGTTTATAAACTAGTCTATTAGAGTAGATTTGACTCATAGTACTTATGAGTCATCATCGGAAAGAAGTACCAAAAAGAAAAGTAAAATGTACACACGGCGACAGATCAACCTACCCATAGTTGAACTCTATGTTCATTGACATAAGGTCCAACTATGGGTAGGTTGATCTGTCGCCGTGCGTACATAAATGCTTATATGTATAATTATTGTTTTGGTAGTTCGGGCAAGGTTTTTAACCACGCTGGAATATACTCGCGTGCTTATGTACAACGTGTTAATGAATTAACGCAAAACTAGTATGTAGTTTGTTAATAATCGAGAGCAGAATCGAATTATCAAGGCTTGAACATAGGTAACATTTTTCAAAATAGTAAATAATTTTTTCGAATAATTTAAAATTTTCTGAACTCGATGCCAACCCACCGCACGGGCACACTCACTCCACTTACTACCAAAATACATTTTTTAAAATGTACCTATGAGCATGCTTTCATTTACTGCTGAAATAATAACAAATCATTTGAATAACTTTCAATTTTAATTAATAAAATAATGAAATTATTGTTTCAATGTAATTATTTCGTTATAAATCAGTTGGGGTGTACGAGGTTTTGCGCTAATTTATGAACGCGTTGTATATTATATTATTTAAACCCAAAATTTGCAACAAAACTATAGAAAAGGTAAATAAAAGGTTTACCCCATCCGTCTTCAGCGGGGCATAATCATGTAAATCAAAATCGGTTTTCTGCTCATCCGTGCGAACCGATCCTCGCCGAGCCCTTCCATCCTCGCTACCCACTACCCGGAGCGGGAGCTACAGAAAAAATAGAAAAATTACATTGTTTCCAATCCAACAGCCCTTCGTTTACTTTCAATAATCTTTAACAAATAATATCGCGATATCGATACTGTAAAATAGGGAAGTAAATACCTTTGACCGCCCGATAGCACAGTCTGTAGTGAACCTGCCTGCTGTGCCGAGGGTCGCAGGTTCGAATCCCGTAAGGGACAAATATCTGTATGATGAATATGAATATTTGTACCCGAGTCATGGATACGTATTCTATATCGTTGTCTAGTCATCATAATACAAGTCCAGGCTAGATTCTGGTGCTTTAAATGTGACTAGATAATTTGTGTGAGACAATGTCCAAGATAAAAAAATAAAAATAAAAAAATACCTAATCGAAATCTTTGAATCTGTTTTTGTACAAGTGGATGTAAGTTACTCACACAATATTATCATTTTATTTCCTTCTTCTTATCGTGTGGGCAACAAGCCCTGGTGTCAGAGTTTTTTCAGACCGCCTTACAGCCTCTGACGTGGTTTTTATGTAGGTAATGATCATTAGATATTTAAACAATGTAAGACACCAAAAAAGGTGTTTTTATTTTTTGGAAAAGAAATTAGCATAAGCATATGCTCACGACTATATTCCCCGAGGGGGTAGTCAGAGATATTCTGAAACCTCAGAACATCCACGTTTCACCAGTAGTATCGAAACTCTGTCCAGTGTGACGGGGGGGTGAGCCCGTCGCCACATAATTGACAGTGGGTACAATACATGCCTCGAAATTGAAGCATGCAGGTTTCCTCAAGATGTTTTCCTTCACCGAAAAGCCAGTGCTGTTAAAAATCGTGCATAAATTCCGAAAACTCATTGGTACGAGTCGGTCGGACGGGGATCGAACCATCGCCTCCTGCACGGCAGGCAAGGTTACTCGCCACTGGACCACAACGGCTGAAAAGAAATTAAGAAACAATAATTAGGTGTTATAAGCCTGAAAATCCTGAAATGGCTGGTATTTTCATTATCTCCTTTCTTTCCATCTGTGGGGTAAAAAGCGAATGGCGATCCCACTGTAGGGCTAAGGTCTCATTCCACGAATAACACTCAATTGCAGAAACGCTCATTAAAGTTAATCCTCCATTAAATCTCTTGCTAGCTTTTACTACTTCAACGAGACAAAAAGTTACAGCAAGAAATTTAATCGAGGATTAACTTTAATGAGCCTTTCTGCAACTGAGTGAAAGGGTAACAGATAAAATACGTACTAAAACTGCGATTCTCTCAATCTTCCAACAAAGTTTGCTCTTATTCAGCGCAAATGTAATGCCAAGTTCCTTTAATATAAATTTGAGAAAGTCCATGAAGCCAAACAAAGCATTAAAATTCAAAGAAGTCGAAACAGCAGCAAACAATCAGGTCCCAATTAAGGCGGCAGCCAGACGAAACAATCAGAACGCTCATCCAACTGAGATGCTCACGATAAATTCCCTGCTCCCTCCACAATAGGGCTTCCTTAACTTTTCGCCCGCGAATAACGAGTTTTTAACTTTGTGGCAAAGCGAAAAATGTATCTATCTCCTTTACGCATCTGTCTAAATTGTGGGACGAAGCGAGAATGGTTTGCAAGTTTTTTTTCCCATCATCTAGCTACGATCAAAGGAAAATGTCCAAAATACAGTGGGACTGAGAACACTAGTGATTTAAAGTCGATTAAATATAGTTTGTGTACCAAAATTTTCTCCTCCCGTCGCTAGAGGGCACTGATTGTGAACTATAGGTAGAAGCTATAAGTGTACATCTGTTCCTTAGTGTAGTACGTACCTATGAAATCTATTCGTACACCATCTTACTTGGAAGTATATATCTGGACTTTTAACACACTCCAAACTCTTGCATCTGTCGGGACAGGTACGGCGTGGATGTACATAGAATATATTTGCAAACAAATATTTTGGGGAGGTTAAGGATACGAAATAGAATGCATTATTAACAATTTTTTTTTAAAATACAGATACTACCAGATCCGTTAAACTCCGTACTGAGAATCAGTCAATAGGTTCTTAATTTTTCTTTCCTAATTTTTTTCCGTAATTCTTGGCGGAGACCAATTCAACAAATCAAAGATCATAAAATCGGTTCAGCCATTTAACTAATCCGACTTAGTTTTTTTATAAAGATAAATCAAAGAAATTTATTAGGCTAACACTCAGTTCATTAGACTTAATCCTCCATTAAACCTCTTGCTAGCTTTTACTACGTCAACAAGACAAAAAGTGACAGCAAGAGATTTAATGGAGGATTAACTTTAATGAGCGTTTCTTCAACTAAGTGTAAAAGAGCTATTTGCTACTTTAACGTGACTTCAAGGCAGGAAGATAATATGGCGCAGAAAGATTTTTTTTTTCCTAAACTACAATTTTGTCTCATCATATATCAGCCGATGGACGTCCACTGCTGGACATAGGCCTCTCCCAAGAATCGTCAACGACCGGTCCTGCGCTGCCCTCATCCAACGGTTTCCCGCCGCCTTCACCAGATCGTCAGTCCACCTTGGGAGGGGCCTACCCACTCTGTCCTTTCCGATACTTGGCCGCCACTTGAGAGCTCTTCGGCCCCATCGGCCGCAATGTGCTTTGCCCAATATTTATCGCTTAATTCGATATTAAATAAATTAAGGAAAACAAAAAACCCGACTGCATAAAAAACCTATTAACTGAAAAGAGAAAAACAAGCTCTATAATCACTAATCAGTTATAACAGCTTTATTTGAGCTATAATAATTTGAATGTTATTAGGTAGGAATCGCAAACGGGGACGAAGAAGATTTTTGGTTAGTTGTTGGTTTGTCCCCGCCTGCAATACCTATATATATATATATTATATAGTTTTGGAATCGTCTGTTTACTAGCTTTCATTTGATAACCATATTGTAATTTTTATTTAAAAAAAAGACGCGATATCAAAATAATATAGCCTATGTCACTCTCACAATTTTTACGATTCTAATGACACCTCAAACGTTAAAATCCATCAAGCCGTTTAGGCTGTAGGCCGTGCCAAAGAAATAGACATACAAACATAAATACATACGCTCGAAAAACATAACCCTCCTTCTGGCGCAGTCAGGTAAAAAAGGCAACTGTTTATATGAGTGTGATCCCCAAAATAAACAATATTCTAACGCTCTCTAAGCTTATACTTTGCACCACAATTTAAGGGTATCCCGGGGAAATTACACAAGGAAAACGGCCCTACTTTCAATAAAACTGTCGTCTTTATTTAACAGGGCAAAAGTTATCTCATCCACCATTGTTAGGGAGGAGGGTAAAAACAGAGTTTTTTAAACGTAGTTAGCAGACCATAGCGTCTGGGTGGAGACAGGTTAAACTCACTTTTGAACTAAACTTTATTTCCGACCACATCATTTCTTTCAGTGGCAATTAAGCAAAGGTTGGCGTAGTGGAGCTTCGGTATTAGAAACGATTACCGAAGTTAAGCAACGTCAGAGCCGGTCAGTCTTTGGATGGGTGACCGTTTAGTGGTATTTCATCTCGAGCGTTTCCGTGCTTCGGAAGGCACGTTAAGCAGTTGGTCTCGGATAGTTCCGTCAGATAGCGTTGTAACTATTCGTTAAGCCAGGTCGGAGGCCTATAATGGTGGCTTGAAAATTCTCTGACAGCAAATTGCCTCCACCAACACGCACTGGGCCCGAGTAGTGGAGTATGGCCCACTCCCTCTCACCTTTATTCGTGAGAGGAGGCCTTTACCCTGCAGTGGGATTCTACAGGCTATAGCTTTCCTACTTACTTTCTCGTTGGAGTACGAGTGATTTTCTCGCGTCCATTTTCGCATTTAGAGATTACAGATTAAAATATCATAATTGATAAGAAGAAGATCAACAGTAAAACAAAATCGGCATCGAGGCAGACCTAGAAGAAGGTGGAAGAACGAAATCGATGGCTTCCTGATGAACTGGCCTAACGAAGTACAAAACCGGGACGCATGGAGAGAAGCCTTTGCCCAACAATGGGATAGCGACGGCTGATATAATAATAATATTAATAAACTCTATGAATCGCAAAAAAGAGGAATTGATTTCTTAAAATTATGACTACTAATAGTAATGTGTTTTGTTACAACCTGTATAGTAGTCTACCATACAGGGTGTAACAAAACACACTAGTAATACTTAAGGGGTTGCTTTATAACATGAAACTGAGCAACTTTCACTATGGAACCAACATCGAAATCGCGAAAACAAAACCCGCTCTTTCATACAAAACTGCAGTACCGTTTCGACTCAAATGTATGGGACAGTAGATTTTTTTTGTTTTCTTTGGCTCCATTGTGAAAGTTGTTCAGTTTTATGGTCTGAAACACCCTTTTAAGTATTACTAGGGTATATTATTACACCCTGTATAATGCGTAAAAATAAAAAAAATAGTTACAAACCGAATTGCTAATAAATTTCAGCTCTGATGACTTTTATAATTTTATAAACTAGCTAATAAAAAAATTTTGCCCGTGAATATGAGCTATATCATGCTTCATGTCTTTTATCTCGTTCGTTCGCGCGCAAATAGAAAGGGAGCTAAGGTGTGATAGCGCTGTATCAAGCTGCCATGCTAGCCATACAGTTGCGGAAATTTAAAATTTCTATAGGGTGTAAAATTACGCTGCTGGCAGAGCAAAATTTTGCTAAATATAGATAACGTTTTGCATAAACTTTTGGAGAAAATACAGAAAGTATCAAAATTGTTTAGGTCGTTATGTAGTGTTGCCATGTAAAGCGATAGTGGCGCCCTCATTTAATTTCTATTCTTTCCGTCCAAGCTGTAACAATCACTTTACAGACGACAACGCACAACTGACTCGCCTACGACGCGCGAGCGTGTGGAGACAGCATAACAGTACGCCCACGGTTTGCCATTTTAAGAAACCCGAAGCCAAATAGAATTAATCCGCGACGTTTACTTTAATGAAAGCCCTTGTTCCAAAGTTTTCAAATCAACAATGAAACCTTGCAAACCGAAAAGATAAATAGCGTAACCTATAGCAAACAAATGAGGCGCTCCTTGGCGAAGAGGAGCGTCGGTATTATGAGTATAAATAACCTACAGGGAATGTAGGCTCTTTTGTCACCATTTTAGCCGCCCCTACGTCGGGAGAGGCTAAAATGGTGTACCTTTTTATTTATAGTACTAGTGTACATACATACATACATATACTCACGCCTGTGTCCCATTGGGGTAGGCAGAGACAATTGATCGCCATCGACTACGATCCTGACATACCTCTTTTGCCTCTTCCACAGTCATAAGTCGTTTCATACAGGCTCGTCGGTTTCGGGTACTTTTGATCTGACCCTTCTTAAGTAGGCTGTCAATTTGGTCTGCATACTTACGTCTAGGGCGACCCCTTTCGACTGTTCCATTCACTCTCGCTTTATATATTTCATACGTCAGTCTACTATCACTCATCCTTTCCACATGACCAAACCATCTCAAAATTCCCTTTTCAATCCTTGTCACTATATCCTCTTTCAGTCCACACTTTTCTCTAATTACACTGTTTCTTATTCTATCATTCAAAGTCAAACCGTACATACTGCGCAAAGAACGCATTTCAACAGCATTTATCCTTGATTCATTCCTCTTCTGCCATACCCAACTTTCGCTGCCATACATCAAAGTTGGTGCCAGCACACCAGTACTAGTGTTTAGTTGCATATTCGTTAGGAAGTGTTAGGTTTTCATTGTATTGTTGTGTAGAGTCTCAAGGTTAAGGCACGATGGGGCTATTTGACCTTTTAAATTTTGATTTATCAACTTTTGGCCTTTCGTACTTTTGATCAAATAACCATTTGGTCTTTTAAAATTTTATATTTCGTTCGTTGTTCTTTTAAAATTTGATCAATGAACTTTTGGCTTTTTGATATGTAACCTTTAAAAGACCAAATGGTTATTTGATCACAAGTACGAAAGGCCAAAGTTGATACATCAAACTTTAAAAGGTCAAAAAAAACGATTGGTCAAATGGACGAAAGATCAAAAGGTTGAAATATCAAATTTTAAATGGTCAAGTTTAAAATTGTTCCTACCATATTTCAACAACTGTATACGCTCCATGGCCCAGTACTCAATAGCGATAAAACATTACCATTATTGTTTGTTTTACTTACAAACAAATACAAAACATCTTGTGAATGATGATGATTGAATTAAGTAATGAATACTACAATGAAAACAACATTTTATAAACCCCACGTACGTAATTTTGGACTTTGAAAAAGCTGTTATTTTAAGCCTACGTCTTAATTTCGAATCTGTTAAGGCAAAAGGGTGTTTTTTTCATCTTCGACAGATACTGTACAGAAAAATACAAAAAGAGGGACTTAGTACTATAGAAATCAAATGCCTGATAGCATTATATTACGTTAACCCAGACAATGTAAACATGTATTTTGTAGATATTTTGAACACATTGTCAGAAGATGCCCGTAAAATAGCTGAATGGTTTATGGCCCTGATTCCTTGCTGAGTAGGCGTTAAGTCGCCGATTTCGGGAACTAATGCTCGGCTTAGTTTGAGTTTGGTCTTAGCAAAAATTTTACTATTTCTAACTTTCTACTTTAGCTATGTAAGTATGTATGCATTCGTTATTTTTGATATAGGTTTAAATTCCACTGGACAGTTTATTTATGAAAACATTTTATATATAAGAAAAAATTTGTCGTTATTTCCAAAAAATTGTGATGTCCATAATTACAACACTCGAAACAAAAATAAACTGATATCTCCACACTTTCGGCTTAGTAGGGTCAACACGTCTTTCATGGGTCACTGTATACGTTGTTATAATAAAATCCCCGAGACCATTTTGAATCTTTCCGAAAACATATTTAAAACTCAAATCACAAAAGTCCTCTGTAAAAAAGCATATTATAAACTGGATGATTATTTAAATGATCAAAATGCTTGGGTCTGAGGTCACTAGCTTATAGTTAATTTACTTTACTGTATAGTATCAATTATTTTATTAAATTGACTATGTATTATTCTATACATAACTTAAGCTAAAGTTATGTATAGAATAATACATAGTCAAATCAAGAATTTATATTGTAATAGTTATTAAGTCGTGTTATGTTGTAGAGTTTCTGGCCGCATCTTCTCTACAGCGACAACACGTTCCGACGCGGTGGTAGCTTTAAAAAAGATTTGACGTTTGATAAGTGTGCTGTAAGCTCCTGAATAAATTATATTGACTTTGACTTTGATTCACTTCTTAAATAATGTTATTTGTAGTTAAAAATGAAACTAAGCCTTTGTAACTGCACTTTCGATTGCATTATAGGTAATCAATTTATGATAGTTAACGTCACGCAGCAACTGTGGATCTCCTTATGGAGTTTTGGAAATAAATTGTGTATTCTAGAATTCTAGATCATAATCATGTTGTAAAAGTAAATAAAAAATAGAAAAAGAAAAAGCTTTATGAAGCTTTGGTCGCTAATTATTATTTAAACGATTAAATACTGTACATAATCCTTTTAAATATTTAAAATTTGATATTTCAACCTTTTGATCTTTTGTCCATTTGGCCAATCGTTTTTTTGACTTCTTAGATTTTGATGTATCAACTTTTGGCCTTTCGTACTTTTGATCGAATAACCATTTGGTCTTTTAAAATTTTATATTTCGTTCGTTGTTCTTTTAAAATTTGATCAATGAACTTTTGGCTTTTTGATATGTAACCCTCTAGAGTGCCACAAAGGAACCTTACATACATAAGGAATCTTACATACATACAGACATACATAGGGTGATAAACACATTACGCTTCCTTTGCGTTACGCAGTCGGTTAAAAATAGGTTGACATTGGGCAAGCGCATCATGTGACCATTTTGTGCGCTCCTGGCCCCACAGGGACAAAGCTTTTAGGAGCACATAAAATAGTGACGTGTCGCGCTCGCCCAAAATCTCCCAAAGATTGTCAAACGTGATTATTCGGAGCTTTCTATCTGTGGATATTGGCTATGTGCACGACACTAGCGCCCCTAGCGGTGTCGGACCGCCGTGAATTATTTCAAGTAACATGTTAGTTAAAAGTTTGTTGTGTGTAAAATGTGATTTGCATAGATTCAAGCATATTTTACACAGCTTGTCCGACAAAAAAACAGATTTAGGGATCCGTTAGCGAAATATTAAGCATCAAAGTGAAAATTTTTGTTAGACTCAAGTGTCCCTGTCAAAAAGCCCCGTGACGTGAATTTCGACGGGCAACTATGGAACCCTACCCTGCGCGTGGCCCGACACCTGGCTGGTTTTTAATTCTACTTGTGTTATGGCTACGGAACCCTATCACGGGCGGGACCGACACACTCTTGGCCGGTTTTTCTAAGGTGTAATTCCGCATAAAACATTCCCAAGTTGTTGTAAACTCAAAAAGGCTAAATTAAGGAGGTGAGAAGTCCAAAAAGTTTTTATTGTTACGACCCTCGGAATTTATCTCGGGTCCATCGCGTCGCAGATGGCTGAAATTTTACTTTTCATCACTTTGTACTCGTTTTCGGTAAACATGGACAGCTTTTTGAGTGTTGACGGCTTGGTTAGAAAGTAGAGTTTAATTTTTAATTACTTTTGTTTAGGTTATAGTGACAAAATTTTAGAAGAATAAAGTGCTTGTACAGTCGCCATCAGATATATTGTAGCAAACAAGGTGGTTAAATGTATCTGAGCAGTGATAATTTTCAATAAATTCTTAGGATATTTTAAGATCTGTAAAAGTATTTCCACTGGAATTCGTATGTCTGACACAGTGAAATTGATATCTTTAGCATCCTTTTAAACGAAGAGTACCCATCAAACTGAACAACTATTACTATGGGAGCAAACCGATCGGAGCAAAAAAAATCTGCTGTTGCATACATTTGTGTCGAATTCCTATAGTAAAAGTTTTATGGGTAGACTCTTAGTTTAATTAAAAGGATGCTAATGATATCAATTTCACCTTGTATACTTTATTATATCATTAATTTAATTATTTTAATAATTATTATAAGCCGTGGTGGTCCAGAGGCGAGTAACCTTGATGGTTCGATCCCCGTCCAAGCCGACTCGTACCAATGAGTTTTTCAGAATTTATGTACGATTTGTAACACCACTGGCTTTTTGGAGAAGGAAAACATCGTGAGGAAACCTGCATGCTTCAATTACGAGGCATGTATTGTACCCACTGTCCATTGTAAGTGGCGACGGGCTCACCCCCCGTCTCACTGAACAGAGTTTCGGTACTACTGGTGAAACGTGGATGTTCTGAGGTTTCAGAATATCTCTGACTACCCCCTCGGGAAATATAGTCGTGAGCATGTGTATGTAGTTTTACGAATCTTAAAACACCTTTAGGATCATAGCAACATTTTCAAAAATTTCACAGTCATTCCCCTCATTCTGCAACACATTAAACGCTCCCATTTAAATAACTCCTAACATTGCAATATTATTTTTTATTCTATACAATAAATCAGGGAATCCTCAGGATTTAAGCGCTTTACAGCTAGTTCAGGTCGTATATTTCAAGAGTAAACGACCCGTATAAATTCTACTTGTGACAGTATGCAGCTGAACTTTGCGTTTTGGTTGTGAACAAACGTACAAATAGTGCAACTTTATCGTGAGTGCGGATGATGTTTTGAATGGTAATAAATTTATAGGTTTTAGTTTGAAGGTTTTAGTTTTGATACTGTCATGGAAGATTCACTTCGCTCGCTAAACTTAGCTTGTAACACCACAGGCAACAAAAAGCCGTGGTGGTCCAGTGGCGAGTAATTTTGCCTGCCGTGCAGGAGGTGATGGTTCGATCCCCGTCCAGAACGACTCGTACCAATGAGTTTTTCGGAATTTATGTACGATTTGTAACACTACTGGCTTTTCGGTGAAGGAAAACATCGTGAGGAAACCTGCATGCTTCAAGTTCGAGGCATGTATTGTACCCACTGTCCATTATAAGTGGCGACGGGCTCACCCCCCGTCACACTGGACAGATATTTCGGTACTACTGGTGAAACGTGGATGTTTTGAGGTTTCAGAATATCTCTGACTACCCCCTCGGGGAATATAGTCGTGAGCATATGCTATGCTATGCTATGCTATGCTAAACCTAGCTTTGTTGTGTGTCAACTGCTAAATGGATTTCATCTATACTTCATTCTCTTTGACTAATTATCATAAGGACTAGCCTTGCGGTAGCATTTCCCCTCTGCCACGGTATAAGCACAATTGATCTTGTGCATTTACGTTCAATTTTACACCTTATCACTAAACGAGACAGCCTATAATTGCGAAATAATAACTTCGAACTTAGAACGTTTGGGGTTCACAGGAGACTACTTTTCATGATTTTTAACATTCAAAATTAGAATCTAAAGTCATGGGGAATAAAATCCAAATTTGCGGATTTCATGTTACCTCGCCCCCCGCAAAAAGTGGTAGAAATGTTTGTTAGTAGAATTACACGCGTAACCAGTCCATATATAGTCTTTTCAATAGTCAAAGTTCATTCCAAATAATCACGACGAGATTTTCCGATTCCTATTTAGCTTTCTGGCCAATATAATTATTTCTAAAGTCTATATAATTATTCCTCGGTCGCTCCTGGTGGTCTATGTCTATATAGAGGGCAAAAAACCTAAAAACAATATTTTCGAAACTGCATAATCAACCCAAAGCGAAACAAAACGCGTATTTTTTACAAATAACAACAAATTTATGACAATGTTTACGGGGAGCTACGAGATAAAGAGCATTGAAATTCCGAATGAATACAGACGCAGCTACGTTCCGTTTCCTTGAAACCTGACCCGGGTTTTGAAGTGGAAGGGAACTTTTAACTTGCTATCTATGGCTAATGTTTTTCCCGCTTTTTCACCATCATGTTGACAAAGGATTTTGTCCCTGTTTTGGCAATAGAGGCTATCGTCACTTGACATTATTATACTTAAGAGGATATAATTCGAAACGCGCTCCATACAAACGTACTATGGTGATATTTTCTAAACTAACCAATTTAAGTAAATGAAATTTTTCAGTATCAATTTAAAAACAAATTTCTATGCTTGTATAGAGTCAGATTTTCGTTAAAATGTATAGTTTGAAAGTTACAGTGCCTCAAAGATTTCCATACAAATCTTTAATTAATTAGCATTGAAACTGTATATTTTAACGAAAATCGGACTACATACAAGCATAGATATTTGTTTCAAGATTGTTCTAGCAAAATTTCTTTGACTTTAATTGGTTAGTATTGAAAAGATCACCATAGTACGTGTGTATGGAGCGCGCTCCGAATTATATCCCCTTAATCTCTAAGGGTACCTTTTTGGCAGCGGGCAGAGTATTGGTAAGTGAGGAAACAATGCACCAATAGCGCGCTCACTCGATCACGTCATTGGGAAATTGGAGCGCGATCATTGGTTGATTTTTTTCTCGCTCACCTTGCTCAAGGGTACTTTTCCGCCAGAGCTGTGTGAGCTCTGGCAAAAAAGTACCCTAAGAGCCGACGCACACCTGCACGTCTAGTATGATTTCTCTACACGCGCGAGACGCGCCTTCGCTGCATAGAAAATAACCGGTTCCCACGCGTTTCGGAGAGCGAAAGCCGCGCTTGCCGCGACTTATAGTAAGGGAAAAAGCCGAGTCGCGCGCAAGTAGAGAAATCATGCTAGACGTGCTGGCGCCGGCGTAGAACATTTTTACTGCCAAACCATTATCGACTTTCCTCGCGTTGAAATAACATCAAAAATCAATTAACACAAGTTTTCCCTCAAGTTTCTTCGATGCTCTCGGAGTAGTTGTTTTAATTGATTTTCGATGTTATTGTAACGCCAGCAAAGCCGATAACAATTCGGCAGCGAAAAATGTTCTGCGCTGCGCTTCGCTAAGTGTACGCCAGCTCTTAGTGTTTGGGTATAATAATGTGCGAGGTAGACACAGTTCTGGTGAAAAGGCACCCTAATAAGGGTATCATTTCATTCACTTCTAGGAACTCCGCTTCGACTTATCCGTAGTCAAAAAATTCCTGGACATATTAGAGCACCCAATTTGTTTCCATTAGTAGAGCCAAAGTATTTTTCATTAACGGTAGAACTTTTGGTGTCGTCTTACCATGAAAGTTGAACCGAGCTAAGTGTTGCAAGTTTGCGCTCACCGACGTTTTAATATTCAAAGTGAAACTAATACCAGCTCTGTTACCTGCCAACTTTGAAGCGCTTTAACTATTTTTAAGTTAGCTCAAGTTTAGTTGTAAGTTTAAGAAGTGGGAGTGGTGAGTTAAATCATAGTGCATCGGATCGATAGAGCGATGGTAAATCATGAGTGTGTTTACAAGATACAATAATATAGGATCTTTCTTAATATTCTGACACTTTTTTAAGGGGATGATCAAACCGTCAAACTGAACAACTTTCTCTATGAGACCAATAACGAAATTGCGAAAAAAAAATCTGCTATTCCATAGTAAACTGAAATCTTACTCGACCCAATTGTATGGGATAGCTGATTTCTTTTTCGAGATTTCGACATTGGTCCCACAGAGAAAGTAGTTCAGTTTGATGGTCTGATCATCGTTCTAAAAAACCGTCAGTATATTAAGGACCCTGTATAGGGCTCGGATAGACTATTGGAATAATTTTATAATAAAAAGAAAAACACTATCTAAGAAGTGTATAATTCTGTTCCAGTCTCAACGATATGAATTTTATTATAAAAGGAAGGCCAAATTATCACCTTTTTGTACATCGCGTGTGGGACGTATGTTTTCCACAAAAAGGAAGCTATGAAAAGAAGATAAAATAAACATAGAATATTATTAGGGAACATAAACGGCCGGTAATAAACGTGCACTAGATTTTTATGTGTCAGAAATAAAACGTTGGTTTCTCTACACTCTTTTGTGAATTGAGGTATCATTTGAACAATAAAATCGAATTAAAAGGTGTAAATTTCTTTTAGGCCCCAACGGTAACTTTTATAGTTGGTATTACACCCTTAAAATAAAAGTTTAATTTATTATAGTAATCGGACGAGAGTTTAGGTAAAATGCAACCAGAATTATGAAATCAATATATAAAATGCACTTATTTGACTTTTTTGTTAGGGTTATTTTTCCTGTTAAAACGGCGCATGGTTAACAATGCGTATATAGGAACGTCTTAGATGTTCATACGAATATAAAAATAAAAAAACCAACGTATTTTACCATGTGCGCCAACTGCGTTTACGCGACACTCCGTTTAGAAAAGGTATGGCTAATATTACCACTATAATCTAGAGATTATGAGAAAAAAATCGATATGAGTCTCATAACTATACGCCAACTCTACGCTAAAAATTTTTGGTGGCCTGTTTCCCATAGCTGGACAATTTTTACTCCTTTGTAGTGGTGCGAAAATTATATGACAGCAAGTTAACCACTATCTTGGCTTCGCTAATGCACACTGCAAAGAGATTATACCTAATAGAGTGAGCCATGCCAATTGTAAAGTGTCCACTTTTCTTGACGTTTAGGTTTGAGTGTATGGTGTCAAGTAGTATGGACAAAAGGCACCAAGTGACATATGGCCTTATGTTTACTGTCACTTTTCACACACACTAGCTCAAAAAAAAGTGGACAGCCGCATAAATAAATATCTATAGTTCCATCTCCTTCTACTATTAAAGGTACGTCATAAGACAAAAGAGACTAACTACAATCGTAAATTTATGTGGACTCTACGGAGATCCTTCCTCTGAGGCACACTGTGACCATGTGACTCCCTCTCACCCAAGAAGATGAAATGCCTACATAATTTTTTGATGCTAAAAACTATGAACTTGATGACGTCACCATATGTATAGAATCGTAGAATGACAACTCCATGTAAAGAGCAAATGAGATGGAAGAATTCAGTGACGTCATCCAAGGTCATAGATGATGGCTTCAAAAAAATGTTTGTAATGCAAACTCCACCTCTGTAATTAAATACAAGGTGTTACAAAAGTTAAAATTTATATTTAAAATCAACCATCAAACTGAACAATTTTCTCTATGGGACCAACAACGAAATCGCGAAAGAAAAATCTGCTGTCCCATACATTTACCTTGAGTAGATTTGTATAGTATAGTATGGAACATCAGATTTTTTTTTCGTCATTTCAATATTGTTCCGATAGTGAAAGTTGTTCAGTTTGATGGTCGAAACCACACACTTAAATGTTTAATTGTATTTTTGTAATACCTCGTGTACAGGGTCTGACTTAATTATGCTGACAATTTTTTAGGAGGATGATCAGACCATCAAACTGAACTACTTTCTCTATGGGACCAAAAAATAAAGTCGCGAAAATATCTGCTGTTCCATACAAAACTGTAAATCTAGTCGAGTTACAATGTATGGGATAGCTGAAAATTTTTTCCTGATTTCGATTCTGCTCAAAAATTTTCTTGGTAGATCGCCGTTTGTGACACCTACCAAACATGGAATCAAAATCATAGATTTTTATTAGTTTATTTTTTTCGTTTAAACATTTTTTTTACGCGTTGATAATTTTTTTTTTACATATATTGGTTGTGGCATATTTTGGATTGACTTTGATATCAATAAAATATTATAATATTCCTTCAATCACCGATTATTTGCTATTAAGATAAGGGGAGTTCCATTGTCTATCTCCGAAGCGCAATATCAAACCTTCACCAAATTAAATTTAAATTCAAATAAGGGACTTACTCGGGAGTAGTTTCTACAGAAAGGAAATATCAAAGTCGGTCAAGAAGTGAGTGAGTCAGATACGGAATAGATTCCATGTCAAATTTATAATTAACTAGAGTTTACCCGCAACTTCGTCCGCATAAATTTCATACCAGATTTTAAGTCAAACCATAAGCTAACAAACAAAAAATTTTTCATAAAAATTGGTTCGTAGTTTTTGCGTGATGCTCGAACAAACGCACAAACAGACAAAAAAACAGACAACGTTTCTAAAAATTGTTGATTCGGTGTCAGGGACACCTAAAAACCATATAGTTATCTTTTTCTCTAAAATATCTTCAATGTACTATCTCGGAATTTTCCGCTTGATCACTTAAAAAAAAATCTCATAATTTCGCGCATAATTTATTGTATGGAAACTATTACTTCATTGGTCTATTCATTATTAGGGCGGCGCTAGACAACGCTTTTATTTTTTAGTATGCAAGCAAAAATGAGCCTAGTGGTGGTTAGGCGGAAAAGTCCGCGATAGTACAGACACACTTCTGTTACAGTTTTATAATATTTTAGATGTATGAACAGATTCAGCAACTAAAGTACCTAAATATACTAGAAATATTTAAGCAACCGACCATGAAAAAGTCAACATTTCATCAAAAGTAACACATATTTAAAATAGTACGAGCACTAAAAAAACCTCACTTACCCTTAAGTACACTCAGCCGGCCGGAAAAGTGGTAAAAAATACAAAAAATTCTCATTCGGCATTCACGTAGGCGAGTCACGTCTTCAATATTGGGATTGGCTTCGGATCGCTATCAATTTTTCTTGAGAACAGACTCAGATTTAATTATTCAGAGACCTTCGGTATGTGATGGCTGAAATAGTGTGGTACGTGTGCTCCGACGAAGGGAAATAATGTACGCTAAATAATGTTTCCAACCTTTTTTTGTGAGGATAGTCACTATGATGGAGGTCGACAATAAGCCGTTGAAGTAACACATTTGTGGAGTGTGGAAAACGTAAACGTAACATCCGACACGCTCTTGAACGGTTTTTTAGAAATTAGGTACGTAGCCTTTATCCGCGAAACGAAAACCGTGGATCCAAAATATCCCTGATTACCCTTCTAGTCGTGATCATATGCTTTATCCATTTTAATAATATTTTTAGCTGCCTGCTTGTTACGCCCACAATATACCTTAAGAACATAATTGAGTATTTGACTACATACCATATCTTTTATTTTTATCTTCTTAGTAAAAAAAGATTCGAAAATAACGCTAAACTCCCATTTTCATTGAGTTTTTAGCATGAATATTTTTTTATAACAAGATAAACTTTAAAAAGTAAAGAAATGATGATGACGTCACAACTCAGAATTGAGTACAAATTTCATACAATGCGCACGTTTTGACGTCCGATAAAGAGTAGCTAATTTGACTAGTTGTCAAGTAGCCTATTATAATTCGTTCAAATTAACTAGTCACCAACAAATCAAGCAATCTATTATGCTGCTCTTAGCTTCTAACTATGCTTGATATATCTAGATATAGATGCCTTGTTAATTTGAACGAGTAGTCTTACAAAAGCGTTTGTCTTAATAAGGAAGAGATTAACCTACTTGTGAAGTTGTAAAGCATGTTTTTAAGTTATTTGAAGTTATACTTTTTTCTATCTTCATTCTCTTTCTCTCAACGTTATGTATTCTCTGAGCTATACTAATTATGAATTTCAAAGTGAGTGTCTGTCTGTTACGCAACTTTTAATATTTTACGGACCCTTACAATATTTTTCATAATTTTGTGTTCCCGATATTTTAGCAAATATGTTTTTTTTGTCATGTATATATTATCGTACTGACAGCTTTAAGACGTAATTTTTATTACTTTGCAGAGAAGATGCTGCCAGAAAAGTGTTGTAACTGTCAAAATCAGTGATTGACGTCACTTCATCCACGTCTAAAATAATCAATCTATTTCAAAGAAATCTGGCAGAGAGATAGATCGTGTGAGAAAGAACGTAAGCTCCAAAAAAATAAAATAAAATATGTATGAAGTCTGATAAGTGTACCAAAAGCCAATTGATACTTAAAACTTTTATTTTTCAGAGAAAATTAGTGGCAGGATCGACTAGATGAGAAAGGCCGAGAATAGAGTATTGTGGCACTTCTTTGGAGAGGCCTATTTTAGGCCTGAGGCTAAGAAACGCGTGATTTACGTTGAATCCGTCTAGAGACAAAACAGTTTATTTTTTCCAACTGCGGGCATCCGCGTCCGATGTCTGCAGCACGCAAGACACCGCAGTTTTTCGTCCGATGTGAAAATTTAATTTCTAACCGCTCCGCGCACGGCATCCTACGAGACGTGATGTGCTCGTACGTGATTTATTTCGGTTGACTGTACTTTGGGGTACTTGTGTAAAAATTTTGTGGTAAAGTTTTTATTTGAGCAGAAGGTAATGAGATTTCCCGTAATTCAATAGCAGGTTTTTCCAGTGAGCCGTGTAAATTGCGTTAGGCGAAAAAGTTTATCTTTTTTTGGTCAGCTTATTTCGCAATTTTAAATAAATAGATCTAGCATATCAAACACGGATGTATTTTTAAAAAGTTTTCTAAAATTTTAAAATAATTTGTATGTATGTGGTCATGTTCTGGCTACAGACGAATATAATGGACATGAATGGATGGATGAATGGACGAAAATAAAATGACAATACACATTAAAATATATTCTGTTATTAAAGGTACGCATAGCATAATTATGCTCACGACTATATTTCCCGAGGGGGTAGTCATACATATTCTGAAACCTCAGAACATCCACGTTTCACCAGTAGTACCGAAACTCTGTCCAGTGTGACGGGGGTGAGCCCGTCGCCATATAATGGACAGTGGGTACAATACATGCCCCGAAATTGAAGCATGCAGGTTTCCTCACGATGTTTTCCTTCACCGAAAAGCGGTGGTGTTACAAATCGTACATAAATTCCGAAAACTCATTGGTACGAGTCGGTCTGAACGGGGATCGAACCACCGCCTCCTTCACGGCAGGCAAGGTTACTGGACCACCACGGATTTACAGGTACGGTTTCTGTTATTAAAGATCGAAATCGAAATCAACGATTATCTTTGCGATTATTTAACAATAACTATTAGTCGAGTAAATATAATTTTATCCGTGAATGAAGAGCTCGTTGGTGCAGTGGAGCTTCGGTATTGGAAACTATCACCGAAGTTAAGCAATGTCAGGTCCAGTCAGTCTTTGGATGAGTGACCGTTTAGTGGTATTTCATCTCGAGCGTTACCGTGCTTCGGAAGGCGCGTTAAGCAGTTGGTCTCGGATAGTTCCGTCAGATGGCGTTGTAATTATTCGTTAAGCCAGTTCAGAGGCCTATGAAGGAAAATTCTCTGACAGCAAGTTGAACACTAACTTGCTTCCACCAACACGCACCGGGCCCGCGTGGCGGAGTATGGCCCATTCCCTCTCACCCTTATTCGTGAGAGGAGGCCTTTGCCCTGCAGTGGGATTCTACAGGCTATAACTTAACTTATTAAAGGTACATGAATTTATATCGATTCTGCATCCAATTCTAGGATTTCTAGTCGAGTGTTAGTTACCTGAATGTAGAGTTGGTAAATCAGCGACGTATATGTAACGCTAGGTATATACCTACCAATCTATGTACCTATATGCTTGGAACACTACGAAGCTATCAGACGATCAAGACAAAGCTAGTTCTGATTTCCTGGTTCATTACAACGATCTACAACTGTTTTACTGGATGAGACAAGCTTAATTCTCTAAGAGCCAATTACATCAACATGGGTTACCAATAAAATAGAGTTGTGAAGTTGTGGCAAACTGAGAGGTGGCAGCCCCAGTTTTTCCAGTTCTTTAGATTGGTCTCCTTCAGATGGCACCTCATTTATTTCCCAAACAGATTGGTGGAAAAAATGGGACCATAAAATCATCATGGTAAAGGCACTTGCGGCAAGATTTTGCTAGGCAACCCGGCGGTGTTGTATGAACCTCTGTATAAACATTCACTTAAATCACATTTCGTTCACCAAACAAATAGGTGAATAATTTGACGGTCTGTATTGTCTCTTTGGAAGGGTTGTGGAAGAATTTAGTGAACCGATAAACCTGCAAAAGGTAATCCTTGCTAGTGGTCATTGAATCGAAACACTTCCAGTAACAAATAACAGTATGTACACTCAGCGATGTTTAGCAGATAACGTTAGGGATTTACGAAGTGCATTGTACGTGAACAATACTCGCGCCGGGAGCCAGGTAATCTAAGTTTACTTATCAGAGGCTTCTGTTTACCTTTCGATATCACTGCAGCGTGTCGATTACATGCATTGTGTTTATATTGCAGATAGGTTCATAGATCAATGGTAGTATTTATCAATAGGAAAAGTAGGGTCGGCGGCGGAAAGAGCATAATTATTGTTTCTTGCCTTTTACTTGTGCTTTTGCTGTAGAAACGGTAGGTCCATGCGGGCAAGAGCAAAAATAAAAATTTCTAATAATATCACATAGATCGCTTTTTTTGACGTCATTTTTTAACTCTACTGTCGCGTTGGATGTTGTTCCTGATATCCTGAGAAATCGAATCTTTTAGTCACCCCGACTGCGCCAGAAGGAGGGTTATGTTTTTTGAGCGTATGTATGTAAGTATTTATGTATGGTTGTATGTCTATTTCTTTGGCACGCTCTACAGCCTAAACGGCTTGATAGATTTTAACGTATAAGGTGTCTTTGGATTCGTAAAAATTGTGAGAGTGACATAAGGTATATTATTTTAAGATGGCGTCTGCAAGTTTTTAAATAGAGGGCGAAGAAAAACATTTTTTTTGCAAAAAAATACAATATGGATATCAAGTGAAACCTAGTAAATATCAGATTCCAAATATATAGATACTATAGTACTTTCATGCTACCTTTTTTAACACAAGAGCAAAAAGTAAGAAATAAACTTAATTATAATTATTACAACCAACAAATAGGTAGGTTTTGTAATTTTTCTTTGTCCCCGTTTGCGATACCTCCCTAATAACATTCACATTACATTTGCACAAACAAAGTTGGTATAGCTGATAAATAATTAATGAGCTTGTTTTTTTATTTTCAGTTAAGTAATAGTTTTTTCATACAGTTCAGTTTTTAGTTTTTCTTAATTTATTAATTTGAAAGCAATGACCTTGAAATGTTTTTTCGTAGTCTCCTCGTAGTACCTACGATACCCGCGACACAGCCCGCGATAAGAATCACGCCCTCTACAAGCTTCACGTTGAATTAACTGAAAACCTATCAACCCGCTTTTCACATTTTCCTTTCCTTGGAAACTTAAGCCAACTTATACCGAGTAGTACTAGAAATATCCGATAGAGTGAGCTGCTCCCTTCTAAAAACTGAAATGCCCCTGAACAAACCACCTGTTCACAGATGTCGCTACGCATGTACAATTAAAGTACATCTTCAAATTCATACGTACTCGCGACCTAAATTTTTTTTCTTTTTAATTATTTGGGGCTTTTAACCCTGAGGTTATGCCAGCCCGCTACAACAATGAACAATGTTTTAAGCGTTTAGGACTTCAGAAGTTGTCGGTAAAGGGCGCCCTCATATGACGTACTCTGATCAAATCGGTTACGTCCAACAAAAAGTTGAGATGCAGGTACCGATGGGCATGTTTTAGAAGAAGTATGTATAAGTGAATGAGGCGAAAGAGATGCAAGCCTTTGTCTCTGCCTGCCTACTCTACTAGGAAAATGGCGTTATGTGTATAGCAAAGAGATTATACCTAATAGAGTGAGCCATACCAATTGTAAAGTGTCCACTTTTTTGACGTTTAGGTTTGAGTGTGTGGTGTAAAGTAGTATGGACAAAAGGCACCAAGTGACATATGACCTTATGTTTACGGTCACTTTTCACACACACTAGCTCAAAAAAAAGTAGACAGCCGCATAAACAAATATCTATAGTTCCATCTCCTTCTACTATTAAAGGTACGTCATAAGACAAAAGAGACTAACTACAATCGTAAATTTATGCGGACTCTATGGAGATCCTTCGTCTGAGGTGACATATGGCCTTATGTTTACGGTCACTCTTCACACACACTAGCTCAAAAAAAAATTGAAAAGCCGCATAAACAAATATCTATAGTTCCATCTCCTTCTACTATTAAAGGTATGTCATAAGACAAAAGAGACTAACTATAATCGTAAATTTAAGCGGACTCTATGGAGATCCTTCGTCTGAGGTGACATATGGCCTTATGTTTACGGTCACTTTTCACACACACTAGCTCAAAAAAAAATGGACAGCCGCATAAACAAATATCTATAGTTCCATCTCCTTCTACTATTAAAGGTATGTCATAAGACAAAAGATACTAACTACAATCGTAAATTTAAGCGGACTCTATGGAGATCCTTCCTCTGAGGTGTATAGTAATTTTGACAATCGGTATTATTTTGTTAGCCATTAATTTGCAACGGTTTTTTAAACTAAAATAGTTAATAGAAACAATTTGAGAGGAGGCTTGCCGCCATTAATCTCTTCGGTCGGTGTTGTATTTGATATTCGTGAAAAATTGGTTTTAGTGGTTTTTGTGACATAATTTCGTACGGATTGAGAACCAAAAAGTTGCGTAAATCGACCAACATAACAGGAATCTCAATTATATACGAAGAAAGAACAAAAGTTTTGGTGCAAGTTTACTCGTTCATGGTGATTTTGGCGGCTACGCGCGAGTTTACAAAATCGACCACAATTTCATCGTCATCTTTCATCTATCATCCCATCATCATCAGGAAAGTTTTGCACGGGAGTCGTGAAGAAAACAACGGGCTTTGTTTTTTAATTACCTAAATTAGTTTTTCGTGGCTATTATTTTGTTAATGTGGTGGATTTGTTTAATAATGTGCCATTAATGGAGAACAATATAGTAAAAGTGATAAATAAAGAAGGCGCTCCCGTTTGATTCGGATTGATCCTTGCGTAAAACTCTCCTCAACATTGGAATGTGTGTACCACCCTCGCATTTCAGGAATTAGTCACTGACCATTACAAGTGGCGACAGGCTCACTCCCCGTCATACTGGACAGAGTTTCGGTACTACTGGTAAAACGTGGATGTTCGGAGGTTTCAGAATATCTCTGACTATCCCCTCGGGGAATATAGTCGTGAGCATATGCTAGTATTAGTGTGTAATAGATTTTGCATACAATAAGAAAAGTCCTATAAAACCGTTTCCACGGTTTATCTCAACTCTCAATAATAGTTTATAACATAAAACAATACTTAATACCTATTTATTGAATAGAGTTGAGCAGATGAATTTTAAAATGAAGATGATAAATCTACCAAATTTTCGTTTTCTTTCTTCAGTTCTCAATGACGGTGGCATTTCATTATACAGTATTGGCAATTTGCCTATTTCAGTATTTAATATCATTTGACAAATTGAATCGCAGTCTACTGCAAGTCCACTCCCACGTTCCATCTAAATGTAATTTCTAGCTACCGACTGTCTGCTGAGAATATCACTAATTGTCTGATCATGGTGGCATGGTGAACAACTGTCCTGTATTTTACAGGACGTCCCGTTTTCAGTCATCATTTTGTCCGAGTTCTAAATTTAAAAACAGTAAAACGGGGCGATACTTTGTTATGTACTTGACCTCGTGAACGCATGAAAGGATTAACTAATCAATAACGCACATCCTAAACTCCAAAAAAGATCTCGTAGTGAATCTCGATTATAAATGGCTCGAATTGCCCGCTTTTGAAGGATAACTTCTATAGCACGGCCCCACAGCAGAATACCATAACACATGATACTATGGAAGTAGCTGAAGAACACAAGCCTCGCAGTAGCTATATCGTTTAGCTATCTAATTTTCCGAACTACATAAACTGCCGAGCTCAGCCTACTCGCTTGGGTTTCTATATGTGGACCCCATATTCAATTCAATTCAATTCAATATAATTTTATTCAATATAGGAGCTTACAGCACACTTATCAAACGTCAAATCTTTTTTAAAGCTACCACCGCGTCGGAACGTGTTGTCGCTGTAGAGAAGATGCGGCCAGAAACTCTACAACATAACACGACTTAATAACTATTACAATATAAATTCTTAAGCTAAAGTTATGTATAAAATAATACATAGTCTATTTAATAAAATAATTGATACTATACAGTAAAGTAAATAAACTATAAGCTAGTGACCTCAGACCCAAGCATTTTGATCATTTAAATAATCGTCCAGTTTATAATATGCTTTCTTACAGAGGACTTTTTTGATTTGAGTTTTAAACATGTTTTCGGAAAGATTCAAAATGGTCTCGGGGATTTTATTATAACAACGTATACAGTGACCCATGAAAGACGTGTTGACCCTACTAAGCCGAAAGTGTGGAGATATAGCAGCTTCGAGTCAATCTTTATCCCTAAAAATATAGTATTATTTGTGAAATGCAATTTATCATTATCTAAAGCTATTTGATTTTCAGTGTTAATAACATTTGGTAGAGTGCATTTAATACTTTCAGTTGTTTTTGAATTTAATGCAATATTATTAACACTAAACCAATTCAGAACTTGTCGAAGAGTGTCATTTACAATGTAATTTCTATCATCAACATATCGTGCCTTTTCACTTGTTTTGAAAATAAGAGAAGTATCGTCAGGTACCAATGTAGGGTAAATCGTTTATACATATATCCCAAAAAGAGAAATGGACCCAATATACAACGTGTTAATGATTTATTAACACGTTATAGATCAATGCGTAACGCCCGTTTTGACTTATGAGCCAGATCAATTTATTCCATTGATAGACACCCTTTGAATTCTCTTTTCCAAGTAAGATTCTACCAGATCCAGAGCCCTTCCTTGAATACCGTAGTGGTTCAATTTGATCAACTTTGTTTTATGATCAACACAGTCAAATGCTTTGGATAAGTCATAAAAGACTCCGATTGCATTTTGGTGCTCCTCCCAAGCGTTAAAGATATGCTGAACCAGCTTAACTCCGGCGTCGGTTGTTGAGCGACCCTTGGTGAATCGAAACTGTTGCTCATGTAGCAGCCTCTTGAACTTAAAGTGGGAGAGCATTTGACTGAGTATAATCTTTTTTAAAAACTTTGCTGAGAACGGGTAGAACTGACACAGGTCGAAAGTTACTAGGGTCGCTTTTATTGCCCGTTTTAAAAAGTGGTATTACTTTCCTGTGTTTTATTAAGTCGGGGAAAGTTCCTGAGTCTCTGCAGCAATTAAACAAAGATACTTAATAAGGTGCTAAACTTTTAATTACGGAGCTGAAGAGCTTACTTTACTATTACAAATGAATGATCATTGCAATAGTGTTTGATGTTAGTTTTTAGCGTTCCGTAGTCAACAAGGAACCCTTATAGTTTCGCAATTCAAATTCAAATTAGTTTATTTAATATATGAATAACATAACAGCAAATGCCAAGCGTTATACACATTACTTATAAAATAAACAATTAAATTTTACAATAAAACATCTAGAAAAACGTTAAAACGTAAGCGATAAACAATTTAAACAAATAAAAACTCCTTAACATAAAATCTCTCACAAAATTCCATACATTCCCTTTCAATCTGTCTGTCTGTCTGTCCGTCCGTCCGTCTGTCCGCGGCTTAGCTTAGAGAAGCTTAGTACTAGAAAGCTGTATATTAATCACGCCGACAAAGTCGTAAAATAAAATCTTTAAACATTATTTTTAGGGTCCCTACACGAAAAGTGGGAATGCAGATTTTTTTTCGCGTTTCCTGAGGTAGGCTCTTTAGTGAAAGTTGTTTAGTTTTTTGGTCTGAGTTTGCCGTTTCAGTCTGCGGAGGGCTGTCCCTTATTAGTTATTATGTTTATAATTAATGTACATGTAAAACAGATCCGTGACTGACTGACTTACAGACAACGCTCAGCCTAAACCACTGAAGGTAGCAATTTTTAAACACAAATTCTACAGGAGATGTAGAGGTGCGCTAAGAAAGGATTTTTCGAAAACGAACCCTTAAAGGTATCCGTATGTCTCATATTTTAACCCTAAATTCTGTCATTGTATGTAAAATTCACAGTAAAGTAAAAATTTGACACAGGGTTGGTCACCCTCGTGCTATTGTGTTTCAACTAAGTAAAGCAAAATGATATTTCAGAGAGCATCTAACAGTGCTACCGCTATTCCAGTTTACAAATTATTTTGTAGATTATTAGATTTTGTGGGCTACCATCAATTACCACTTGATGTGTCAAACCATTCTAAACCTTTAATAATTATGTTGAAAGTGAGCTTTGCTACCACTGCACTCTAAAAAGATAGTTGAAAGATTATGACCACCCCAATTAGATGTGGTGAAATAGAGAAGATTTAAATAAAATTGTATTATAATTTGAAAGGTGAATAAAAACTTATCTAGATAAAGGACGCCGGGCAAAACCACATACCGTGTTTAATCAATTCATTTCGTTACATAATGTTATATATGTAACGAAATGAATTGATTAAACCTATAACCTATAATCATTGATATTAGCATCTTATAAACTGGATGATTATTTAAATGACCAAAATGCTTGGGTCTGAGGGTCACTAACTTATAGTTTACTGTATAGTATCATTTATTTAATTAAATAGACTATGTATTACTGTATACATAACCTTAGCTTAAGAATTTATATTGTAACAGTCATTAAGTCGTGTTACGTTGTAGAGTTTCTGGCCGCATCTTCTCTACACTAAAAACACGTTCCGACGCGGTGGTAGCTTCAAAAAAGCTTCAACTAGCTTTAATAAGTGTGCTTCAAGCTCCTATATTGAATCAATTCATTTCGTTACATAATGTTATATATGTAACGAAATGAAACGGCCGACGTAAATAAAACTTTGCAATACGCGTGCAGAGTGAAATAAAACTAACAAAACACCGATCAAGTGCGAGTCGGGCATCACGTTCACCGGGAGTTCCGTAGCACACCAACACACAACATTATTAACTTATAAAATATATTTTTTTTCCGGAGTCATTTAGCGCGAGACCGATTCACGTGAGGTCGCAGCTTACGTTCCTCGTCGCTAGCTTAGACGCGATACTGATTACGAGTGTTGCATCAGTATTTAAGTTGTCTCGTACTTCACAATGATCATTGTGCATTTCCCCAACACTCGTAATCATTATCGCGTCGTGAGCTACGTGGTACGTTAGCTGCGACAGGCTACGTATACGTAGCATTTTTTTCTCAGTGCATAGATGCGATTTGCTACTGCTTTTTGACTGAATTTACTTGTAATTTTCACTTTTGAATCCACACTTATATATTACCACCACACAATATTTTCCAAAAACTTCCTTAATTTGTTCAGTTTAAAATAATAATGACCGCCGACAAGTACGGCTTCTAGAAAATGGCTGGTTCCAAAGTCACCATTGTCCTTTTAAATTTTAATAATCTTATAAAGATAAGACATAAACGAGATAGGACTGATTTGATGAGTCATTTTCAAGACATTTCCTTTTATACAGAAGCGCAGTAAAGAAAAAATGAGGGCTTCATAATAAATGTAGATTAAAACATGATGAAGAGCTGGCGAACCATAAAATGTTTTATTATTAACGCAATAAGGTTGAATTTAAGCGTCAGACTGAAGATGAAACTGACAGAAAAGAAATTCTCCATTTGATAGCTGAAGGGAAAATAGCGTAGTTTTTTTAGGGCTCCGTAACTAAAGGGTGCCAATGGGACTCTATTACTAAGCGTACGCTGTCCTTCCGTCCTTCCGACTGTCTGTCCTACCTTTAAAGGGTTTTATCTTTTGAAATTAGAAATTTTCACAGATTATGCGTTATTATGGCGGATTTTTTAACAAACTATAATAATTTAAAAAAAAGTTTTAATTAAGGGGATCCCAGGGGGGGGATTTAAATATATCCAAGAAACTAATTTCTTTCAAGATTTTTTGTTTTTGTTCTATCGTTATAAACAGTAATATATACAAGAGTCAATCTTGGTGCGATTAAAGTTCATATTCTAAGGTAAAACGGTCAAGTGTGTTGGGCTCACGCTAAGGATTTTGCATTAAAAAACTGGCTAAGTGCGAGTCGGCCTCGCGCACTGAGGGCTCCGTACTACCATACAATATTTAAAATAAGATAAACAAAAAACCGCCCCTGCAGTCCCCGCCTGCAATACCTACCTAATAACATTCAAATTATATTTGCACCAACAAAGTTGGTATAGCTGATTATAACGATATAGGGCTTGTTTTTCTCTTATCCGTTAATTACAATTTTTTTCGTGTAGTCGGGTGTTTTGTTTATCTTATTTTAAATATTGTATGGTAGTACGGAGCCCTCAGTGCGCGAGGATGACTCGCACTTAGCCGGTTTTTAATGCAAAGTAGCAAATAAATGAGAACCTGATAGCTAGAGAGTACTAAGACCAGATTATCTGGAGGCACGGCAGTACCCATTAAGAGAGATACACGAGTAGCGCATTGCCGTACCTTTTCTTGATGCGATTTGGCGTACCTAATTTAAAATGCTCTTTACCCAAAGGGTGCCAACTGGACTTTATTCATAAACTTATGTTGAAATCTATCAAGCTTCAGGGCGTGTCAAAGAATTAGGCATACATGGTCCTTCTTAATATGCTGACACTTTTTGAAGGGGATGATCAGACCGTTAAGCTGAACAACTTTCTCTATGGGACCAAAATCGAAATCGCAAAAAAAATCTGCTGTCCCATACATTTACCTCGAGTAGATTTTTAGTTTAGTATGGAATATCCGTTTTTTTCGCGATTTCGATATTGGTCATATAGTGAAAGTGGTTCAGCTTGATGGTCTAAACCACCCACTTAAATATTTATATATATTTTTGTAAAACGTTGTATACATCAATTATCTACTCGAAAAACATTACCCTCGGGGGGGCAGTCTGTTACAAAGGTAGACTACCTACGTAATTAAATGTTTATCAAACATAATCTTGAATTGGGTTATCATTACTTCTGCGAAGCCATGCAGGCACAGATTATTAATCATTATGTCTTATTTGTAGCGGCGCCGGCGGCGGAATTTAGAAGATATTATTTATTTACTGTGGTACAAATAAAACTTACTATACTCGTACGTTGACGTAAAGAGCTACGCGTGACGGTCGACAGACGTAACCTTTGACTAATTATTATAAGGACTAGCCTTGCGGTAGCATTTCCCCTCTGCCACGGTATAAGCACAATTGATCTTGTGCATTTACTTTAAATTTTACACCTTATCACTAAACGAGACAGCCTATAATTGAGGTTCACACGAGACTACTTTTCATGATTTTTAACATTCAAAATTAGAATCTAAAGTTATGGGGAATAAAATCCAAAGTTGCGGATTTCATGTTACGTCGCCCCCCGCAAAAAGTAGCAGAAATGTTTGTTAGTAGAATTACACGCGTAACCAGTCCACATATAAATAGTCAAAGGTTGGTAACGACGCGGTTCATAGATAAACTTATAGTCTAGGAAAAATAAGGTTTGAGATTGCATTAAAGACACTTTAGTAAATTGTGTTTGAAATAATATTACTGTTAGTTTATAACACTTTTGTCGAGATTTCGTGGTTATATAGGCTCAGGAACCTGAGAAATACCTTAAAATCGATATTAATGTACAAATGGCAAGCTTATTTCTAAAAATATTTCGACCAGCAAACCAGCAATAGAGACAGTTTATTATCAAAAGGCAAATTTAATGTGTAAAAATAAACAGTAAATAATTTTGGTTTGAGGTTATAATTTTTGAAGACTTACAAAATATTAAATATCTACCCAAATTAACGATATTAACCGTGGATTATTATTGTTATAAGTAAAACGTATTGAACGAAGCCATCCTGTACAATATCACCAGTTTTCCATTTTTTGTTCATACCTAAATTTAATGTTTTGTAAATGTCTTAATTATTCAATAATACAACATAAAAAATCGGGGATTATTGAGAATTTATGTTTTTCAGGTATGTATCTACTATATTCCAAATTTTCACCAAAAGTGCAATTAATGCAACCTACTCCATACAAAAATCCGTAGATTTCCCCGACTATTAAGAAAAAAACAGAAATTTGTCTATGACACAGAACAGTTACGCTGACGTTATACTACCTATATACTTCATTCCAAATAAGGAGAGACGAGATTTTCCGATTCCTATTTAGCTTTCTGGCTAATTCTGATTACCAAATGTATTTAATTTATTGGATACATATACTATCCGACATATCTTGGATGCTACTAAAGCTGTTATAAGAATAAGTGAGAGGAAGTTTTTCAAAGCTCTGTTTCTGTAATGCAAAACATATATTACATATAGCATATATGTTCACGACTATATTCCTCGAGGGGGTAGTCAGAGATATTCCGAAACCTCAGAACATCCTCATTTCACCAGTAGTACCGAAACTCTGTCCAGTGTGACGGAGTTAAAATGCGAATAACTTTAAATTTTAACTATAAAAATAATAAATTATTGTTTCAATCGAATTATTTTGTTATAAATCAGTTGGAGTGTATGAGATTTTGCGCTTATTTATTAACACGTTATATATATATATACTATTAATAACACATATTCATACAATGCTGCAAACAACACTGGACGTGCCATTGCCATCTCTGTTCCTAATTTCAATTAAACACAAGCTCATAAAACTGAAAAGTTGTAGTTCATTACAGAGGCATGAAATGGCAGCCCCTTTAGGTTTGGATTGTAATCTTTCGTTACTTACCTACTTTCTTTTAGTTGGGTTTTTCATAAATTTATTAAATCCTTTTGCGATTACAACATCCAGCGTGGGTGTTTTAAAAATTTTATTTTGGTTTAAAATGCTTTATTCATAATTTAATTTCAATTTCGACACAAAGACATTTTCTTCTATTCACTCCAACTTACACAAAACCAGACTAACTAATCTTTTGTATTCAATCTTTTTAGTCTAATCGAAATGGAATTCTATTTAAAGACAAAGTTTTAAGTGGATAAATGGGATTTAAGGTTGATCAATTCCACACATTACTAAACAACAGAAAAGATATACATAACCCTTAACCTTAAGAAAAAACAAAAGAGAAACATAACTTATATTATAACGGTGGTACAAACAAACGTGGTATAAAATGTTATACCAAGAATAAACTAAGAAATAATAAACAAAATGTCTAGTAAAAACCCGGAATAACTTAAAACTACACTCCATTCAAAATAGCAACGAAATTTTAAGGCAGTTTTGCATTGGCGACGGGCTCACCCTCCGTCACACTGGACAGAGTTTCGGTACTACTGGTGAAACGTGGATGTTCTGAGGTTTCAGAATATCTCTGACTACCCCCTCGGGGAATATAGTCGTGAGCATATGCTATGCTATGCTAAGAGGCGGAATTGCGAAGAACTAATAAAAAACACCATGTCCATTTGATACAGATTGTCGGGTAGTTACACAATAAGACCTGGGTCTGACTATTTATGAAATTCTATTATCAAATACTGGTGCAAATATTAATGATAATATAGCCATAAAAAGCTGTTGCTTCCTGTAGAATACACCTTTTCTACAGGGTTGGTTGAGGTTGATGTATAATAATAAAACACAGATATAGTATTCACTAGTGAGTGTGGCTAGGCGTACGTCCGCACGGCACGGCGGTCGGTGAGTGAATACCAAGCGAATGCACGATAGATATTCACCATAGACCGCACCTGCCGATAGATGGCGCTAACGGCGCTTTCCACATTAACTACTCTTTATTGCTGTACACTACATCTCTTTCTTGTTTTAATTTAATTTTTATATTTACTCGAATCTGCCACCGCTTCGGAAGGTATAACCGTGGAGAAGAAGCGGCGCAAGAAACTCCACAGTTGATCTAATTTCTTAAACCATATTAACAATACATGTTGACTGTTATCAATGCTATTACATTCAAACAAATCACTGAACATTTATTGAGACTACTTTGTTTACAGAAAATAGATTTTTCAAATAATGATTTGAAATTGTCAAACACTAAATTCAACGATAAACAATGTCTACGGAATATGCAATCTCATCGTATCAACACATTTCAATTATTTGTTACTTCTGTTCTATATTACCCATCCTTGTGAAAAAAAAATGTTTTTTTTTTTCTATTGATAAGTAGATAAGTAAAGTATACCTTGTTTTATAATAATTCTGAGGTACTTTAGTGTAAGTAAACATCTAGTTGATCATTAAGTAAATTTCAGTTGAATTAATTCTTAATTTGAAATAACTTCTTAATCACCACAAGATAGACAACATAAAATTTAAATCCAGAAATAAATATTAAGCTAGGTTTGGTAAGAAACAGTACCATTCTTAAATAAGAAACCTTTTTACTTATCCTAATCTTTATCACTAGCTTTTCCAGGTTTTTTTTATTTTTTATTTTTATTAACCTTCGCAAAGACTATAAGTTATCAATACGACTATTCCTGGCTATTCTCTGAATTATTGAATATTGTTATTGGTTATAATAAATATAAATACTTGATGTGTATTATACCTGCATGAATGCTGATATAACTTTGACTAACAACAATACACGGTAAGGTACACTAGGTCGATTTTGTTGTCAGCTATGTTCAGTAGTTACTTAAAATACATAATACATAACTAAAGAATCATAAGAAGTACTGTATAATACATTTTAATTCATGAATGTTGCATTGAGACTAGTTTTGACAAATCAGCAGTATCTATTTATTGGATCAGTTTAAATAGGTACTATTTTACTCAACATATACAAATAAAATGCTGATACCTAAATGGAAATAATAATCGTAATAATTTAACTTTTCATTACATTCAAAACATTAAAACATGTTGACGATATCAACATCGCGATTGAATGCTCTTTGACCTTTGCTGCTGTTCTCTGACAGCGTCGCAATTACTTAACAGATTCGCAATTTAATGCACAGTCGCAATTGAATGCTCTTTGATCCAATTTAATGCTTTTCTTTGACAGCGACGCAATTACATAACAAATACATATTCTCAATTTAATGCGCAGTCGCAATTGAATGATCTTTGATCCAATTTAATGCTTTTCTTTGACAGCGACGCAATTACATAACAAATACGCAATTAAATGCACCCGTAATTAAATGCATGGCTACTTTTAATTGAATACACCGCACATTCGTAACTAAATTTTCCGGCTGGCTTCTCGCAATCTAATGCGCATGTCTCATTTACTTCTCCTGTGCCCCGAGTTCCCCTGCCTTGGGCCGAATTGGGCATCCATAGTGAGATGAATTTCGACTAAATCTTATTCTTCTATTTCCCCTTTGGTCTGTAAAAGATCTACCCCATTAGATATGCTATGCTTTGGTTGTTCCTGAAATTGGACTGAATTTTATGTGGATGAAAGGCTTGTCATTATTTTACCATTTGTTAAATCATTCCGTCCATAAACACCTAAAATACAAAAGAAGTCTAGCCTACTACAACAGTCTGCTAGACTAGAAACCTGGGATTTTATTCCGCTATCTTGGTACCTACTCACGAAGATTGATGTATCAAAGGGTCTGATGGTGACCTACCCTATGAGGGAGTTATTTTGTCTACAATACCTATTCAGTCACTAAAGCAGTATTCTGAATCAGATTTATAAATGGGCAAAATAATTACTACAGTTCAACAATGATTAACTTGGTATAGTTAATTACTCCTATACATACATTTCAACAACTTCATATCAACATCCGTTAGAGCAAAACTGTTTCATGTTATCTGTAGTTAAAATGTATCTCGGTCATTGCATTATTTATTATTACAATTCCAATGAAGAGATCTTTGGTAATTTACAAAGAGTAGTTTTGTAATTTGGTTTGTTTACATACCTCCATATTTCTATATCAACATCAAAATTAACGCGACATGATGACCAAATTAGGAACTAGTTGTTAGCTACATGATACGCCACGAAATAAAAAGAAATGTAAGATATACCTATACTCCATTCAAAACAGCAACGAAATTTTAGGGCTATTTTGCATTACAGAAACAGAGATTTGAAACACTTACTCTCACTAATTCCTAGAACAGCTTTTGAACCTCCAAGATATGTCGGATACTTTGACTATTTATATGTGGACCGGTTACGCGTGTAATTCTACTAACAAACATTTCTGCCACTTTTTGCGGGGTAACATGAAATCCGCAACTTTGGATTTTATTCCCCATAACTTTAGATTCTAATTTTGAATGTTAAAAATCATGAAAAGTAGTCTCGTGTGAACCCCAAACGTTCTAAGTTGGAAGTTATTATTTCGCAATTATAGGCTGTCTCATTTAGTGATAAGGTGTGAAATTGAATGTAAATGCACAAGATCAATTGTGCTTATACCGTGGCAGAGGGGAAATGCTACCGCAAGGCTAGTCCTTATAATAATTAGTCAAAGGTCGGATAGTATATTTATCCAATAAACTAATTGCCTTTGGTAATCAGAATTGGCCAGAAAGCTAAATAGGAATAGGAAAATAATTAAATATTGTCCTCCTTTCTTGGAATAAAGTATAAGTATATACCTAAAATATTAGGTACTTTTAAATATATTTACACTAATAATGTTTTCCTTCTAAAAACCATAAATATATATCATTGGGTAAGCTTTAGGAAAATAATACTATTTTTAATTAAATGAACATGAATTATGTGCAACTGTTGTTTCGACTTTATTGCGTGGCGTAATATTATAGAAGACTATTTGGCACTAGAAATATATTGTACATTTAAAATATGATAATAATTTATCTATATAATCGTATACCTACAGGTCGGGTACTGATGATTAACTGATTTGGTTCAAGTACAGTATAGTGTACTTTAACACATACAAATGAATAAAGTAACAGTGCAGTGAAGTGCCTACAGTGAGTAGGTAAGATACAGAATTAATCTATACAAACAAGACACCACATAATTTACCTACTCATTTGTAATGTTCATAGTTGCTGTGCCCTACAGGGTCCATAATGATCTTATAGCTTATAAGTTAACATCTTGTTGTACATTACGGAATGCAATAAAATATTGAATATTGAGTATTGATATTGCAATACGTCATTACCTTTAGAGTTTCCTTGCGTAACTAAGCATAATCATGTATAGCATAGCACAATTAATGTCAATTGAATGACCATCTATACAAGCTACCAATAATTATTTATATATAATTATATGACTTGTCATTTGAATGACCAACTACAAGCTGCTGATAGTGAAATAAAAGTTGTTTTTATCAATTGAATGACCAGCTGCAAGTTGCTAATAATTATTTTATTAATTATTTGACTTGTCATCTGAATGACCAACTACAAGCTGCTGATAGTAAAATTGTTTGATTTGACAGCATTTGATGCCCAGCTAAAAGTTGCTAATGTCAATTGAATGACCAGCTGCAAGTTCCTAATAATTATTTTATTAATTATTTGACTTGTCATCTGAATGACCAACTACAAGCTGCTGATAGTAAAATTGTTTGATTTGACAGCATTTGATGCCCAGCTAAAAGTTGCTAATGTCAATTGAATGACCAGCTGCAAGTTGCTAATAATTACTTTATTAATTATTTGACTTGTCATCTGAATGACCAACTACAAGCTGCTGATAGTAAAATTGTTTGATTTGACAGCATTTCATGCCCAGCTAAAAGTTGCTAATGTCAATTGAATGACCAGCTACAAGTTGCTAAATCGAATTGAATGACCAGCTAAAAGCTGCTTATTTCAATTGAATGACCAGCTGTGCGTTGTAATAGTTATTTGTTATATATGGCAACTGATTAAACAGCTACAAGCTGACTGACAATATGAGAGTAATTGCCCTGACCATTTCAAAACTCTTAGCTATTCATTGAAGACATTTTCTCTTTATTATGCACTGAAGCAAGTAGGTATGGTTCAATCGGCGCCTTGGAAGTGGTCCTGTTGGAGGCTGGTTTCCCTGTGACATCTAGGAACATACAATCTGAGAACAAAATTTCGAAGCAGTATTATCGGTTCAGTTATGATGCTTGAATCACTAAGGTTTATCTGTAATCTACTCTCAATAGAGATGAGTGTTCTTTGTTAAAATGTGCGTAGGCAGGTACTTCAGAAACACTCAATTTAATATGAAATCACCTGATCATTTTCAGGCCGCAATCCGATCTTCAACCTTAAGTTACAGTACGTTTCGTAATATAGGTTTGATCATAAGATTGCATAGCTTTTTAGTACCGTTTGGTATTATAACAGGTACAAGATTCAGGTTGACTGAAAATCGAATCGATCGAACATCCAATTCTTTGCTTAAATAGCAAAAGAAACGAATTAGCTTCACCTGTACTGGGGTAATTGTATCCATATGACCCTAACAACAATGTTGCAAAGATAAGATCAACGTAAGGTCACTGAACTGGATTTCAAATTCATAAAGTATAGGATACGACAAATAAGTTCCGGTATCATATTATGTTGGTACAATTGAAGTTTGAATTGAAATAGAACAGACGATTACTATTTTGATTTTGTGAAATCTGTATGTTAATTATGCAGAATGTTCGATCCGTAGAATATTAATACGTAGAATGTTCGATCCGCATAATGGTCAATACGCAGAATGTTTAATTCTACGCCAACCTGGTATTATGGCATAAACATTGGCATAATTTCGTAATGCGTCACTAGGCATAAATAGCTATCGAAATAAACACACTTAGCATATCATGGTTACACTACAACATGACTAGCCTGTTCGATTCCCACGGGGGACACCTAGTGACATCTCAATTCGTGCGTTCCTCCCCAGTTGGTTAGGACATTGCAGGCCGAATCACCTCATTGTCTAAAAAGAAAGATGATTCCGTGCTTCGGATGGCACGTTAAGCCGTTGGTTTCGGCTACTATCTCTCACGGTAGTACTCGTTACAAAAACCCATGTAAGGCCGTAAGGCGGTCTGAAAAACTCGATAAGAAGAATAAGGAATGATCACGTGACCTTAAAGATTGATGTCCACAGCTGGCGTTCGTTTGTTCATCGTAGGCGTAGTCGTCACGTGTTGTCCCACACCTTCCTCCTGTCTCGAGTCTCCCCTCTTTCCTCCAGTACTCGGCAGTCGACATCCGGGAAAAGAAACACAGTATGTAGGTAATTCCAAATAAATCGATTTAACGACTCGGTTCACTCACTTCCCGTCACACTCGACAGAGCTCGACAGACCACTAGCGAAACGTGGACGTTCCGAGGCTTCATTCAGAATAACTCTGACCACCCCTACGGGGAATACAGTCGTGAGCATAATCAAATCAAATCGAGTTCCAATCGGGATTGAAAACTATATTTACTTTTCTTTTTGAAATATTTGTTTTTAACACTGTGTAACTGTAGGCAACAAACAAAACAACGCTATCAGACACCGTCTTCGATTGTGTAGCAAATAAATAAAACGCTTAGTGGCGTTTATACGCAAACGCAATTTGAATTTTAAAATTTTTCAACACTCAACAAACTAATAAGCACTTTACTCACGTGAATTTCGAATCCCATCCTCGTCGCCAATGTAGAATACACCTTTTCTACAGGGTTGGTTGAGGTTGATGTATAATAATAAAACACAGATATAGTATTCACTAGTGAGTGTGGCTAGGCGTACGTCCGCACGGCACGGCGGTCGGTGAGTGAATACCAAGCGAATGCACGATAGATATTCACCATAGACCGCACCTGCCGATAGATGGCGCTAACGGCGCTTTCCACATTAACTACTCTTTATTGCTGTACACTACACTTCCCAAAAAAAAAAATTTAAAGGAAAAAACCGGCCAAGAGCGTGACGGACTCGCCCATGATAGGGTTCCGTAGCCATTGTATAAGTAGAAAAAGAAGAAAAAATTTGGTTCTGTATATCTTACCTAAAAGTTTTTTTTCGTGCAACGCCATCTAGTTTGTCATTAGAGAACAAATCTATTTTGCTGGGTTTTTTCCGAAATTGGTTGAGCTACAGCATCCGTTATAATTGTCACTTAAAGTACTTACCTTAAGCTATATTTTAAAACATTTTTAGATTTTTCACTCCTGTATTTTAGAAGTTAGAGGGCCCCCCCCCCCCCAAAAAAAATAGGGCGTCCCCCCGGACGCCCTATTTTTGACTTTCAGCACAGATATCTCGAGAAAGAAACATTATATCGATTTAGTTTCTAAGGGAGTATTGTTCCATTGGACAAGACCAATCTAACGACATCTGACTCAATTTAAAAAGTTACAAATTTTTTCCAACTCCTCTTTTGTTATATGGAAAAAAAAGTCCAAAAAAATTTTTTTCTTCGTAACTACTACATTTCTGTTATTGGGTTACTGTTATTGGTCTTCATGCCAAATTTGGATTCAATAAGTGTAAAAATGAGCGAGTTATTGAGGTGGGGCATACAGACAGACAGACGGACAGAATAGACGAAAGTATAAGGGTTCCTTGTTTAACTACGGAACCCTAAAAATCGCCCAAGACCGAATCGGATTCGCGTACGGTATATTACCACCATACAACTTAAAATAAGGTTTCCCTAGTAATAGGGTCCCGTTGGGACCTTTTGGGTATGGAACCCTAAAAACGGCAGGAAAAAAAACACGGTTAATTACAATGACGAGGGTCAATATTGGGCGTGGCAGAAAATTACTGTTTTGTCTTATCGACCTGTTGTACTTAATTGTATATTAACAGGCAATTCGAGGTAAACTCGACGATATACCGACGACATAAGGTTCTGTATTTTACATACCTTATGTTTGCACAATTATACCTTTTTAATTTTAAGTAAGATTACAATATTACATTGTGTTCTCAAAACAAGTGTTCAGAATAGACAGAGAAAAAAGACATTGTAAAATTATTTGTTTTTCCGTTAAGAGGCGTTGAGGTGCTCTTTGCCGTAGTAGAGCTTCGGCATTGGAAACGATCACCAAAGCACAGAATATATAATAGTAACACATACAGAATGACCTCTCCCTACTATCACAAACTTCAGATACACTAGCCTTCAGGGGATCGAATCGAGATTTTAGAGGAGCCAGGCAAGGACACGCACAAACGCTATCTTGTGTAGTAGTAATCGCAAGTTCGTGCTATGGCGTACCCGGGGTGTGATCATCTTTATCGTCCGCACCAGATTTTAAGAGGCTATGTGAAAAAAATAGGATTCTTCAAAGCATCATATCTCATAAAGTACTAACAGTAAGAGTATGATTTGCGGATATGTGTAAATTGAACATATATTTGAAGTTTTGATTAGAATCAAAACACGATTAAGACACATTTTCTCGATAGAAAAACAAGCCAAAGTAGCCTCCGTCTTTATCGATAAACGCTTGGAAGAGCTAAACGGTGAATATTAGAAACAAGAGGCTTGATTTAAAAAAAAGAGATTGATTTTATATAAATTTTGATTAGAGCAGAATTGAACTTACATAAATAGTACAATTACAATTAAACAAAGGTTGTTTTATGCTTGCGTCGTTTCAGGCGCGCGCGCCACCCTGTCTCTTTCTCTCGCATAAGGCAGTAATATAAGCTGTCACACGCCCATTTCGCTTCAATTATTTTTCGACATAGGCCCTTAAGTCAAATCATAAGCTATCAAATAAAAAAAAGTTTCATTAAAATCGGTTCAATAGTTTTTGCGTGATAATGTTATAAACAAACTCACAAACAAACCGAATGTTAAAACGATGTAAAAGAAATCGCTGTCATATACATTGTATTGACATTTCAGGGGGAGATAAATCATTCCTATACCCCTGCAGGCTACGTCCTTGGACGGCGCATATAAAGGATCCTTCTTAATATGCTGACACTTTTTTAAGGGGATCAAAACCATCAAACTGAACAACTTTTTCTATAGCACCAACATCGAAAGAGAAAAAAATCTACTGTTCCTAACTAAACTGCAAATCTACTTGAGCCAAATTTATGGAACAGCAAATTTTTTTTTCGCGTTTCCTATGTTGGTTCCATAGAGAAATCAGTTTAATGGTCTGATCATCCCCTTAAAAAAGTGTCAGAATATTAAGAAGGACTCTGTATTAATTATGAATGTTTGTAAACACTGTGTAGAGAAATAAATTCAACTGGAGTTGTTTGATATACAATTCTTTTAAACATAAATTATAATCACAAGCCTCATAAATCTTGACGGTTTATGCTTTAGCACATAAGGCGTTATCCTCACTGAGTGGCGCGATGCTTATTGTACAATGTGTTAATAAATTAACGCAAAACTAGAAAGTAGTTTGATTAAAATCGAGAGCAGAATCGAATTATCATGGTTTCAACACAGGTATTTTTTTTTCAAATTATTAAATAATGCATGCATGCATGCATATGCTCACGACTATATTCCCCGAGGGGGTAGTCAGAGATATTCTGAAACCTCAGAACATCCACATTTCACCAGTAGTACCGAAACTCTATCCAGTGTGACGGGGGGTGAGCCCGCCGATTATTAAATAATTTGTTTGTAATATTTAAAAATTTCTGAACTCGATCTCAAACCACCGCTCGAGTACTCTAACCCTACTTACTACCTAAACAAGATTCTTAAAAAGTATCCATGAGCTTGTTAGCGCTTTCATTAATTGCTAAAATGATAACAAATCATTTTTGCCTTAAAACTTAAAATGCGACTAACTTTAAATTTTAACTATAAAAATAATAAAATTATTGTTTCAATCGAATTATTTTGTTATAAATCAGTAGGAGCGTATGAGGTTTTGCGCTTATTTATTAACACGTTGAAATAAATTTTTAACAGTCGCGGCCACCAATGAAAGTATTGTATAATTATAGTACTGTAATAAACTAACATTATTTTGTTAAATCTTATGGCCTAGCTAGCATCGAAGCTGATATATTTGACTCTAAAGGTTAATGAAAAAGTAACATCAACTCACTTTCAATCAATCGAAAAATATTACCTTCTCATAAAATATGCCGTAAAGAAATACAGAAGATACAAAACAAGGCGGTCTGTGCTAAAAACCGATTTCTCTCATATAAAATTAGAAGTTCATAAAATAAAATTCAAAGACACTGGAAGTATGGCGTTATAATCGTGCCAATTCAGCTGTCATATCGAAAGTGTTACGTGTTTTTCACGATTCCCTAATTTTAGGTAGCAATTTTTTGATTTATTAATAAGATTAATAATATGAGAGACGTTTTGATACCTCAAATTGATTAACTTTTTGTGCAGTAAATGTTCGATTATGTACAACAAACGAAAATTTTCAGTGCTATTGCGTATTTATTGGTAGATAACAACTATCCATTGGCAACACCACCACTATTAAACGTCATTTGACGAACAACACTTTTTACTGTCAATGCGACAGGTTTTTCTGAACTTTTAATATTGCCATCTACTGACCTTTCGATTTACTAGTCTTGGAAAACGCATCGAAATCTGTGATGTTTTTTAAAGTAGGTATTTTGAAAGGTCATCTAAAAACGTATGTAAGTTTTATTATTAAAAAATGCGAATTTTTCTCCATACAGCATACAACCTTACGCATACCCATTTGTCTTTTAAAAGGAAAAATTAACTACCTATACGAACAGAAGCAAAATCTGGTCAAGGTAGTAACGAAGGTCAGTAGACAGGCCACCAGGACATTGGTCGGATGACATTACGGGAGTAACGCTACAGTTGTTCAAATTATGCAAATTAAATTATTATTTATACCGATTTTATTCCTGACGAAGAAGCCATGATGAATTAGTATGATTCCGTAATGGCACAAGCATGACACTGCCTGTACGTGAACGAGCGTGGTCCGGTGACCTTGGGCCACCAAACAGCAACCTACAGAGAACAACTCACCCCGGATGAGTGTGTGCACTTGTTCGTACGTCCTCCAATGCGCGATGTGTGAGTGCACCGACAGCGACCGCTTGTATTAAGCTTGTTCTCTGTAGGAATATTTTACTCCACCGGCAGCAGTTGTACGGCTATCTCGCCTCACCCAAGATCTGTTTCCCGCGAGTCGGTGACAGACGAACGTGTCTGACTTATAGCAAGTCTATGGAATCTTGAAAATTCTCAGCAAGTTTTCCACCATCTTGCCTCCACCAATCTGCACTGAGATATGTTAATGAAGTAAAAGTGGAAGTAATGTAAATGGAATCACATCCTTTCGGTTTGGAACCCTTGTTGATTAGTTTAGGATGTGGGTTTGACTTAAGGTGATGATATACTTAGATTAAGGCTGGATTCGACCAAACTTTGATTTATCCAAGTGTTACTATACAAGGAATAATATCTTAAGAAAGAGGTCGTTTTATCCGTAACTTTGTGCAATGTGAGGTTACACATTTTTAATTTGTTCGGTTTATACGTCACTTATGGTTTTGAAATTAAATTACATGACAATGACGGACTTAATCTAAGAATAAAATGGGTATGAGTAAAGCTATTGTCATTTTTTTAACAGTCGCGGCCACCAATCAAAGTTTTGTCGAATTATAGTACTATAAAAAAAACATATTGTAATAAACACTTATGGCCTAGCTCGCATTGTAGCTGGGATATTTGATTCTAAAGGTTCATGAAAAAGTAACCAATACTTTTAATAATTCGTAGACGCGATCTTGAAAAAATATACCCTATGTCACTCTCACGATTTTTACGAATCCAATGATACCTCATGCGTTAAAATCTATCAAGCCGTTTGGGCTGTAGGCCGTGCCAAAGAAATAGACATACAAACATACATACATACATACTTACATACATACATACATACGCTCGAAAAACATAACCCTCCTTCTGGCGCAGTCGGGTAAAAATCAACTCATTTTCAATCAATCAAACGAAACATATTACCTACTCAGCAAAATATACCGTAAAGAAATACAGAAGATACAAAATAGGGCGGTCTTAGCGCTAAGAAGCGATTTCTCCCATAAAACCTTAGAAGTTATTTGTACCTTAATAGCACAGCTCCGATGCAGCCTAGCAATTACTGTGATGTTTTTACCCGACTGCGACAGAAGGAGGGTTATGTTTTTCGAGCGTATGTATGTATGTATGTATCTATGTATGTATGTATGTATGTATGTATGTATGTTTGTATGTCTATTTCTTTGGCACGGCCTACAGCCTAAACGGCTTGATGGATTTTAACGTATGGGGTGTCATTGGATTCGTAAAAATCGTGAGAGTGACATAGGGTATATTATTTCAAGATGGCGTCTACGAATTAAAAAAGAGAGGGGGAATAAAACATTTGTTTTTTTGTTAAAAATTACAATATGGGTATCAAATGAAAGCCAAGAATCAGACGATTCCAAATATATAAATATTATAGTACTTTTATGTTACCGTTTCGACACAAGACTAAAAAGTATGAAATAAACTAAATTATTAAGATAAACAAAAAACCCGACTGCATAAAAACCTATTAACTGAAAAGAGAAAAGCTCTAAAATCACTAATCAGCTATAACACCTGTATTTAAGCTAATATAATTTGAATGTTATTAGGTAGGTATTGCAGGCGGGGTCAAAAATAACCAACCAAAAATCTCCTTTGTCCCCGTTTTTTAATGTATTTTAAAAGGTCCTCAAAAACCTACGTAAGTTTTATTACTGGCCAATCAACAACAAAAAAATGGAAATTTTTCTCCATATAACCTTACTCATACCCATTTACTCACGTTTGGTCGAATCCGGCCTTAGTTGATAATTTTTTATACCGATTAAGAATAGAATACTCGTACGTTGACGTAAAGAGCTACGTCACGGCCCGACGGTCGACAGACGTAACCTTTGACTAATTATTATAAGGACTAGCCTTGCGGTAGCATTTCCCCTCTGCCACGGTATAAGCACAATTGATCTTGTGCATTTACATTCAATTTTACACCTTATCACTAAACGAGACAGCCTATATTGCGAAATAATAACTTCGAACTTAGAACGTTTGGGGTTCACACGAGACTACTTTTCATGATTTTTAACATTCAAAATTAGAATCTAAAGTTATGGGAAAGAAAATCCAAAGTTGCGGATTTCATGTTACCTCGCCCCCCGCAAAAAGTGTCAGAAATGATTGTTAGTAGAATTACACGCGTAACCAGTCCACATATAAATAGTCAAAGGACGTATCCAACGACGGTCGGACGGGTCTCTGTGTCAACTTATTTTTAGGGTTTCGAAGCTAAAGGGTACAAAAGGGACCTTATTATTAAGCCTATGTCGTCCGTTCGTACATTTGTCTTGTCCTATCTTAAGGATAGACAATGCTGCGCCCGTCCCATCTATCCGTTTTTTGACGTTATAATACAGACGAAGATAAACTGTGTCGTGAACTCGTGACCATTATTAACACAGCAAGTGTTTTTGTCATATCTCACTCCCTTTATAATTTTCATTGAATTGATCCGTGCTGAAGTTTTGGTAGAATAATCTTCGTTAACGTAAATTATGTTTATGTCAAAGAGATTATACCTGATAGAGTGAGCCATACCAATTGTAAAGTGTCCACTTTTTTTGACGTTTAGGTTTGAGTGTGTGGTGTCAAGTAGTATGGACAAAAGGCACCAAGTGACATATGGCCTTATGGTTACGGTCACTTTTCACACACACTTGCTCAAAAAAAAGTAGACAGCCGCATAAGCAAATATCTATAGTTCCATCTCCTTCTACTATTAAAGGTACGTCATAAGACAAAAGAGACTAACTACAATCGTAAATTTTTGCGGACACTATGGAGATCCTTCCTCTGAGGTTTATGTTTTATGCATTAAGTTTGTCATATCAGCTAGGTGTTATTTGTACATTGAATCTTGGATTAAATTAAAACAGAAAGATAGGTGACTGGTTTACAGCGCATGCACCGCCTAAATTAAGCCCCCGTCGTTAATTTCTTTAGTCGAAATAGGAGTAGCATTGCGTGATTGAGATACTTTTTTTTATTTCAGGTGAAATAAAGGTACCACAATGCCTTCGTGTGCTTTGAATCGTTGTACAAATCATTCAAAAAGAAAAAACAAATCACACGGTATTACTTTTCACTTGTAACAGACATGAAAAGCAGGTCCATTTTTAGAGTATGTAGCAAGAACGTTACCTATCTTCCTAATCTTTCTTTACACTCAGGCTGACACGATTGAAAGAAGTTAGGGGTGACTAAGGGAAATTATTTATGCAGTCCAGGCTAGCCACCCTTCACCACTTGACACCTCATAGGTACTATCATGAAACTTTAAAAATAAAACCGGTGAAGTGGGTTCCGTACCACTACACAATAGTAGTAGTAGTTTGTTTAGAATCGAGAGCAGAATCGAATTATCATGGTTTCAACCAGGGATCGGAAACCGGTTAATTTTGGAAACCGGTTTTGGTCATTGACCCCAAACCTGAATTGATTGCGGTTTAGTTTTCGGTTACCGGTATTTTAACCGGTTAATCTGTCAAACCGGTTTTTTACAAATTTCAATTTTGTTGAGCGGAATTAACCGGTTAATTTGAGTAAAAAACGAGCGCCATCTCTTGTAGTTACTGCATAACGGAACTCTCGCTTTTTCTGCGGCTTGCCACTACAAGGTCATAGCAGTGTGGGCCCAAAGTTAATTTTGTTTTGATTAATCAAGTAATCAAAGCCTTAATCTGATTAATGATTAACGATTAAAGTCCACGCACCAGCATGGAGTCGTGATGACTGGTTGGGTCAAATCTTGACTGTGTAGTGGATGGATGGATGGATGGATGGCTGTTGGTAAGTGGTTAGTGGGTGTTTTGGTTTGGTGTTTATTTGGTGAGTGTTTGGTAAGTGGCGGTGGATGGTGGTGGATGTTGGGTGGCTGGTGATGGGTGGCGGGTTTTGGTGGTGCGTTGTGGAGTGGGTGGCGGGTGCTGCTAGGTTTGTAGGTAGGTCGGGACCGCCATAATTAACTTTTAGTTTCCCAACCGATTGCTTCCAAAATCGATATTTGAAGGTCCACATGAACTTTAAACAAGAAACCGATGAGGGAATTAAGAAACGTAGACGCCATCTTGTTTGTTTTTCTACCGATTCCGTCCAAAATCGATATCTGAGGGTTTCTGCGATCTCCTACGACGAATGACAGATTCGTTCAGATTTCGGAAAAATGGCCGCCATTTTTAAATTTTTTGTTTTTCAACCGATTGCGTCCAAAATCGATATCTGGGGGTTTCTGTGATCTCCTACGACGAATCTGACGTCAGATTTTGGAAAAGTGGCCGCCATTTTGAACTTTTTTGTTTCTCAACCGATTGCTTCCAAAATCGATATCTGAGGATCCGCGTGGACTCCAAACACGGATCCGATGTCAGATTTGAGAAAAGTGGCGGCCATCTTGAACTTTTTTGTTTCTCAACCGATTGCTTCCAAAATCGATATCTGAGGATCCGCGTGGACTCCAAACACGGATCCGATGTCAGATTTGAGAAAAGTGGCCGCCATCTTCAACTTTTTTGTTTCTCAACCGATTGCGTCCAAAATCGATATCTGGGGGTTTCTGCGATCTCTTACGACGAATCTAACGTCAGATTTCGGAAAAGTGGCCGCCATCTTGAACTGTTTTGTTTTCCACCCGATTGCGTCCAAAATCGATATCTGGGGGTTTCTGCGATCTCTTACGACGAATCTAACGTCAGATTTCGGAAAAGTGGCCGCCATCTTGAACTGTTTTGTTTTTCAACCGATTGCGACCAAAATCGATATCTGGGCGCTTCTGCGATCTCTTACGACGAATCTGACGTCAGATTTTGGAAAAGTGGCCGCCATTTTGAACTTTTTTGTTTTTCACCCGATTGCGTCCAAAATCGATATCTGAGGGTCCGCGTGGATTTCAAACACGGATCCGATGTCAGATTTGAGAAAAGTGACCGCCATCTTGAACTTTTTTGTTTCTCAACCGATTGCTTCCAAAATCGATATCTGAGGATCCGTGTGGACTCCAAATACGGATCCGATGTCAAATTTGAGAAAAGTAGCCGCCATCGTGAACTTTTTTGTTTTTCAACGGATTGCTTCCAAAATCGATATCTGAGGATCCGCGTGGACTCCAAACACGGATCCGATGTCAGATTTGAGTAAAGTGGCCGCCATCTTGAACTTTTTTGTTTCTCAACCGATTGCTTCCAAAATCGATATCTGAAGATCCGCGTGGACTCCAAACACGGATCCGATGTCAGATTTGAGAAAAGTGGCCGCCATCTTGAACTTTTTTGTTTCTCAACGGATTGCTTCCAAAATCGATATCTGAGGATCCGCGTGGACTCCAAACACGGATCCGATATCAGATTTGAGAAAAGTGGTCGCCATCTTGAACTTCTATGTTTCTCAACCAATTGGTTCCAAAATCTATAATGTTAAATTTGAATCTAAAAAAAGTTGGCTAAATGTTGTACTAAAGTGTCAGCGGTAACAGCTTGTAGTATAGAAGCGTCTTGACGGTACATCTTCGCCTTATACAGCAAAACTGTCCTATTAACAGTATTGATGTAAATGTTTAATTCGCCATTTTATACAACTGTTATAGCCCAGTACATAACCTAACCTAAACCTAGCCTAATCGATTGAGAATTAAATAACTCTCCTTCTGTCGCAGTTGGGTAAGAAGTTCAAGATGTCCGCCACTTTTCTCTAATCTTACATCGGATTCGTGTTTGAAGTTCACGTGGAGATCATCAGATTTTCGAAGCAATCGCTTCAAAAACAAAAAAGTTCAAGATGTCCGCCACTTTTCTCAAATCTGACATCAGATCCGTGCTTGGAGTCCACGCGGACCCTCAGATATAGATTTTGAAAGCAATCGGTTGAAAGACAAAAAGTTTAAGATGGCAGCCACTTTTCTCAAATCTTACATCGGATCCGTGTTTGGAGTCCACGCGGACCCTCAGATATTGATTTTGGAAGCAATCGATTTAAAAAACAAATAAGTTCAAGATGTCCGCCACTTTTCTCATATCTGACATCAGATCCGTGTTTGGAGTCCACGCGGACCCTCAGATATAGATTTTGAAAGCAATCGGTTGAAAAACAAAAAAGTTCAAGATGGCGGCTACTTTTCTCAAATCTGACATCGGATCCGTGTTTGAAATCCACGAGGACCCTCAGATATCGATTTTGGAAGCAATCGGTTGAAGAACAAACAAGTTCAGGATGGCTGCCACTTTTCTCAAATCTGACATCGGATCCGTGTTTGGAGTCCACGCGGATCCTCAGATATCGATTTTGGAAGCAATCGGTTGAGAAACAAAAAAGTTCAAGATGGCGGCCACTTTTCTCAAATCTGACATCGGATCCATGTTAGGAGTCCACGCGGACCCTCATATATCCATTTTCGAAGCAATCAATTCAAAAACAAAAAAGTACAGATGGCAGCCACTTTTTGGAAATCTGACGTTAGATTCGTCGTAAGAGATCGCAGAAACCCCCAGATATCGATTTTGGACGCAATCGGGTGGAAAACAAAAAAAATCAAGATGGCACCCACTTTTCCGAAATCTGACGTCAGATTCGTCGTAAGAGATCGCAGAAACTCCCAGATATCGATTTTGGAAGCAATCGGTTGAGAAACAAAAAAGTTGAAGATGGCGGCCACTTTTCTCAAATCTGACATCGGATCCGTGTTTGGAGTCCACACGGATCCTCACATATCGATTTTGGAAGCAATCGGTTGAGAAACAAAAAAGTTCAAGATGGCCGCCACTTTTCTCAAATCTGACATCGGATCCGTGTTTGGAGTCCACGCGTATCCTCAGATATCGATTTTGGAAGCAATCGGTTAAGAAACAAAAAAGTTCAAGATGGCGGCCACTTTTCTCAAATCTGACATCGGATCCGTGTTTGGAGTCCACGCGGATCCTCAAATATCGATTTTGGAAGCAATCGGTTGAGAAACAAAAAAGTTCAAGATGGCGGCCACTTTTCTCAAATCTGACATCGGATCCGTGTGTGGAGTCGACGCGGATCCTCAGATATCGATTTTGGAAGCAATCGGTTGAGAAACAAAAAAGTTCAAGATGGCCGCCACTTTTCTCAAATCTGACATCGGATCCGCGTTTGGAGTCCACGCGGATCCTCAGATATCGATTTTGGAAGCAATCGGTTGAGAAACAAAAAAGTTCAAGATGGCGGCCACTTTTCTCAAATCTGACATCGGATCCGTGTTTGGAGTCCACGCGGATCCTCAGATATCGATTTTGGAAGCAATCGGTTGAGAAACAAAAAAGTTCAAGATGGCGGCCACTTTTCTCAAATCTGACATCAGATCCGTGTTTGGAGTCCACGCGGACTCTCAGACATAGATTTTGAAAGCAATCCGTTGAAAAACCAAAAAGTTCAAGATGGCGGCCACTTTTCTCAAATCTGACATCGGATCCGTATTTGGAGTCCACGCGAACTCTCAGATGTCGATTTTGGAAGCAATCGGTTGAGAATCAAAAAAGTTCAAGATGGCGGCCACTTTTCTCAAATCTGACATCGGATCCGTGTTTGAAATCCACGAGGATCCTCAGATATCGATTTTGGAAGCAATCGGTTGAGAAACAAAAAAGTTGAAGATGGCGGCCACTTTTCTCAAATCTGACATCGGATCCGTGTTTGGAGTCCACGCGGATCCTCAGATATCGATTTTGGAAGCAATCGGTTGAGAAACAAAAAAGTTCAAGATGGCCGCCACTTTTCTCAAATCTGACATCGGATCCGTGTTTGGAGTCCACGCGGATCCTCAGATATCGATTTTGGAAGCAATCGGTTGAGAAACAAAAAAGTTCAAGATGGCGGCCACTTTTCTCAAATCTGACATCGGATCCGTGTTTGGAGTCCACGCGGATCCTCAGATATCGATTTTGGAAGCAATCGGTTGAGAAACAAAAAAGTTCAAGATGGCCGCCACTTTTCTCAAATCTGACATCGGATCCGCGTTTGGAGTCCACGCGGATCCTCAGATATCGATTTTGGAAGCAATCGGTTGAGAAACAAAAAAGTTCAAGATGGCGGCCACTTTTCTCAAATCTGACATCGGATCCGTGTTTAGAGTCCACGCGGATCCTCAGATATCGATTTTGGAAGCAATCGGTTGAGAAACAAAAAAGTTCAAGATGGCGGCCACTTTTCTCAAATCTGACATCAGATCCGTGTTTGGAGTCCACGCGGACTCTCAGACATAGATTTTGAAAGCAATCCGTTGAAAAACCAAAAAGTTCAAGATGGCGGCCACTTTTCTCAAATCTGACATCGGATCCGTATTTGGAGTCCACGCGAACTCTCAGATGTCGATTTTGGAAGCAATCGGTTGAGAAACAAAAAAGTTGAAGATGGCGGCCACTTTTCTCAAATCTGACATCGGATCCGTGTTTGAAATCCACGAGGATCCTCAGATATCGATTTTGGAAGCAATCGGTTGAGAAACAAAAAAGTTCAAGATGGCGGCCACTTTTCTCAAATCTGACATCGGATCCGTGTTTGGAGTCCACGCGGATTTTCAGATATCGATTTTGGAAGCAATCGGTTGAGAAACAAAAAAGTTCAAGATGGCGGCCACTTTTCTCAAATCTGACATCGGATCCATGTTAGGAGTCCACGCGGACCCTCATATATAAATTTTCGAAGCAATCAATTCAAAAACAAAAAAGTTCAAGATGGCAGCCACTTTTCGGAAATCTGACGTTAGATTCGTCGTAAGAGATCGCAGAAACCCCCAGATATCGATTTTGGACGCAATCGGGTGGAAAACAAAAAAAAATCAAGATGGCAGCCACTTTTCCGAAATCTGACGTCAGATTCGTCGTAAGAGATCGCAGAAACTCCCAGATATCGATTTTGGAAGCAATCGGTTGAGAAACAAAAAAGTTGAAGATGGCGGCCACTTTTCTCAAATCTGACATCGGATCCGTGTTTAGAGTCCACGCGGATCCTCAGATATCGATTTTGGAAGCAATCGGTTGAGAAACAAAAAAGTTCAAGATGGCGGCCACTTTTCTCAAATCTGACTTCGGATCCGTGGTTGGAGCCCACGCGGACCCTCAGATATCGATTTTGAAAGCAATCGGTTGAGAAACAAAAAGTTCAAGATGGCGGCCACTTTTCTCAAATCTGACATCGGATTCGTCGCAAGAGATCGCAGAAACCCCCAGATGTAGATTTTGGACGCATTCGGTTAAAAAAACAAAAAAGTTTAAAATTAAATTAATTTTAAATGAGTTATTCATTAAAAAATAAAAATGTATTTTTTAAAGGTTTCTAAGTAGACAATAAAATTTACTCCGTGTTTGAAGGCTGTAAAGGTAAAGGATTAAAAAAGTGAAATAAAAAATTTTATCGTAAGATATTTTTTGAAGAGATAAATGCATAATTTTTAATTTGGGGTGGGGTGGGCTGGCGTGAGTGTTTTAAAATTTTGATATATTTCTAGGCCCAATTTGGTTCTCAAATGATACACCCAAAAAAAACAATTCTTAATTCATCCTGACTCAAACAGTAATTAATGACTGGGCTACATCTACATATCACCGAAACGAATGCACAGCGCGCGCAGCGTTGCCAGATTGGCGGCAATCTGGCAACAGCGCAGCGACCAGCGCACGGGTGGCGTGAGTTTAACCGGTTAATTCTGATCATAATATCGGTTAGCACGAGTTCAATAATTTCGTTCTCTGAATTAACCGGTAACCAAAATTATTTCGTTTTTTTAAAAACCGGTTACTGGATTAACCGGTTAATGAATGAACACAATTATAACGGTTTTATGAACTATATTAACCGTTATTTCAAAACCGGTTAAGATCCCTGGTTTCAACATTGGAAATTTTGTTCAAAATACTAAATAATTTGTTTGTAAAATTTAAAATTTACTGAACTTGATCTGAACTCACCGTTCGGGCACTCCACCCTACTTACTACCAAAACAAGATAATTAAAATGTATCTATGAGCACGTTAGCGCTTTCATTAATTGCTGAAATTGTAAAAAATAATTTTTGCCTTATAACTTATAATGCAAATAACTTTAAATTATAACTATCAAAATAATGAAATTATTGTTTCAATCGAATTATTTTGTTATAAATCAGTTGGGGTGTATGAGGTTTTGCGCTTATTCATTAACACGTTGTATTTTAACTAGGCAAAAACATTTTTTCCGGACCATTAGCGTTAGATCGACTCACACTTGGCCGGTTTTTATTATTTGTTGCTGTAGTGTTGGCTCTACCTATAATCACACCAAGTTTGATGCTTGTAGAAATGACCGTTTTAACGATTGAGCGAGAAGAAAAAACGTTGATAAAAACTAGTTATTTGGATGAGAACTCCCACTCAATTTTAAAATTTTTGTAATTTTTATTATTTGTTAGCTCATCCGCCGTAATAACGCACATTCTGAGGAAATTTCAACTATCTAACTATACGGTTCAAAAGTTACAGCCCTAATTAGGTAGGACAGCGTAGGCTTATGAATAGAGTCCCTTTGTCATCCTTTGGGTACGGAACCCTAAAAAAACTAAAAGTTTAGCAAGAAAAGAACTTCCCCGAGAGACGTAACCGAGTAAGTTAGAATGTGCCACCCCATTTCTTTCCGTAGGTGTTATATAAGGATAAGGTTTTTTTCGCAGTGTTTCTTTAGAAGAAAAGCTAGACACCTATCTAAACGTAATACGTCATTTTGCCTGAAACCTTCAGTATGGTAAAAGTGAGGATTTGTTTGAATTACTGCATGCTTTAAAAGAAAGTTAATAGTTGCGGCCAAAGAACATTATAAGAGGGGTTAGAAGTGCCTAGTAGGCGTGGAACGTGTCGCCACAGCTTATGCAATGATTTGCATAACACCATAAGGCGCGCGGCGTGGTGCGAGCGAGAGGGCATGAGTAATTGTAGCAGCGTGAGCGGGAAGACAAGTGGCGACAGCTGTCTCCGAAGCAAAAGCGCTACTTTGCATTTCTAACCCCTCTTATAATATTCTGTGGTTGCGGCTATGCTTTGACCATCAAGTTAGGGATTATGGTCCGATAGTGTCCGACCGAAGCTTCGGTTAAGGCCACATTTGACCAAACATTTGGCATAGGTCAATATTAGCCAACGTTTTTTTTCAGCCGCCTCGTATGGTACAACCTTACTGTTTTAACCTGTTGGTGGGTTCGACTCCCTGAGAAAACACCACCCATTGTTTATACAGGGTGTAAATAACAGCCTAGCAAATACTGAAACGGTGAACTCAGACCATCACACTGAACAACTTTCACTACGGAGCCTTCCTCAGGAAAAGCGATAAAAAATCTGCTGTCCCATACAAAGATGCTGTATCTATCAGACTCAAATTTATGGGACAGCTGATTTTTTTTCGCGTTTCCTGACGTAGTTGTTTGATGGTTTGAGTTCACCGTTTCAGTATTTGCTAGGCTGTTATTTACACCCTGTATAAACAATGGGTGGTGTTTTTCTCAGGGAGTCGAACCCACCAACAGGTTAAAACAGTAAGGTTGTACCATACGAGGCGGCTGAAAAAAAAACGTTGGCTAATATTGACCTATGCCAAATGTTTGGTCAAATGTGGCCTTAACCGAAGCTTCGGTCGGACACTATCGGACCATAATCCCTAACTTGATGGTCAAAGCATAGCCGCAACCACAGAATATTATAAGAGGGGTTAGAAATGCAAAGTAGCGCTTTTGCTTCGGAGACAGCTGTCGCCACTTGTCTTCCCGCTCACGCTGCTACAATTACTCATGTCCTCTCGCTCGCACCACGCCGCGCGCCTTATGGTGTTATGCAAATCATTGCATAAGCTGTGTCGACACGTTCCACGCCTACTAGGCACTTCTAACCCCTCTTATAATGTTCTGTGGCCGCAACTATTAACTTTCTTTTGAAGCATGCAGTAATTCAAACAAATCCTCACTTTTACCATACTGAAGGTTTCAGGCAAAATGACGTATTACGTTTAGATAGGTGTCTAGCTTTTCTTCTAAAGAAACACTGCGAAAAAAACCTTATCCTTATATAACACCTACGGGAAGAAATGGGGTGGCACATTCTAACTTACTCGGTTACGTCTCTCGGGGAAGTTCTTTTCTTGCTAAACTTTTAGTTTTTTTAGGGTTCCGTACCCAAAGGATGACAACGGGACCTCTATTCATAAGCCTACGCTGTCCTACCTAATTAGGGCTAAACTTTTGAACCGTATAGTTAGATAGTTGAAATTTCCGCAGAATGTGCGTTATGACGGTGGATGTGTTAACAAATAATAAAAATTACAAAAAATTAAAAATTAAGGGGGGTCCTCCTACAAGAATCTAGTTTCTATCAACGTTTTTTCTTCTCGCTCAATCGTTAAAACGGTCATTTCTACAAGCGTCAAACTTGGTGTGATTATAGGTAGAGCCAACTCTACAGCAACAAATAATAAAAACCGGCCAAGTGTGAGTCGATCTTACGCTAACGATCCGGAAAAAATGATTTAGCCTAGTTAAAATACAACGTGTTAATGAAAGAGCGCAAAACCTCATACACCCCAACTGATTTATAACAAAATAATTCGACTGAAACAATAATTTCATTATTTTCAGAGTTAAAATTTAAAGTTATTTGAATAATAAGTTATAAGGCAAAAATGATTTGTTATCATTTCAGCAATGAATGAAAGCGCTAACGTGCTCATAGATACATTTTAATTATCTTGTTTTGGTAGTAATTAGGGTGGAGTGCCCGAACGGTGAGTTGAGATCGAGTTCAGTAAATTTTAAATTTTACAAACAAATTATTTAGTATTTTGAACAAAATTTCCAATGTTGAAACCATGATAATTCGATTCTGCTCTCGATTCTAAACAAACTACTACTACTATTGTGTAGTGGTACGGAACCCACTTCACCGGTTTTATTTTTAAAGTTTCATGATAGTACCTATGAGGTGTCAAGTGGTGAAGGGTGGCTAGCCTGGACTGCATAAATAATTTCCCTTAGTCACCCCTAACTTCTTTCAATCGTGTCAGCCTGAGTGTAAAGAAAGATTAGGAAGATAGGTAACGTTCTTGCTACATACTCTAAAAATGGACCTGCTTTTCATGT